>PYAF01002715.1:63297-164019 GCA_007407185.1 Glycine tomentella | reverse complement strand
AAATAAAAATATAAAACACAAAATTGTATGAACCAAAAATGCATTTAACATTTTAGCTCATCTTATTGTTATTGTTATTATTATTAATATTGAAACACTTTATTATTATTTGTAATTTATTTATTATGTTTATTTTTATGATATTTTTTTTACTATTTTAGATATTAGACGGTTATTATATTATTAATGTAGAAACATCTATTTCTTATGATTATATATATTATAGTGTTATATAGTTTACAACTATTTTTTATATTTTATTAGTATTATTTATATTTACTTCAAATTTGGTTAATGATTACTTCCTCTAATTTCAAATATAAGAAGAAAAAAACATGACACTAACTAAGGATTTGTTTGGGGTGATTTTCAATGTTGAGTTTCAAAATTTTTAAAAATAACAACACATTTTTGGTTTAGTTTAAAAAAATAGTTAAACAAGTTTTAAAATGGTGATAGTAATGTAGCAGTGGTGATAATGACGATGACAATGATAGTGACTAGAATAGTGTATTGTATTTATTTTATGTGCATTTAGAATAGTTTATTTAAACAATTCACAAATTTTAAGATTTAAAAAAATTTGTGAATGCGGACTGGCTCGCAAGACCCACAGGCTATGCTAGGCGAATGTGAGTTAAAAAAATACTCATTTAGAATGCGGGCTTCGTGGATTGTGAGTTTCATAGGTGCAGGCTTTGCGAGACAGATCACTCGCATGCCCATCTTTAGTAGTGATACTAATAGTGGTGGTAGTTGTAATGATGGTGATAATGACACTGCGGTGATAGTGACACTAATGGGGTGGTAGCAATGTTGATGTTGATAATGACACTAGCGGTGATAATGACACTAATGGTGGTGGTAGCAATACTGATAGTGATGATGAGTCATTAGCAATGATGGTGATAGTGATGATAATAGTGGTGATGACAATAGGTGATATTGGTGGTGATAACAACTATGATAACAACCAAAATATCATTATCAAATATGAAAAATGTTTGTTTTTATTAAAATTAAAAACCAATTTCGTAAAATAATTTTTGTTGGTTTTGAAAATGAATATAAAAATATTTTGAAAATAATTTAAAAATTATTTTAACTTTATTTTTGCCAAACATATTTTTATTTATAAATTACATTCAAAACTCAAATCAAAAACTCAAAATCATCCAAACAAATATTTGAAACTAAAAAAAAATTCTTATATTTTTAAAAAAATATTAATATATAAATAGCACGAACAAAACGAACTCATTCCATTTTAGTTTTTAATAACTTATTCTTCTCTTTGCAACTGGAGAGATGCTTATTTCTTTCTTTCTTTCTTTCTTTTTTCCTTGAATTATGTAGTGTGTTGAGTAGAAGATTTGTCGTAATGCGCTTGTCCTTGTTTGGACTGAAGAAGGGAAAGGGAAAGAAATTTAGAGCGCTGAAACCAACGCCAGAGTCAGGTGTGGTGCTGCATTATTGCACCAGCTTTAGCATTTTCTCTCTCTCCCATCCCATGCCTTGTCTTGTCCAATTCCAACTTTCTCTTCCTGTCTCCCACTGCTTCATTTCAGTGCTTTGTCTTCTTTGGTAAATGTTTTCTAAACGCAATACTGCTACAATAAATATTGTTCTTTTTTATTATCAAATCATCAATTTAATACTTTCCTCCAATTCTTATTCTAATGTTTAAATTAAAAGTGTGTTTTTGATTTTTTATGAAGTTTAATTTTTAAAAAATTATGCAAAAAATATATATTTTATATACTAATTATTTTTTTACAAAAATGTCATTAATTAAAGTCAAATTTAGAATGTCACAACCAGAGAAATATAAATCATTAATGCTAATTATTAATTTGTTTACAGCAATAGTTTTAAAAAAATATATTAATTTAGTATAAATTTAATGTTTTCAATTTAATTAATTGTTTTTTTATCCGAATAAGTTAATTGGACCTTATGATAATAATCAGATGAAGTAAAATGTTTGATTTAGGTCAGAAATGGTCCCTTTGTTTTGTAGGGAAAAAGTAGAGTAAAGTGGAGAAAAATAAGTGGAATAAAAAAAAATTATTGTCTTTGATCGAACAAAAATGAATGAAAAAAGAAACTTAAAGCTATGAGACTTATTAGTTATTTTATTTTATTTTTCATTTATTTTTATTTATTTATTTTTTAAATAATTTTTATTCAATTTTCACCCATTTTCATTCATATTTTTCTATTTTTATTCATCCTATTTCTCACGTTTACTTTTTTTATATCAAACAAACTCGAAAAAAAAAGTTGAGATGACTTTGTAGATTATTTGGTAGAAAACAAAGTTAAGTATATATAAAATGACCTCCAATGCATTGGTATTTAATGCAAACGTATTTATATTTTATTGTAAATTGAACTGTTTTCTGGAGTTGAAGGAAGAATTTGTTCAGCATTTTATTGTAAATGATGAGAAAACATTATTGTTCGAAAACAATTTTCTCGTCATATTGTTATTTAATGCAAAAGTATTTAGTTACTATTTTACTCGTCTTTGTTTTGGGTATTGACCTCCAGTGCTGGACAAACTCTTCCTTCAACTTCAGACAACAACCTCAAGATACAAAGGATTACTTTTAGCTCCAACTCCAACATAATAACTTTTCCTCTCATACCAAGCTTATAAGGATAAATAAGTATACCAAAACAAAAAAGGGCATTGTCCTTAAGCATGGTATGGAAGATGAAAATAGCTAGTGAAAGGGTTTCATATATAGATTCATACAGATACCACATGAAGACATGGATGCCAAAACATTATGTAGAGCAATTTGTGTTGTAAAATTGCCTCTTCTTTCTCTTAAGCATTATATCGGTGCATATTTTGATTAAAGTTCCGAGAGTTCAAAAATACTTCTGTTACATAAACAACAAATCTTTCCTTCTCAATTCACACATTGGAAACATAATTTTATGTTGAAATTTCAAATTTGCAAAAGTACTTTTACAACTTTAAACAAAACATAGGCTTAGGCTATATTTGGATTGTGTTCCTTAAAAAAAGACTATATTTGGATTAAAATTTGGAAAGTATTTTTATAAATTTCAACTTCACAATAACAAATTCTAATATGCCAAATGAAAGAAGGAAATATTGTTATTCCTAAAATAAATTAAATTCTCCCAACTTTAATCAAAATATGCACTTAATATCATCATTTTCAAGGACTGTCAAAGTTAGTTTAATTTTGCGGATCATCATTTGTACTTATACTCAGTGCACCCCTCCCTTTCATGCTATCAAATATACTACTATTACAATATTAGAATTAGTCAATTAGGTACCACTCTTTTGAACGTCAATTTTCTGCTTCAATCTCTAGAAAAACCTGCTATGGTGGGTTACTAAGGGTGCATTCCTTTGTGTGAAAAAAAAGGAAGAAATGAGAGAAAATTTAAAAATTTGATACGGGTTTTCACTTTTACTGTTTTACATTCTATTTTTAATTTTTCTTTTTCGCTCTAACGATACCTAAAGTGGTCCACCCTATAATCTGCGTACACATTTGTGCTCACATTCCGATGTTGGGGTCAATACTATGATTTTAGCTATGTTATCGAAATGAGATATAACTAATCCCCAGCCTCACCTACGTTGATGTCATTCTATAACCGCAACTCACGAATAATCATAGAATGTTTTTGCACATCTCGATGATATTGACGATAGTGCTTGGTTAACAAAATAATAAGCCCAAATATTATGTTTTTCTAAAATTCACATGATCTAATAATTTGATATTCAAACAAAGATAGCAATTAAAAATAATCTATCTTTGACTATGTAGTTGCAATATGACATTGAATTTTATACAACCATTTTGCTCTAATAATCTTGGCAAAAATATAAATTAGTGAATCATTACACAGTATAAATATTATACAATTACTTTTAGTTTATATACGTAAAAAATATTCATTTTAGTCATTGTACATATTATTTTTTAATTCCTTTTAATCTGTATGTGTTTAGACAATAATAATTAATTTTAAAAAATTATATGTTTACAGACTAAAATGATGTGTAAAAATTAATTTTTTTAAAAAATATATGAAGTAAAAGTAAAATTTGTGTAACTATAATATCTGAAAAGTTAATTAAAAATTCAGAATTTAACTAATGAATTTTCAAAAATAAAGATGAGATGGGTAAAATATTATAGATGAAAAAGGTAAAAGATTATTGAATAGCCGTTATTTGAAAAGCACACAGTAACGCTTACGCTAGCAAATTCGCTGCAAGACGTAAGAACAAAAATTTTATTTTTATTTTTGGTTATAACAAATACTACTGTGTGCGGCCTCTTTTCCTGTCATCTTTATTTATGGATGTGCAGGGACATTGTGCACAGATAAATGGGGTCTACCAGAAAGGTTTAATTCTTCTAAGGTATTATTGATATTGAATCATAATCAAAGTTCAAAATTCAAATCCATGCATCTGTAGAGTCTGTATTAAGCAACTCTTTTTTGAGAGAGAGATGTATCAAGCAACTCTTATCTAATAAGAAAAAAAACCGGGGACAGGTAGATCAATATTTTAAATTTTTTAAAAAGATTAATAACTTTGAAGTACTATAAATTTATTAATTAAAATTTTTAAAAGTTAAAATCGTGATAATATGTGTAATTTAGTAAATAACATGAAGATTTTATTTTCTATTTTATGATTTATAAAAGAGAAAAAAAATTAAATACTTATAGTATAAATAATTATCTTAAAATAATTCAAACAATTGAATGATAATATAAAACTGTTTTATATCGTCAATACATAAGCATTAAATTTTTTATAAAATACTTTTTCATTTAAAAAATGAATAATTTCCTTTGTACGTTTATAATTAAGATTATGATACATTAACTTTTCGTCTTTATTTTTATTAAATTAAAAGTTTCAATTTATTTTTATGATTTTAATTAGATTAAACATTTTTATCCCAATAAATATAATAAAATTTACTTTTAATCTCTCAAATTATAAATATTGAGTTTGGATTCCTCAATTATGTAATATCTCAACTTAGTCCTTAGTTTAGTTTAACTTCATTAATGAGTACAAATGTAATTGACAATGACACCTCAACATTGGTATATGTGAGCATTTTGATTGATATGACAAAGTTTGATTTTAATTTTCATAAAATTTAATTTTTTTATTCTACTTATTATTTAGTATTTGATTTTAGTTTCTCTTAAAAAAAGTTCCTTATTACTGTCAGTTTAGAAATCTTGAATTTCTTCTTCATCCACTTGCACTTTCATACCCCTAATAACATGACACACTAGTTTTTAAAAAAATAACATGACACAATATAATCTTAGATATCAACAACGGTTAACATAAGTGATAATAACTTATATCTCTTAATCAAATGATGTAGAGTTTGAATTTTAATTGACCTTTAAGTATGAAATAAATCATGAAATAAATCGTATTAAGAGTAAAATATCAATTTTGTGTGTTCAAGGTATCCGATAAAAATTTGTTACTCTTGTTGGCGGGAATGATTTGGTACTAATACCATAACTAAAAAAAATATCTTAAAATATATAGTTCATTTATTACACATTAATTAGAAGCTATATTCAACAAGACATTTCAACTAGCTTATAGATTTTTTTTACTAACTGAAAAATTCATTTGACTATTTGATAAACAAGTTTATTTTAATAACTTCTTAGTAGCTTTTAGCTTTTTTTGGAACACTACCTTTTAATTTTTTATATTTTCTTCTCTTTTATTTTTAATATATTTATCAAATTTTCTACTTAACATTTTCAAATAAATTATGAATTTATTAATTTTCAATCATTTTATATTTTTCATCTACTTCAACATTTAATTTTATCAAATACTTATAACTTAATAAGATAACTTTTTGATTTTCAATTATCAACTTTTAACTAATTTTTCAACTAATTTTACCAAAAATAATCATATTATCCACATGTAAGTTGCAAAGTGTTTGAATTCTCATTTCACACAACTCAAATATGATAAGCAATATTTACCTAGTGTGTTACTTAAACCAAACACATACTTGATTGTTATTTTTGCATCTTAACGTGAAAATTTGATTAAATGTAGATCATGTATGTTAATCCAAAGTTTTACTTAATTTGTTACGTCAATATTATATTAATAAAGTTAGTGACTTAAATTAAATAAGATATACTTTATATTTATCAGAAAAAAGACTATAAAAATAAAAATTGAAATTCACACAAGGATGTGCTACGCATGGGTTTAAATTGATCGTAAATGGAAAAATCTTGTTAAAAAATCCTGAAATCATGCACATAGATTCTAATGAGTTTTTAGAACCCAATTAACTAAACAACATTTTAAGTGCAACTGTAATTGATCCTTGTAAGTGCTGAAAAAATCATTATCCTTGTAATTAGCAACTAGAGTAAAGTCGTTAATGGTGCATCATGCATGAGGAAAGTTATCATGTGATGTGTGTCCCTTATCATTCGCGTGCCCTTTGGTTTCTTTCTCGCATATTAAGCGCTGAAACTGACGTACCCTCTCTCTCTCTCTGTCATACTGTGGGGTCTCTCTCCATGTCTTGTCTTATCACGCTTTCCTCTCTCTCTGGTCCATTTTTACTTCACTTCTCTGTCTTTACTCCAACACTCTCTCTCCAACCTCGGTTTCCACTTTCTCTCTGTTTAAGAACCCACCACTTCTTCAACTTGGTGCCGTTGTTTCATGGACCAGAACAACACCTCATAGCTCCTTTCTCATTTCACACACACAAAGAACCTTGGTGAGCATTTCTTCTTCATCTTTTGCGTTTTTAACCATTTGGGGTGCCTCCATTTTTTACGTGACGTGTATGAACCATTTGGGGTGCTATGCTATGCTACCTAGTATGAAAAAAAGTTCTTTTTTTTTTTTTTTAAAGTTTTTTGTTGGTTGTGGCTAAGTGGATTCTGGAGTTTTTCTTTTAAAAATCAAACGGGTTGCTTTGTAAATTTGTTTGTGATTTTGCCATGGTTTTGTTATTTGCTATGATATTTGCGTTTGTGTGCATGTTTGAGGATTTGGTTCATGTGAATTTGTTACTAGTGAGAAAATGAAGTGAAGCTCTTTTCAGTTTTTGTCTCAGCGTCTTGGTGTGCTTTGATGTTATGTCAATATCGTGCTACATGTTTCGGTTTATGTGCCCTTGCTTTGGTGTTGCTTCAGATTGTTTCATAGAGTTCCTGTATTTGTAGCTGCTCGTTGATTTATTTTTTTTCCTGTTGCTCTCTGTTTTAATTACCATCGCCTCGAGTGTTTAAGGTTAATCATTATGTCTTCGTGTCTGCCTGCAATTGATGCTCTGAACACTGTTTGAGTCACCCTTTTGGTCTGTTCATGAATTGATGAGTGCATAATTGTTGCTTGTGTGTGGATAATAATCTAAACCAGTGATTGAAAAATTAGTCATGAACTGTTTCGTGTGAAGGGGAGGGGTGTGTAGACACTAGTGCAGTTTTTTCTCATTCATGGTTCTTGATTGTAATGTTAGAAGAGCACATGAAACTAATTCATGAAAAAATGACTTTATAGATTCACTGACTGAAATTCTGAAAGAATAGTATTGTTGTTGGCACTTAGGCTGAGAAAAAAAAATTGTTGCTTTGAAGTTGAAGGTATTGATACTTGAGCATTTCTGTTCTTATCACACGATCTCTTACAAAATATATGTTGCGTGCATTGTTGTTTCTGTTAGATGCTTCATTGCATATTAGTTTTCATTCCTGATATCTGACATGTATTTGGCATTGTTGCATGAACTCTATTTTTGAACATGTCTCTTACTGCAATACAAGAACAAGTGAAGTGAGAGAGAAAATGATGCAGAATCATTGTATCTGTTTCTTTTGGTAGATTGTATTTAAAATAAATACATGTTGGTTTTTATTAATGGCTTAATCATTTTGATCTCTGTCTGATCCCAATTGAATATAAGGTCAATTCTTGTTATAGGTAGTTTTGTATAGTGTTTAACTATATATTCATGGAGGATGATCTTGTCTTTTCTTCGTTTACCCGAGTTATATATGCTTGTTTTGAACATGGTATGAAGGCATTGGTAATAAGAATTCAGGAATTGCCTGATTACTTTTGCTCATTTGTGCGCATATGATTGGAATTTGTTGAAAATCAAACACTCCCCCTCCCCATGCTACTTTGTTTCTCTCTGGAACTCTGGTGAACTGATGCAATAAATTGTCACGAATTTTGTAGACATCATGAAGATTTCAAGTTCCAAGCAACTGGTTGTGGGATTTGCACTTGGAAATGAAGGATAGGCAACGTTGGAGAGCTGAAGAGGATGCTTTACTACGCGCATATGTCAAACAATATGGTCCTAGGGAATGGAATCTCGTGTCTCAGCGCATGAACACACCTCTTAACAGGGATGCCAAGTCATGCTTAGAAAGGTGGAAGAACTACCTCAAGCCTGGCATTAAGAAAGGATCTCTTACCGAGGAAGAGCAGCGTCTAGTCATCAACCTTCAAGCAACACACGGCAACAAGTGGAAGAAAATTGCAGCACAAGTACCTGGTCGCACCGCGAAGAGGTTAGGGAAGTGGTGGGAAGTGTTCAAAGAGAAGCAGCAAAGGGAAACAAAGGGGAATAACTGCACCATTGACCCAATTAACGATAGCAAGTACGAGCATATCCTTGAGAGTTTTGCAGAGAAGCTAGTAAAAGAAAGGCCTTCACCATCATTTGTTATGGCTACTTCTAACAGTTCTTTTCTGCACGCTGATGCACCGGCTCCTGCACCAGCCTTGCTTCCGTCTTGGCTTTCCAATTCCAATGGCACTGCACCTGTGAGGCCACCCTCCCCTTCTGTGACTCTTAGTCTTTCTCCCTCGACAGTGGCAGCGCCTCCTCCATGGATGCACCCCCCTTTGAGAGGACCGGACAATGCTGCTCCTCTTGCTTTGGCAAATGTGGCACCTCACGGGGCCGTTCTAGCGTTTGGTGAGAACATGGTGATGTCTGAGCTAGTGGAGTGCTGCAAGGAGTTGGATGAAGTGCATCATGCTTTGGCCGCGCATAAGAAGGAGGCGGCATGGCGGTTAAGCAGGGTGGAGCTGCAGTTGGAGTCAGAGAAGGCCGGGCGAAGGAGGGAGAAGATGGAGGAAATCGAAGCGAAAATCAAAGCTCTGAGGGAGGAGCAAACGGCTGCATTGGATAGAATTGAAGCAGAATATAGGGAGCAGTTGGCAGGGTTGAGAAGAGATGCAGAAAGCAAGGAGCAAAAGTTGGCTGAACAATGGGCTGCAAAACACTTGCGACTTACTAAGTTTCTAGAACAGGTAGGGTGCAGATCAAGGCTCAATGAACCAAATGGAAGATAGAGTGACATCAATCATTCACAAATTGGGAAAATCTAGTTTGCTTTTACTTATTATTATGTCTGGAATTTATATGATATGAACTTTATAGTCATAGTAGTTTTGTTCCTGTCATTTTTCTAAAATATGTTGTTAGATATGGTTATTAATATCCCTATCTTTTCATACAACCTGAGGACTTGCATTAGCGGTTGATGTATGTTTAAATATAAACATCCTTTATGAATATGAACTTTGTTATTATTCAAATTTGCCTTAATACACACACACTTTTCACCTAGTTACTTCCTAAAGCTGTCCTTAAAGTAGCGTGACATTCAAGTTCAGCCCAACACTTACGGGAATTATTTTCCCTGAATGCACATAAAGCTACTTTGTCTCAACAAACTTGGTCAATAAGTAGTTCGTGAAGAAACTTGGTCTCAATTGACACAAAAAGCTACTTCAATTAAGAATGTTATTAAGTTTGTGGTACGAAAGGTAGTACATTGGGCTACTCTAATAATAGACGTGAGAGTTATAAACCAAAAAACAATTTGTTACTAATATTTTCTCTAAAAGGAATTAAGCCTATAACTACACTCATCTTCTTCATTAAAATAGCATATGGTAGTAGAGTAAATATTTGTGAAAATTTATATATTTTACATTAATAGTGCATATAAATTAAATTCTGTTTTTGCAATATTTTCTTACTAGTATTTTACTAATCCACTAAATATTATATTTAAAAATTTTAAATAAAAAATGTAGAAAAGAAAAGAAATTGCTTTATACAATTTTCTTTATAAATTAAAAAATGATAATAAAGTAGAAAATAAAAACATTCATTTTTTGGTTTATTTAGAAAATAAAAGAAATTGCAGGAGAATAGCATTAATTATCAATTATTCTATCATGACTATTCTTTAATGTTTAACGAATCTTTATTATATAAAATAATATATACAAGTCCAGATTTCTGCCCCAAAAGTTTAAAGTTATCTTACTAAATTTAAACGCGTTAAAACAATAATATTTAATAATAAAAATATGTAATTAAAATATCTTTATTTATATTCCATGCATTGCTTAATTACAAATAAAATAATTTAAAATATATTATGATATCTTTATTATATAAAATAATATATACACAATCTCAGATTTTCCTCCCAAAAGTTTGAGATTATTTTAGTAATTTTAAATGCATTAAACAATCATGTTTAATAAGATACAATTAAAATTAATTATATTTCATGCACTATTTAATTACTAATAAAATAGTTTAAAATATATTGTGATATCTTTATGTTTATTATCTTATCTTAATATATAAATCCATTCACGTACGTCTCCAACATTTCTTCCTTCCTAAATTTCTATATTAGTTATAACCTATCATATTAAATTTTGTAATTCTTAACCTCTTCATTATCAGTTTACCATTGCTTAAACATAGCCTACCATATTAGATGTAAGTTACTAATACTAATTCTTAAGTTCTTCTTTCTCACCCTATCATTGCTTAGCAGTAAATTACTATTAATAACTTTTAACTTGTTGATTTTTTCTCTCTTTCTTTTTGCTTATATATATATATATATATATATATATATTTTCATTTTTTCTCTCTTTTTTTTTTTGCATATATATATATATATATATATATATAAGAGTCCATGATTTTAACAAATTTTTTTTATCCACCCTTCTGCTTTGGATAGTCAAGTATTCTTTTGTGTTAACGTTTAGTTATGTTTTTTTTTATGTAATATTTTATTTATTTTAATTTTGTGCAGTATACAATCTTGGATTTTAATAACGTATAAACAAATGTTCACTACTTTATTTTTTTATTTTATTTTAATGTCCGTGTGCAGACTAGGTTTGGGGTAATTTGTGTCATACATTTATTGTTTGTATGGTAGTATTGATCAATATAGGAGCAATTATGTTGGGTGGGTTTGTATTCTCTATTTTAATTTCTTCTGGCATTGCATTTCCTGATACTGTATTTTGCAGGGGATAATAATAAACTATTTACAGGATCTTTTGAATTTTTTTTTAATCAAAAGTGTTTTTGAGAACGGTATTGTGGGTGGGGATTAAGATTCTTGTCTGCTTGAGATCAGCACATGCACTTAAACTTAATCGCTGTTTTATGAGTATCTTTCTGCTTGCACATCTTACCTGAGTGGGCAAAACATTTTGTGGCTGCAACTGCCTTTATTTTAGATTTCTATATCTCTTACTTGATTTCTTTTCCATTAATTACAACAACAATATTAATACAAATTCAACGTTCACTGATGATCATAGTTAAAAATAGGAGAAAAAAAAAAGAAATTTCTTTTATATGAGCACGCAATAATAGAAATGGTAGTTTCAAACTTCAATATGGAAAGAATCTCAAAATCATTTCCAACATTTTCTTTTCTTGATTATTTTTTTAAAGGAAAAATCCATTTTGTACATAATAAATGTACAGTCCAAAATGGTAAAGTTACACGTGGTTATTACTGTAATGACCACACCCTCCACATCAACACTGCTACATTAATAGTGTTTATTCTCTCTCCAAGTGTCAACCTGGGCACACATGTCCGCCTCCATGTCAGTCCTGTTGGAAAATCAAGGGGTAAATATCAGGGAGATTTACACGAGCAACCATATAAGTGAATTTGACACCACATTTTGACCCAAAACCTTAAGACTCAGGTTATGGGTCTTCTCCTCACTTACATGGTGTTCAACTTTTCTATTTCTATCCGATGTGGGACTTTAACTCACACTTATACTCCAACAAGTCCTGCTACAGGAGCTCGAACGTGAACCTTCTACAAGAGCATGGACGCCTACTGTGCATATCTCCTTATTAACCGCATATCCACTATGTTCGGTTATTCATATTGGTGTAATCATTTTATTATGTCATATCTTCACAAGTTATCTACAAGTTGTTACTTATCTACAATTAACAGTATATCAATAAGGTAGACATTATCTTTTATTTAAACTAGATAACTATCTGTTATTATGTGTTATTATCTTATCAACAGATCATTAACAAACCAAGGCCCAAGGCTCATACTCCACGCTATAAATACAGGTTCTCTTTAGACCTTTACTCATATTGGGAAAACATTTGGAATACACCTGACACACCTAATTACACAAGACTTGAGTACATTACTCAAGTTACTCATTCTCTATATCTCATACTCAGTTACTCTCTTATAATTGATGTAATTACTTGAGCGTCAGAGTGTCTTTCCTCTGTTTTGTAGCTCCTCCCCCTAAACAAGGTTGACTCATCGTCCGACGTGCAGAATTTGGAGTCCACATTGGCCACCCCTAGCTCACATATGGAATTTCCAGATTTTAGTAAGAACAATAAATATATAAATATTTAAATATTTAAAAATCCATTTTTGTGTTTGCGTCTTTGAGAGTATGATAAGCATAAAAAAATATGTCAAGTACTCATTAATTCCCCAAGTTTAGTTTAGGTGAAGAAAGCAAATTGATAGGAGATTTGAAAAAAAAAATCATAACAGATGTTGTTATTAGGATGTTATGCATATGTATGTTCATTTTTTTAAAATTAATTATAGTAGACTTTTGGTTTTATCTTACACATCTCACTAGAAATAATGTCGTGTGATTTAACTATCTCTTCATTATTTAAATCTCGGACTTTCATCTCAACATCATTGATTTAAACATAGTTAGATCATTACTATTTGTATTATTGACTAAAGTATTAACATCAACATCAACATCAAGGAAAGAGAAAGTGACAGGGGAAGAAAAAGTGGAAAAAAGACAAAAGAGAGGAAAAATAAACTAAAAAGAAAGAGTGATGAAAGGAGGAGGAAAGAAGAGGAAAATAACTAAAAAAGGGAACGACTAGAACATAAAACTACTAATGGGTTTAACCCTCCACCAAGCTTATAGTTTTTCTCCACTCTGACCTAAGACATACCGTCTGTCAATCTATATCTCACTCCATTAGGTCTTGTTTAACTACCTTTCCCCAGGTAAGTTTCGGTCGATCTCTACCTCTCTTTGTGTCGAGCTCTTGGTAACAAACTCTTGTTCTTATGGGAGCATCCAGTGGCTGTGTCATGACGTGCCCAAACCACCTCAATCTATGCTCCCTCATCTTTTCACATACCGGTATCACTAATACCTTTCGTCGAATATCCTCATTTCTTATCTTATCCATCTTCGTATAACAACACATCCACCTTAACATTCTCATTTATGCTACCCTTATTTTATGCTCATGTTGCCTATGTGTTGGCCAACATTCTGCTCCATATAACATTGCCGGTCTTACAACTTTTCTATAGAATTTTCCTTTTAGCTTAAGGAAAATTTTGCGGTCACATAGAAACTCCGATGCACTCCGTCATTTCATCCACCCTGCTCTGATTCTATGATTTACATCCTCATCAATCTCACTACCTTTTTGCAAAATTGGTCCCAGATATCTAAAAACATCTTTCTTGGGTACCTCTTGACCAAGTAGATGCGCTGTGTTTTGATCACTATCTCTAACCTGCGAAAACTCATACTTCATATACTCTGTCTTGCTCTTACTTATCGTGAATCCTTTAGACTCCAAAGTGTTTTTCCACAATTTCAGTTTCCTATTAACACCATATTTGGTCTCATCAATAAGCACGATATCATCTGCAAAAAGCATACACCATGACACTTCCTCTTAAATATCTCTCATTAATTCATTCATCACTAAGGTAAATCGATAAGGACTAAGAGTTGAACTTTGGTGAACACCTATCGTGATAGGGAAATACCTTGATGTTCCATTGCAATCTTTCACACATGTAGTAGCTCCATCATACATATCCTTGATTGCATTGACATACTTTAATGTCATATTTTTATTCTTAGGCGTCCACCATAAGACTTTTATTGGGAACCTATCATATGCTTTCTCAAGATCTATGAACACCATATGTAAGTCTTTATTCTTTTCCGTATACCTTTCTATTAATTATCGCATCAAGAAAATAGCTTCCATGGTACATCTTCCTGGCATAAATCCAAATTGATTTATGGAAACCTTGGTCTCCCTCCTTAGACGATGTTCAATAACTCTCTCCCACAACTTCATAGTATGTCTTATGAGCTTAATGCCCCTATAGTTATTGTTTTTGTAAATAGGCACAAGCATACTTTTCCTCCAAGCATCAGACATCTTATTGTTTGAAGAATCTTATTGAATAGATTGGTCAACCATTTTACTGCCACATCTCCTAAGCCTCTCTGCACTTCAATAGAGACATCATTGGGTCCCAAAAATTTATTATTCTTTATCCTCTTTAACTTCATGTGTATTAATTTTGTACACAAATCTTCTATTTAGATCATCAGAAACGTCCTCCAAATCCACCTCACTCTTGTCGTAATTCCCATTAAAAAGTTTGTTGAAGTAGTTTAGCTATCTTTCGCTTACATCTTCATTCCTTATCAAAAGTTTTTGAGTTTCATCCTTGATACATCTAACTTGAGTGAGGTCTTTACTCTTCTTATCCTTCATTTTTGCAAGTTTGTAAATACCTTTTTCACCATCCTTGCTCCCAAGATTTTTATACAAATCATAAAAAACTTTGTCTCTAGCTTCTTATACTGCTTTCTTTGCATTTTTTCGCTACTCTAAACTTTTGCAAATTCTCATCATCATTAGGACATTTATGTAAAGATCTAAAGTATTCCTTCTTCTGTTTAGTATCCTCTTGCACCTCTCCATTCCACCACCACGTTTCCTTTGTAAGAACTTTGTTTCCTTTGCTTTCACCTAGCACCCTCCTTCCCACATTTTGAACACACATAGCCATCTTATTCCATATTTCATTAGCTTTTTCCAATAAACTCCCACGGTCCTTCACGCAACATATTTTCCTTAAACTATATTTGTTTCTCCTCTTTTAGCTTTCACCATCTTATCCTTGGGTTTTGAGCCTTCTTCCTCAAATTAAGAACTTTGTTGAACCTAACCTCTAGAGCTACCAACTTATGTTGTGTCGCCACACATTCTCCAGGGTAGACCTTGCAGTCAATACACGAATTTCTATCTTCCCTTCTAGCCATAAAGAAATCAATTTTAATATAATTTTGACCACTATGATACGTGATAAGATGAGACTCCCTTTTTTCGGAAAAAAAGTGTTTGCTAGTATCAAATCATAGGCTAGTGCAATGTTCAAGACATCTTCTCCAATCTCATTCCTTGTTCCACAACCAAAATCAGAGACTCTGCAATTTATACTAGTTCACCTCACAAACTTGGAGGTTACATCCAGTGTCTTCCAACCAACACTAGGTCAGAGTATCCACTAAATCAAAATATTCTTTACAAGCCATTTACAATTGATTTCCCTTGTCAAACCTAGACAAAGAATCAAAATCTAAATCCTATAGATTTCTAAGATCAAGAACCAGAGAACACTACTCTATTCTATCCTCTAGAAAACCCTTCTCCAGAAAGCTTGACAAAATCAAATTGATTTATCACAAATGAATTCAAATATCACAAAATCTTAAAAAGAAAGATTCAAGATAAACACTACCTGTGATCCTTCATGTATGAATGAATGAAAGATGAAATGAGATTACCACACATTCCAGGTAGTATGAAAACTAATGCTTAGAATTAATATCTTGAAAAAATTCTTTTCTTCAACACATCTTCATTAGAAAACTCAGAAATCTTGATCTTCACAAGATGTGTTTTTCACTCAGAAATCAGTCTCTTGAACTCTTAAAAAGCTTGGTGTCTATTGGGTAAGTCACTTATATCTCTTGAAAAATTCGTACAAGGTCTATATATAAAGAGCTGACCGATAAAGTTTTATATAAAATTGATTTAACTGACAATAATCGATTAATCCGCTGGTGTAATCGATTATTTGCCATATGTAATCGATTAAAATACCATATAATCGATTAAAGCAGCAATGCATGATTTTCATATTACACTATGTAATCGATTACAAGAAGCCTATAATCGATTTAAACTATTCTTCAAGGCTGTTCCAGGTTTAGAACAAAGACATTTAATCGATTAAAACACTGTGTCATTGATTAAAGCAATAAGTTTTACTTTTTCCAAAAAATTAGCCATGAGAACTTGAATTCTTGTAAAATCATTTAAGTAGCTTTAGTTCATTAATCAAAAACATGTATGCATGAGGATGGGAATGCAAATCAATGAAAGATCACAAGGTAATATACTTGAGCTACTTAAACAATTACAAATGCCTTCAAAGTTGATTGGGCATGTAAAAGCAAAAACTCCAAGCCATCCTTGCTTCAATCTTCTTGCAACTTCCTTTAAATCCAACAATATCCCTCTCAGAACCTCCTCCAAATCTTCCCAAAATTGGTTCTTTTCACTTGAAAGTAGTCCAACTTGGGGTGCATACACACTAAGGATATTTAAAATTAGATCCCCCACTACAAGCTTAATCATCACAATCATGTCGTTTTTCCTTTTGACGTCAACAACTTTATCTCTAAAATTTCTATCAATCATATTACCAACCCCATTTCGACTCTTGGTTGTACCTGTATACCACAACTTGAAACTGGTGCCCTCCACTTCTATGGCCTTTTCTCCAACCCACTTAGTTTCTTACAAGCAAACAATATTCACTATCCTTTTGGCAAAAACATCTGCTAACTCCCTCAGTTTACCCACTAAAGTTCCTAAGTTCTAGCTTCCCAATTTCATCCTAAACCCCTGGCGTGGTGTTTGCCTACCACGCTCGCTCATCTGCGTGTTGGGACCCTTGCCTATTTGTCACCAAATCTGGATGAAGACCTGGTGCCTTGCCTTTCGGCCTAGACCCTAGCTCACTTTTCACTACATCCCGGGATCGATGTAGCGCCTTGCCTTGTGGCAAGGACCCTAGCTCATTTTTCGCAACACCCGATGTAACGACCCGTCTCGTCGCTATGATATCACTAATTTCTACTCGTGAAATTTCAAATTTTATTAAAAACTCCATTAATTTGATTATGAAAATGGTGGTAAATTTTTCATGATAATACAGTTACCATACACACGATATAATTACATAATTGAATACATATGTATATATATATATATACTAAATCAGTACTCATCATTCACAAGTGTATAACTTAATTTAGTCTACATGTATTTTACACCTCAAAATATACATGTCCACAAAAAGAAATCAAGGAACTAACTATGAAAGAGTTGATTAACAAAACACAACTCTTTCAAAAAAAAAAATTCAACGTCATCACATCGGCTTGGCGGCTCCAACAAAAGAAGATTTCTCCAAAGTCACCTAATGCTTCTCATCTGCTCACACGAATAAAGGTTCGCGATCATTACAGGTACCAACCACATGGTACAACAAAAACAAGGGTGAGTTTATTATATAAAACTAACAAGCATCAGATAACAACAATTGGAAAGGAAACAACATTAACAACCACAGTCATTACCAAAAATCCATCAACCCAATACACACCCGACAATCAATCATCCAGTTCATTTCACAACTCAAACAATCATACTCAGAATGATGCATGCACCTGACTCATCTATCAGCATACAATGTGGTACCATATCCCGGAAATAGCCTCTCACAGGAAAAATGATTCACCGCCTATCAGGACCACCCTGTCGTGCATTGGCCATTCCCTCTTGGTGATCAGCCAGCGTCGCTAAGGAATTCCAAAACTGATGACCCCTTAGTACCTGCGCTTTCAGCCCACATAAATCAACAGGTATGCGACTGTCTTCATTCTATTTCCATCTATGCAAATGAAGTATGAAGCATGATCATCATCAATGCATGACCCGACTAGGAACAAATCCTTCCTCGCAAGGGTAACCTGTCATGCACCCTCTATGTATATACATAACACACGAATGTGGGCTCACCGATGCAATGTCCATGGCTAGGAACAAATCCATCCTCGTAAGGGTAACCAATCGGTCACTGCACCCCCCGTGTATATACACAACCTACAACCATGGGCACCATCAATGTATGACCTGGCTAGGAACAAATCATTCCTCGCAAAGGTAACCAGTCATACACCGCTCATGTGTATCCATGTATATCCACATCACACAATGATAACCATGGACACCATCAATGCATGACCCGGCTAGGAACAAATCCTTTCTTGCGAGGGTAACCCATCACGCACCCCCATGGGTATCAATATATATGTATATATATATACATCACACAATAACATTGTTCACATCAACATTATCTCTCATCAATGTCATAATCAACATCCACATCACATCATCTAATATCATCACCATACATATTACACTCATCTCATTTCAACATCATCAACCCAAACATCCATATCAACATTGTTTCATTCAAACATCACCAATCGCATAAGCATTATCATTTTAATCATCACAAACGACATAAACATAATCAATCATTTCCATGATATCTCAATTTCACCAACATCAGTAATAAATACACCGCAACTCAATAGTTTAAAACATCATTTACTTTGAAAATGAGCACACACGGATATAAACACACATGAATCATAAATACGTCGCATCTCACTAGTTAAAAACATAATTTTTCTCAAAAAACCAGCACACAACAGGATAGTTGGACTCCCTAACCCTAACTATGGTATCTAAATTTACACCAACATAATAAACTTCCCTTACCTAATGAGGAGTTCTCCCGTTAAATTCTCGCGATGTTGTTTCGAGCACAGTGGCCAATATGCCACAAATTTCAAAACAAATGGCCAGAATCCCACGAGGGCCAAAGTATTTTCCAGAATGCCACATGGGCAAGTTCGCCACTAAAGCTCACAAAATAAGGAAGGACATGTGGCGTCGCGTTGTTGGACGGGCTAGACGGGCAGCTGACGTGGCGCGTGTGGCTATTTTCGCTTGGAATGGCAGCGAATTAAGTCCTACTGACGTAGCGCTTGTTGGTTAATTCGCTTGGTGTGGCAGCGAATTAGGTGGCAGATTGCTACTGGTCATCCTAATTCGCTTGTGGGCCCAGCGAAATAGGTCTAGCTGGTCCACTATTTAAACCCCCCTCCCCTATCCCTCTCCCCCACTCTCACTATCACTTTCAATCACTTTCCTCCCTCAATCTCACTTTCACTATCACTTTCCTCCCTCAATAGTTTACTCCACTTCTTCACAAGAGTAGGTTATTTTTTTTTTGAGTAATTTTTTTTTGGTATTTTAATTATTCAATATATTTATTTTTATATAATTTTAGTTATTAAATGATATTTAGGTTGGAGATTTAAAACATTAGGTTAGAGGATGATTTAAAACATTAGGTTAGATGATCTTTAGTGTTAGTTTATAATTATATTATAGACATATAGGAATATGTTGTGTTAGTTTATAATTGTTAAGTTTCAGAATTTCATTTATTTAAATGAACATTGTTATAGATTATTTATCAAAAAAATTAATTATAGATTTATTTAGGAAGTTGAACGATTATTATATAATATGTGTTTAAAATTATCTATATTTAATTCGATGTAAAGATTTGATTTAATAAAAATAATATATAGTAACACCAATTAAATTATATATTATACATAATAAATATAATGTGAAAGATATATATTGATTTAAATATTTATAAAAATTTATATTAAAAGAATATAATGTTAATTGTGTTTAATTTTATATATGTGTGTGTGTATTAATTTTATTATTTGATCCATTGTGAACATAATCATTTAAAATGAATAATGTTTAGAGTATAAAATTTATGTTACATTAATAGTTGTGTTTACCTTAATTGAATTATTTCATGTTGTGGTTACCTTAATATTTATATTTAAGTATCTTAGTAACATGTGTGTTGTGCATATAGTAATTTAATAATTTATAAAATTGGTGTATGTTATAATTTTTTAGTGTATTAATGTATTGAATTTATTTGAAAAAATTTCAATATAGAGTAATGGATCACAATGAACATGTTCCATCGACCCCATCGCCTGAGTCTACGTTGAGTGTCATTGACATTGGTCCATCCATACAGAGTCTCCTTACACTACAGGAGAAACATATTTTCACTTATGTGTGGAATTCACAGGGTGATCCAACCATGAAAGATCGTGTTATTAATGTTAGGCATGCCACGACACACGATCACCAGACTATAGCTGAGGAGATCCAGTCGTGGCTTAGACAGGCAGGTTTTTATCATGTTGCGCGTCTGCGCAATCACGAGGTAAGGGTATTCAGTTTTATGTTAAGTTCCAATTTGTTGTTTTCAATGTATTGTAATGTATATGTTACTGTTGTGTAAATTTTTTTCTTCAGATCGACCACCACCTTATGTCAGCGCTTGTCGAGCGATGGCGGTCGGAGACACGTACGTTTCATATGACGATGGGTGAGGTGACAATCACCCTGGAGGATGTACATCATCTTTGGAGTTGCCGACCGATGGTCATGTTGTTTCTGGCCATCACAGATGACACAACTTTTGGGCTATTATTGGTGAATTGTTAGGGGTTGAGTCGGCTACTGGTCGGTATTTGCACGACGGTTTGTTGGGACTTCACTATTTACGGGACCAGTTTGCTGATTATGCGGTCCACGCCGGCACAAAAGTAGGACGTCGGAGATACACTCGTGCATTGATATTACGCATCTTAGGTGGTATGTTGTTTGTTGACACCGCTTCGAGCTTTGTGCCGGCTCGCTACTTGTTATATCTCGATGATTTCCAACGCATGAGAACATTCAATTGGGGCTCTGCGGTTCTTGTATCCTCATATAAGGAGTTGTGCAAAGCTACCCGTGCATTATGTCGTGAGATGGGTGGATGTGCTTTGTTGTTGCAGTTGTGGGTTTGGACGCGATTCCCGACCATCTCTCCTAACCTTTCCACGGTGGAAGATCAGGATGACTTAGACCGCGAGATCTATGGCCATAGGTATTGTTTTTTGTATGTTAGTATTATGCTGTTTGTATGTATTGGAACTATATGTTCCTAATGCTGTAACTTTGTTGTTACAGGTTTAATGTATACGAAACGCGGCAAACTGTGTATACAAACATTCGCATATATTGGCATCATATTGATGTCATGCACTGCTGAGACATACGTTGGAGGTCGTACGACCTTGTAGACATTGTCCATCCACTGGAGGTTGACATGGCTCAAAGATGGTTGGTTGTTTGTCCACTTATTTGTTATGAGATTGTTGTGTATAGCAGCCGGATAAAGTATTACGTCAGTTTGGGTTTGACCAGCCTATTCCAGAGGACCCAATCAATTGTAGTGAGCTGCTGACGATCAGTATAACGGGGAAGACAAAAGTTAATTGAACTGAGCGACACGCATTCTTCATTGTCCAATGGGTAGAAAAAGATTCCTTTGTGCTGTAGAACGTTCAGCCTATGCGGAGAGACGACTACCTATTTATGAACAGTGAGTACATGCAGTGGTATTACTCTGTTACCCGACAGTGGATGACCCGCAGAGCCGCGTTAAATGCACATGTTGTACGTATGTTACATATTTTGAAGTATTTTGCTAGTTAATATAGATTTTTTATGCACTAATAAAACTTGATGGGCAGACGGATCGAGCCGAGACAGTTGTCCACATGGTTTCACCTGAGGCACATGGATCATTTAATATGAGCCAGATCTACCAGGAGGCAGTTCGACTTCTGTCCGCATGTGATGATTTAGACAGACTAACAGATCCTGGAGATGCTGCACCCCCACCCATGCGTCGTCAGATCGAGGCCCCTCTTGCAGTGGTTCACAAAAATCGGAGTGTGCGGCACGAGGGGTTATCCCTTCACTCTACTCCGGCAGTTGCGGACACACCCGTGCTTCTACCGCCTCTTCCTCCACGTCCTCCTGGCATGTTCTACGCACCAGGGTACCCGACGGGCCTATCGCAACAGTATTGGTGGCTACCACATCAAGTTCCTGGATCACAGTACCCCCCTGGTTTCCAGCACCGTCGATGCTACAGTTCGGATTCTCATATCCATATCCTATGTATGCAGCTGGGCCTAGTTCAGTTGGGCCTAGTTTAGCTGGCCCCAGTTCAGCTGGGTTTCAGTTTGCATGCTGATCAGAGACATTTGCGGACTGTTATAGGCCCAGTGCTTCGACGTCAGATGAGGATCCAAGTATGGCAACTCCTATGGCACATCAGGCTGACTTACTACACTCTCTCAATTTCGCATCATATTCGACGGAAGAGATATTGGAGGCTATGGATGAGGGATATGAAGACAATGATGACCATGGTGATGATGACCCTAACCGCATCATTAGGAGAAATCCGGTTAGGGAAGCCCGGTTTCGATATAATCTGTTACCATTTGAGCATAACATGAGCCGTTGTGGAGGATACCATGAAGACCATCGACAGGATGACTGACTTCTTTTAGTTTGCTGTTTTACGCATGATTATGGCGGACTGTATCAGATATTATTTTAGTTTAGTGTATTATGCAGGACATTTGACACTACTTATTTTTTATTTTATTTGTTTATTATTTAGTGCAAGCGTAGTACCTAATGATAACCACGACATCAATGGTGCTACCTGCGTGAAGGGCAGTTACGCCTATTGTGACCCACATCTTTACAATAACCACATCGTGTACGAGTTGTCGACCCTTCATGCGAATCCATCTCATTGCGTATGCGCGTACTCTTTGGCCTTCCTTTTTTATGTCTCAGCTCCACATCTGGTATAACAATGGGTGGTCCAGCTGGTGGTATGAAGTCCTCATTTCCAATTGGATACCACTGCAGTGAATACATTTGACATTGATACGTGACACTATATATAGGGTCTGCATATTGTCTGGGATCATGGTGTGTAAATCGACATGCTGCAATAACATGACTACACAGGAACCTATAGGTAGTGAACTCACCACATTGACAATTTCGTTCAGCTAATGACACCGACCAGTTTTTACCGCCCATATGAGTCCGTATGTTGTACGTCTCTTGAACCTCAAATCTTGTCTTAACTAAGTCAAAACAAGTGACGTAGTGTGTTGCCGATTTATCAACCATCGTCATATATTTTTGCCATGCTAGGTTGGAGAAATGATTACCTCGCGTCATCTCCTCACGAGCCTCTTGACCATGTGCGACAAAGTATGCTACTAATCGAGCGTATATGAACTGCACAAGGGACGCAATAGGAAGACTTCTGGCTCCTTTAAGTACCTTGTTAAAGCACTCTGAAAGATTGGTTGTCATGTGACCAAACCTTTTTCCCTGATCATCATAAGCTATACTCCACTTCTCCTTTGGGATATTGTCAACCCATGTTGCTATTTGGGGGCTTGATTCTTTAAATGTTTCTAATCCGGCATCAAAATCTAAGCGTGAGGTTGTATAAGTTGCATATACAAACACGATGTAAAAATCAACACATAAGATCAATAGAGTAACTACATGTAAAAACATTGTCTTCTAATGGACAGACATATCTAATTTCTTCAATTGTTTCTTCAACATGGCATTGCTGAACTTGTGATTAAAATTACTAGCTAAATGACAGACGTAATAAACATGGTACGCCCTTGGTGGATGCCATCCCAGTTCAACATTGTTTACCACGGCAATTATGCCCGCATGATGATCTGAAATAAGACAAATTCCTTCTTTCTGCGTAACGTGTATCCGAATGAGTGCCAAAAACCACGACCAGTTGTCGATATTCTCCCCGGAAACAATCGCAAATGCAATTGGAAGGACATAATTGTTTCCGTCAACTGATGTTGCAATGAGCAGCGTTCCTCGATATTTCCCATACAAATGGGTTCTGTCGATGCTTATAACTGGTTTGCAATAATTGAAGGCATCGCAACACTGTTTGAATGTCCAGAACACCCTCTTGAACACCTTAGCACTTCCATCGACTTGGCCATCAATAAAAAGGTCGTTCAAATCCAGCTTGTATGCAGACCCAGGAGAAAAATTTAACATGTAACCCAACCACCTAGGCAGAAACGCATAGGACTCATCCCAATCTCCGAAAACCTTCACAATGGCCTTTTGCTTTGCCTTCCATGCCTTCTTGTAGGATATATGAAATCCCAACATTGTTGCTTTCCTTTTTTGAATTAACCCAATTTTAACACTGGGATCCTCCCTAATCATTTTTGCATTTCGTCAAACAATAATACATTAATAAATTTTGCAATAACCGGACTTCAATTTAATGTATTTGACGTACCTAAGATCATCGAACATATCAAATTTGAGTCAAGCTACTTGTGATCTTGAGAAAAATTCTGACTGACACATCTATGTTGTTTGTTCCATATGCCACAAACCATTTAGTGCCACCCTTTTTTTATATGCCCTCATCCTCCACGAACAACCGTCAAAATGATTTTCACAAACCATTATAAGTCTTTTTGTATCACTTTTTTCTACTACAGTAGTGCGATGCTCAGCCATATAATATTGTTTTATTGCCAATTGCACATCCCGCTTGGTCTCAAACACCTGGTCCTTATATAGTTGTTGACCCATCTGCCAGTTAGGTATTTGCACTCCTTGCACATTACCAGACTCCTGATCTGGGTATGACCAATTAATATTCGTGTAATGCCTTACTTCAGACCAAAATGGAACGGTGCCCTCTCCTATATCATGAGACATATTACACATTGTTCTATTAAACCTGTAATAATTTAAAAACTACTGATTGACAAAATAATGTGCATCCATACTTGGAATCGGAAGTGGGTCTTTCATTCCAACAATGCTCGGAGAAGGAATTGGAAAAGCATGATCGAAATCACCTTCTATGTCTGTATCCGATGAGTCACTGTCTGGAACAACCACTACTACAGCAGGAGGATTCAAAGTCGGTTATTTTCACCATTCAAAGTCGGTTTCATAACCGACCTTGTATTCGGCGTCGTAAAATACACAAGCCTACAACGTCGATTTTTAAAAAAATCGACTTTGAAATTTTTTTTATTTTTTTTTAAATTCGCGTATTCTAAGTCGGTTATTTTAAAAAATCGACTTAGGAAGTTTCCATACAAAGTCAGTTATTACAACAAACCGACTTAGAAAGCTTCATTATAAAGTCGGTTTTTATAATAACCGACTTAGAAAGCTTAAATACAAAGTCAGTTTTTTTTAAAAACTGACTTAGATAGTTCGGATACAATGTCGATTCCTTAAATAACCGACTTAGAAAGCATGAATACAAAGTCAATTTTTTTAAAAAACTGACTTAGATAGTTCGGATACAAGGTCGGTTCCTTAAATAACCGACTTAGAAAGCATGAATACAATGTCAGTTATTTTAAAAAACCGACTTTGAAGTTCCCATTTTTTTTAAAACGCTATTTTTTTTTTGAATTTCCCATTAATTAAATAAAAAGAACGGAGGAAGCGGTGAATATACTACAATAACTAAAATCTAAAATCAATATATTCAACATATTATATGTAAGGATTAATTCAGTACACTGAGTACATATCTAGCATTACAAATACTAAAGTTAAATGATAAGGATGAAAAATAGGGAGAAATAAATTTGGAGTATTTTATTTTAGGCTAAATTTGGCAACAGTGGAAGTATGTTGTTTCTTCACACGCTTTTATTTTATATGAAGGAAACAGAACCATACCACTATTTTATTTTATATGCTCTCTCCAAATGCTCTTTCTTCACACGCTTCAAAACCTCACCTATATGGTCTGCAGCATCTTTCAAATTAGTTAAACGCACCTGAAAGTAACACAAGTATTAGCCTGATAAAATTTGCTATCCTTCTTTTGAAAACATGCTGTCTATTGAGATAGTAGTAATTTTTTTTTAACGTCTTTTAAGTTGTTGTTATTGTTATTTATAATCTATTAATTAAGTTCCTTATAAAATGTCTCAATTACTATTTTTTTTATTTGGAGGTTCAGGTTGAATTTAATTTAATAATATTTCAATATATATAAACTGATCATCCACACTGTCTTACAACTAGCTAGCTAATACAAAAAGCCAAAAATTACTTTCAGTTCAAATAGCTATTGTAATAAAAACAAAATTAACGAGTATATAAAAAAATATTATTATAAATAAAATAGTTATATTTCTACAAATTAATCTAACCAGATTTCAAAGCAAGGATAAGGAAGAACTTATAACATGTTAGTCAGAATAGTATTAAATTTATTTTCTTAAGTGAGATCTTATATTTGATTCTTGTGATAAAAAAATATAATTAAAAAATACTAAAAATAATTAGTTAGATTTTTAATAGAAATTAATCATTAATAAAATTTATAAGGCTTTTATATCAATAATAAGATTAAAAAAATGAAAAAACATATCAAACTCATCCAATCTAATGAAAGCCAGCAAACAACAATAACTCACACTAGGTCACAAACAAATACCAATCCAATTACAATAAACAACAACAGAGAAAGTGTAGTGACAGTGAGATTATTTTTAGATATATATATTTTTAAAGAATAGAAATAGTACTCCTATTATTTTTAAATTGCAAACATCATGATGCATAAAACTAAATAGATTATTGTATAAATTATACTATATCTCTTATAGGTGCAGTAAGTATCCATAAATGGTTAGGACATACTAACCAAAAGGCTTTCACATAAGCCCAAAGGCTTTTCACAGCATGATGAATTGGATGATCTATTCACGGTGGGTCTGGGGAAAAAACAACTCCTATGTACTTTGTTACATAAGGCCAATCCATAGATGCAGCAAAAATAAAATAAAATTATATAGAGATAAAAGAGAGGACAACTTCATTAATTTTGTTGCAGCAAAACATGAATAAATTAATGCAAATCAAAACAAGAAGAAAAAAAGAGTCTCAAAAGTGGTATGATATAGATAATTGTTCTTTTAGCATCAAACTTTCAAAGTACTTTAACATAGCTTTTTTTTTCCATGTTTAGTAATTAAAGGCAAATCATTCAACAATAATTTAAATGGTAGTATGTTCTTTAATTTTATTTGCTTTTAAGAAAATACTCTGCATCTAAACTCACCTTCACCCTTAATACATGCTGCAGTAACAGCTATAACATTCCAAAAAAGGCACAACACTAATCCTACATAATAGAACTATTTATAAATGACAGCATGTAAGGAGATTTGGTGTGATATGTTACTTCTGGGTCTGAAAAGCATGGATTGGTAAGCTCATGGAGGAATACAGCAAATCGTGGATATCTTTTCACTTGATAGAGGCAAGACATATTTGATTGAAATAAAAAAAGAAAAAGAAGACTTCTGCACCAGCTCTAAGATTTAAATAAGATTGCAGAGGAGCATATTTTAGGTAGATTACCAATTATCTGTATTTGGTAGGTAACATCAAATTTACAAAGAAAATGACAAAGAAAAACAACTTTAAAAGAATGAATATTCACCAGAGTGTTGTCTGGGTGCATTATCTATTTTAAAAACAGCTTCATTTTCTAAAAGATGTATCCTCACCTTGTAATTGTACCATCCACATCTGAGATCAATATACGAGTGTTCCATTTCCACAAATAGATTCGACAATCAACCTGTTAGTCAAACATAAAAACCATAGGAAATAAAGGTAGAAGAGAGATACATTGACTGAAAGAAAAAACACATGAATATGACTCAAATGTCTATTGATTAAGAGGAACCTAAGGTGAACCCTGTTGTTAGGCTGCTAGCCATCCTCTAGTTTTCTCCCAAATCGATAAATTGTGGCTAAACACTTAATCATGCTATAGACAAGTAGAAAATAATAGTATAAACTATGATAAAGAATTCACAGAGTACAACTAAATATATGACTTCAAAGTACAAACATTTGTAGGAACTACAAAAAATTAGAAAGCAAGTTTAGTAATCAAGTACCAAGAGATACTCCCATGTACCATTATGCCAAAATGTGAAGCTGCAACACATTCTAATGAAAAGGAAATGGGTGCACCACATGATGATGTCACTAAGTAAAGCTGATAAAACATGGACAAAAAACATAGTTTAGGTACTTAGGCATTGGAAAAGCATAGAAGAATGACAAAATCTAATATATCATATGATGTTTCTATGTTGGATCAAACTATAATGTTTTGCCTATAACGTTGTGTTTTGAGTACCTTAGTGTCTCGATTGTATGCGCCTTTTGCTAGCATGGTGTTCAATTTAAAGGTGTGTGTTTTGTTATGATATTTTGTGTTCATATCATAGCATTTTTTATTGATTAATTTTAGAGAGGGTGCGAGGAGCAAATTAGGTAAAAGTTTAAGACAGTAAGACATGTGTGCAGCTCTTTAGTATATTTAGATGAAGGAGAATGATTGAATTTCTAGGGGTTTCTCTCTGTCCTTGTTGATGTGCAGAGGAACTGGAGAGCTTCACTGCACCAATGAACTTGTTTGTTAACACCATTTTCCTTTTCATAATCATTGTTAGGGACAAAAGCTTATTTTCCTTGTTATTTTTCTAGCAAATATAATATCAACTTTTACTAAAAAGGATAACAAAAATGGCAACAAGTTATAATAACCTTGAATACCAAAGCCCAAAAGTAATCACAGCGACAGCGAAATTTGCTTCTTTCACAATGATGAAACATATCCTTTGCTTTATAATTTAACAATCCAAGTTCACATTATCTTAGATGACCTAATATCAACACCTGTAATAAATCAAATCAATCATTATGGAGTGTAACTTGAAAGAAGCATAAATAATTTACATGCTTTTCAAAATTAATTAACATTATATTAATATACAAATACTTTTTTGATATCATGATAAAAGAAACGATAAAAACTACTTTTCTACTGGACAAACTTAGCATGGATTGAATATTATTCAGTGATAAAGCAGACTAGCATTCGCAGTTCTGATTACATTTGAGATCAATATGACCATTTTGAACTGAAAATTAAGTAATCAAGCAGTGTGAGCAGCTAAAGTAACTAAGTTAAACTTGCCAAATAAATCATTTAATCAACTCTCTCTACTCGATTCTACTATTCCCTAAGTTGAAATTCCAAAAGGCAAAACAAAATCCCAACTGAATTCATTGAGGATGAAACTAACCGGTGGATACGATTTTGCACTGTGACGGGAGAGAAATGAAGTTGGGGATGGAGAAATCGGAGAGCATGAGAACCAGCTGCAGGAGTTTCCCATGATGAAAGTTTTTCCTCTCTTTCTCAGGCCAAAACAGCACCAATGACGATGACGTAGAGGAAGAGGAGTGTGGCGATGAGGGCTCTGTAGAAGGACCAAAGCTTGATCTTGGCAAGGTCGATGAGAGGGGCTGGCGGAAGGTAGATGTAAACCCAATGTTGTTGTTTATTTGACATTCACAACGATAAGAGGGGCCAGAGAGAGGTTTGGGGAAAATGAGAATGCTAGGGATTGAAGGGGCTGAAGGGATTATGAATAAAACCATTATCCATTAGAGTAGAGCTACATATCAACTTGTTTACTCAAATCAAAGTCTGAAAAGTAAAATGCATGTATCTCATAAGGAAAAGAACCGTGTCATTAGGAATAAGCAATGTGTGCCCGCTGCTGTATTTTGTCCCATGAACATTGGCAAGCCACACATCATACCCAAAACCCCTAACCCATAACAACACGCATACAAACTAATCCAAACCCAAAACCCTTTGCTTCAAAAAATTCAAAGTAAATTGATGATAGAATACACTCACCTAATGCGAAATCGACGACGATAGCGGAAACAAAAGGGAGCAAGCTCCAATCACAAGTACCTATTGACAACAAAACGAGAGTTCAAACAATGGAAGCCAGGTTCTTGGGGCATAAATCAACGAAGAAGAGTTCGACTAAAAAGAGTAACAGTACCTGTGACGGAGGAAGCCGAAGAGGTGACAGAGGCTGGATGCGATGACGCCGAGGTCGCATAGTTCGTCACTCACTGAGATGGGAGAACGCGCGTGAAAGGCAGGGAAGAAGGAGCGGATGGAGGAGTCGGGGACGACAGCAGCGAGAGAGGAGTAGAAGGAGATTTTAGGGTTATAAGTGGAGTGAAACAGCTAGGTTAATGTCCGGGTTTTTTTATTATTAAAAATGAATCAAAGTCGGTTATTATGGAAACCGACTTTGAATAGCTGAAGACAAAGTCGGTTTTTACGTAACCGTATTTGTATTTTAGCCTACAACGTCGGTCATTGTATAAACCGACTTCGTTTGCGTATCATTGTTCAAATAATTATGAAATTGCCACCGCATACCATACGAGGTCGGTTTTTAAAGAACCGTCGAGAATTGGCCGTCGTAGAAACCAGCTTTTGTAGTAGTGAACACCTTCATCCACCTTGTCCTCAGAACTGTCCATAGACCAACCTGGGTCGTGGGCCGACACCATTTCATTCTCCATTGCTTGACTTGTTGGTGCTGGTGGGTGCGATATATCCGTATCTTCATAATCCATTTTTGTTGGGTTGGTTGGGTTGGTAGTGGTGGTGATTGGGATACATCTCTGTCTTCGGGATTCACCAGCGGCTCTCTGTTTATGTCAATGGATCCAGTGGGCTGGACATAATATTGACTGCTTGATTGTCCACCACAATTTAATTCTGCATACAATTTGATAAATCTTGGGTTTGCTCCGTCTGATATACATGCATCTGCAACTAATGCTACATCGTCATCATCTACAATATCCACAGCAACCCACTGCACCAGGTTGCCCGATGCACATCTAGCAGTCAATTGAGACATAGATTGTCTGCGTTGTAATCTCAACTTCTTGTAAATCATTTTCATCAAATCACGGTGGCTGCATCCTGGGGGCGTACGAAACATTTTACTTTCTCCTTCAAAAATTTGACCATTAGGTCCAACATATATACTCCCATTATAATAGACAATGGTTATTAAACCATTTCTACTAGCACTCATTTTGCGTAAATTAAAAAAACTAAGACGAACGTGTTCGGAATGAAAATTGAGAAAGCGTGAAAAACTTGACCAGAACTGCGGTGATTTGGAAATTGGGGTGTATAAATAGGACTAAATTCGTTGTGCAATGTAGCAAAATAGGTCACCTATTTCGCTTTGTCCTCCACCAAATTAACAGGAAGCTGCCACGTGTTAGAAACAACTTATTTCGCTGGCCTTCTAAGCGAATTACACGTCCAATGAAGCCTTGCCACGTGTCCTGCCAAAAAAAAAAGCTTGGCAGACCACATAATTCGCTACCCTCACCAGCGAATTACGTGTCCCAATGGTTGCTTGCCACGTCATCCTCCTAATTCGCCCAAGGTCCCAGCGAACATGCCCACATGGCATTCTCGAAAATACTTTGGCACGCGTGGCATTCTGGCCATTTGTTTTGCAATTTGTGGCATATTGGCCACTGTTCCATTTTTTTCGATATCATTTAAATACGCGGGTTTTCGTCAAAATGCAGAACTCTATATGCCAAATCGAAGACAATTTAGTATAGATTTCCAAGGTAAGATCAATATTAACATTTGGGATCAAATACCCACTCAAATCTAAAAGGGGCTAAATGGTGTGTTGGGAGTTCACATCAAAAGACATCATTTTGAAATTTCAATCACACTAATGTGACTGGGGTTCAACAAGGATCACAAAAATAACATCAATTTCATATAAAAGAGACTTTTACAACATCTTATTTTCAAAGGATTTTCAAAGGAAGTGATAAAACTCCCAACAACAGTACCCTAAACACAAGAGACACTAAGAGAAACTTAAACTAGTTAGAAGAAGACAAATGAAATCAATATTACATTAAGGAAACCAAGAAAGAAGGATTTGAAGCTCTGTTCTCTACCAAAATTTCAAGAGGAGTTTTGAAGATTTCGCTCCGATTATGAGGTTCTTCTCCGTTCCATGGTTTAGTGACTAGCAACAGCGACCCGTGGTGGTTGATGGTGGTCGTGGGTGGTGGAGAGAGAGGTTCATAGGGCTTTTGGGTGATTTTAGAGAGAGAAAATGCAGAAAACGCATTTATGCATGCTGCAGGACATATTTATAATCCGACAGTCTCACTCAATGTGTCCTACCTCGCTCAGCGCGCCTACAGGTCTCGTTCAGTGCGCCCTTTCCTCGCTCAGTGCAATTTCTCCTCTGTCTGTAAATATCTTGGATTCGGGCTCAGGGCGACATCCAAAAATTGTGATATTGAATATCCCAACGGTCAAAAGATGCATACAATGGTTTTGAAGTGGCTGTCCAAATTTTAGGATGATCCAACGGTGAACGGATCCTGGATGGTAACTTTACTGAAACAGGTTATGGGTTAAACTATCACTATCGCATTACAAAAATAAATCAAACAAAGTTCACATAACTTAACATTCACATCAAGCAATTTCAAAAGGTTAATCACACACAGCCAATCAACTAATCCAAGCTTATCAAACAATCAAATAACACAACAAATACATCAATCATATATTTTCAGTTATCGAAATTTCAGGGTGTTACACCTGGGGCCCGATGTAACGTGTTGCTATGAAGGGTACGCCCCAACGAAATATCATAAAGGTTCATCACATAAAAATAGCTTATTTTTTACGATCGGTTCACAAGCCTTGATGCCCCCCTTTATCTTGGCTTGGGACAGGTCATGCATGCAAACACACATAAGCGGAGTTTGACTAAAGTATTAACACCTTAGAAAAATATCTACATATTTACCTTTCAAAATATCAAATTGTCAACATTAAAACCTACATACGTTTTTTATATATCATAGTTGATTAATGTTAAAATTATAAATGTTTAAATACTAAAAAAATGGATTTACAAACCTGTACATTGTACGAGTTCAAATCTAGTTATATAAAATAATACACACAAGGTCATATTTCTCCCAAAAAGTTTGAAGCTATCTTAGTAATTTTAAATGCATTAAAACAATAATGTTAAAAATAAAACCAACAACTTAGCACATGCCACGTGGGCTATCTTTATAGTTTGTGTTTTATCAGAAAGATAACACCACAACTTCATTATAAAAAAGAAATTAAAAAGACAAGTTGTTATACATACTTTTTTGCATTTAATTTTTTCTTCCTAAATTAAATACATTTGTCCTAATTAAAGAATATGAACCTACTTTTAGATTTATTAATTGCCAATTATCTATTAAATTCTTATTTTATTATGAAATATATTAATTAATGAGATGTCCACTTATTCTTATTAGAGTATGTAATTATATAATTGTGCAAATAGCTTTATAATAGGATCATAAGGACTCTTAGCTTTTGCTAACAACATCTCTATGTGTAATGTTGTTCATGTAAGGGTTGTTAGAGTATGTACTCCTCTTTGTACAACTATTATTTGTGTAGTTGTTATTTCTGTTAGCTGTTATAGTTAGTTTAAAGGTCTATAAATATCTCCTTTGTAACTAACTTAATTCAACTTTTTCATTCATAAATAATATCTTAGATTTCTCTAGTTTTCTTTCTTTTGTTCTTCCCAATTCATTTAATATGGTATCTATAGCCAATTTTTTGCACTGATCATGTGGTGTTCAATCAGTTCAGTGTCATGTTCATTTTCATGAGTTTTTGTTCTATTCAGTTCGTTATTTCTCTCATTGCCATTGAGTTACTATATATTCTTGATCTATTCGTCCATGGCTTCTGCTCCTTCGAGTTTCATCTTGCAATCATTTTTGAACTCCATTGCTGAAAAGCTTGATGATTCGATTTACCTTCACTGGCGTCAACATGTTGAACCAGTGCTCAAGTCGCACAAACTACAGAGGTTTGTCGTAAATCCTGTTGTTCTGCCTCGCTACCTCCCTGAAGATGATCGTGTTGCCGATCATGTAAGTCTTGAATATGAAGCTTGGGAAGTTCAAGATCAAAAGTTTCTTGTTTGGCTTCAATCGACTCTCTCCAAGTCAGTTTTGTCACGCGTACTAGGTTCGACTCACTCCTATCAGGTTTGGGAGAAAATTCATGAGCATTTTAGCCTTCACACTAAGTCGCATGCTGGTCAATTGCGAACCGCGACACGTGCAATCTCACTTAAAGGAAAAACTATTGATGACTATTCGCGCAAAATCAAAGGCTATGTCGATGAGCTTGCAGGTGTTGGACTCCCGGTTCGACATGAAGAATATGTCGATGCTCTTATTAAAGGCCTTCCGTCAGACTATGCGCCAGTTATCTCTATAATTGAAGGCAAGAAACACTCTCCATCAATTGCAAAATTGAGGCCCTACTCTATGGCCATGAAACTCATCTAAATCACTACAATAAAGAGGCTCGGGTGCTGAGTTCTCCATCCTTATACTATACTCAAGGCTACTCACACTCTAATTCTTATCAACCTGGCGATTCTGCTGTTCTAAGGGATACTATGGTCGAAATGGCGGTTGTCGTAGTGGCTTTTTTGATTGTGGTGCTAATCGCAACAGTGGTGGACCTGGCAAAGGTTATGGTGGTGGCAGGTTTGCCAACTTCCAGTGCTAAATCTGTCTTAAGTATGTCCACACTGCTAATGTGTGTCATTTTCGCCCAGACATGAGCTTTCCGCCTCATGAATCCCTTACCTTTTTTGACCCTGCAACACTTCAATCTATTCCTTATTCCTTGGGTTCTTCCAAGACATCCAACACTTGGAACAATCCCAATTCCAAGCCTGCTACTCAGCCTTTTAATCAGTAAAGTGCTATGCTTACTAATACTGATGGAAATGGTCACACTAGCTCTACATGGATTCTAGATTTTGGTGCTAGCTTCCATGTGATTGGGGAAACCCAAAACATTAAGCAATTCACTCACTTTGATGGATCTGAACAAATTTTCATAGGCAATGATCAAGGTTTGAATATCTATGGTGTTGGTTCCTCTTCTTTTGTGTCTCTTAATGACTCTCACATCACTTTTAAACTTCATAAATTATTACATGTTCCTTCAATATAAAAAAATATGTTAAGTATGAGTCAGTTTGCTAAAGATAATTTTGTTTTCTTTGAATTTCATTCTCACTTGTGTCTTGTGAAATCTTAGGAGACCAATAAAGTTCTTCTTAATGGAGTTGTTGGTGCTGATGGCCTCTGCTCCTTTCAAAATCTCAGGCTTCAAGACACCTCTTCTTTTTTGTTATCCACTTCAACTTCACCTTCCAATCATAGCTTGTCTAGTATAGCCTCTATTGTAAATAAAGATTCTATTGTTGCTTCCAGTTCCGTTGCTTCTTCTCCTAGCATTGCCAGTCTTTGCCATGCTAGGTTAGGTCATCACAATGCGCATGTACTGAAACTAGTCTTTAATAGTTGTAACATTTCTCAATCTAATAAAGTTCTTTCAAATTTTTGTTCCTCTTGTTGTATTGGGAAATCTCACAGATTACCATCTCATAGTTCTACTTCTGTTTATTCTGTTTTGGAACTTGTTTTCACAGATTTGTGGGGTCCTTCTCATTTAACTTTCTATGTTGAGTTTAAATACTATGTATCCTTCATTGATGTTTTCTCTAAGTACACTTGGATTTTCTTTATCAAATCTAAAGTTGAAACTATTTCTGTTTTTCAAGCCTTTAAATCTCTAGTTGAAATGCAACTTAATACTAAAATCAAGAATGTTCAATCTGACTGGGTGGGTGTGAATACATACCTTTCTCTATTCTTCTAACCTCCTATGGCATCTCTCACAGGCTAATTTGTCCTCACACCACCATCAAAATGGTGTAGTTGAAAGAAAACACAGACATATAGTTGACTTGGGACTTACATTATTGCATTGTGCATCCTTACCCTTACAGTTTTGGGATTATGCCTTCACTAATATTGTCTATCTAATTAATAGACTCCCTACTGCTTCCCTTAACTTTGCTATTCCTTTTACTACTCTTTTCAATAAGGATCCTGATTTTAAATTTCTTAAAACCTTTGGTTGTGCCTGTTTTCCATTATTGAAACCCTATCATGCATATAAACTCAATTTTTGATCTTAATAATGTTAGAATCAAGAAGCTGAAGCATAGGATTCCAAGTTGAAGAAGTAAATGGTTTTGGTGTTTTACATGCCCAATTTTAATTGATGGCATTTGTAATTTGTTTCTAAGCTTGGTCAATCAAGATAAAACTTTATAATCCTTAATAATCATGCATTCATACATTCATATAATGAGAATTAATCATATAATGTTAATCAATCAAGTAATGATTCATAAAGGCTATTAGAAATTGTGTAAAACAATTTCTCACTGCTTTAATCGATTACTTCGGTAAAATAATCGATTACAGGCTTGTGTTGGTTTCTGGTAAAAGCCTTATGAACATTTTAATCGATTACCACTTAATCATAATCGATTAAATAAGCTCTTCACAGTTTTTGGAACTTCCTGTGATAATCGATTATTTGGGTATTTAATCGATTACCAGAGCTTTTGCATAATTTTACACAACATGTTCATCTGGTTTAATCGATTACCAGATATTCGCACTCGATTAAATATGCATTATCAAGTTTTAGGCATGGTCTGTGTTAATCGATTATTTGGTTGTTTAATCGATTACTGAGTGCTTTGAAAAACTTGGTTCATATGAAGTAATTGATTACAAGACGAAATAATCGATTACAGTTAGTTAAAACAGTTTTTTTATAAATAGAAAAGCTGAGTCTCATTGAGAGAGTGAATACCAAAAAGCGTACAAATTAGTAAAAACCTTTTCCTATAATTCTCTTGAGTACCCAAGTCAGAATCAAGGCTGATAATCATAGTTGTTGAGTATCAATGGGATCTACATGAGTTCTAAGTGTTGTAACTCATAGATAAAAGTTTTCTCAATAAAGATTTCAAGAAAGTCTAGTTATCATCTTCTACACATAATCTTGAGTTTCTTACCTTAAAGGTGACAAGGAAGGCTCAAGGACGACTCCCCCTAGCTTGGGTACCCACGAATCGCCGCCGTTCCTCGCCGAACTCAAGTTCTGTGAACTTCCCTTGAGAAAGGGATTCTTTAATTTGGGGGTTTTCAAGGAGAATTGATGAAGGATTTAGGCTCCCCAAGTGTTTCTAGCAAGATTGGTGTTTAAAGGAACTTGTTTTGGTGAAGTATGGTGCAAAAATGAAGCTTGGAGCTTCAACAATGGCTGCAGGTCGTTCAGAGGAAGAAGAAGCAAGGTTTTCTCCCCCAAAAATGCGATTTTACCTTTATACCTGCTCCGTCAGAGGTCCCGCGCGGATCGCGCCACCTCTGACGCTAACCGCGCCACAGCTTCCTGAACTTTGGCGCCAACCGCGCCACATCTGGCGCTGATCGCGCTGGAATCCAGCGAAAAAGGATTTTCCAGGGCACTTCCGGCGCGACTCGCGCCACCAATGGCGCCACCCGTGCTGGATTCCAGAACCATGGCGCCACTCGCGCCACATACGGCGCTACTCGCACCAAATTCCAGAGAAAACTGGTTTTCTGGAGGACTTGTGGCGCTAACCGTGTCATCTTGACGCCACCAGCGCCATCCTTTATACAATGGCGCCACTCGCGCCATTCACGGCGCTACCCGCGCCACACTCCAGAGTTGGTTTTCTGCAGCAGAACCCTGGCGCTAACCGCGCTGAACCTCGCGCCAGCCACGCCAGGCTTGAGGGTCATTATATTCAACCCCCCTTTTTAGGAATTTTGTCCGCAAAATACAAGAACATACCTTTCAAACAACTCGGGGTACAGCTGCAACAGCTCCTACTCCCGCTCCCAAGTCGCTTCCTCAAGTGTTCTTCCTTCCCATTGTACCTTGACTATGGGAATGGTCTTGTTCCTGATGCGCTTTTCCATCCTATCCAGAATCATCATGGGTCGTGTAGGACTAGTCAGATTCTCTTTAATCTGAACGGTGTCGGGCTCTATCACGTGTGAAGGATCCGCCACATACTTCCTTAACTGGGACACGTGGAAAACATCATGCAGTCCTACAAGCTGGGGAGGTAAGGCTAGCCTATAAGCCACTGGGCCCACCTTCTGGAGGATCTGGTAGGGACCAATGAACCTAGGACTTAGCTTCCTTACACCCAAAGCCCGTCCTACACCATCAGGTCATCCCCTTTGGTCTGACGAATGCCCCAGCAGTGTTCATGGACTATATGAACAGGGTATTCAGGCCTTTCTTGGATCAGTTTGTGGTGGTGTTTATTGATGACATACTGATCTACTCCCGGATGGAGACGGAGCATGCTGAGCATCTCAGGATTGTTCTTCAGACTTTGAGGAATGATCAATTGTATGCCAAGTTGGCAAAGTATGAGTTTTGGCTATCAGAGGTGAAGTTTCTGGGCCATGTGATCTCAGCAGCTAGGGTTTCAGTTGATCCCAGTAAGATAGAGGCTGTGATGTCTTGGGAGAGACCCAAGGACGTATCTGAGGTCCGGAGTTTCCTTGGATTGGCCGGCTACTACCGGAGGTTTATTCAGGGGTTTTCCCAGTTAGTGATACCTCTGACTCGGCTCACTCGGAAGGGGGTTCCATTTGTTTGGACCCATGAGTGCGAGCAGTGCTTCCAGGAGTTGAAGGAACGGTTGACTACAGCTCCAGTGTTGACCCTTCCTGACCCTGAGGGAAGCTTTGAGGTGTACTGTGATGCTTCCAAGCGGGGGCTTGGATGTGTGCTGATGCAGGATAAGAGGGTTGTTGCCTATGCTTCTAGGCAACTGAAGCCTCATGAGGAGTCTTATCCTACCCATGATTTAGAGCTTGTAGCTGTGGTGTTTGCTCTAAAGATTTGGAGGCACTATCTGTATGGCGCTAAGCTGGTGGTGTTCAGTGACCACAAGAGTCTCAAATATCTCTTTGATCAGAAAGAGCTGAATATGAGATAGAGGCGGTGGATGGAATTCCTCAAAGACTATGATTTTGAGTTGAGATACCATCCCGGCAAGGTGAATGTTGTTGCTGATGCCTTGAGCAAAAAACATGTGAGTGCCGCCTGCATGATGATCTCTGAGTGCAAGCTAGTTGAGCAGTTCAGAGATATGCACCTGACTGTGACAGAGGGTGCTCGTGGCCTTGAGTTGAGAAGGATCAGGATTGATAATGAGTTAATTCGGAGGATTCGAGAAGCCCAGAAGCAGGATGAGTCTGTGAGGGCCATGATTGGCCAGCAGGATGTTTCCTGGGAGGACCACGACTTGGTGTTGTACCAAAGTCGTATTGTGGTGCCTAAGGGCGAGTTGGTGGATGTCGTCCTATCTGAGGCTCACAAGGGCCAGTTCAGTATCCTTCCAGGTGCCACTAAGATGTACCAAGATTTGAAGAGGTGAGTTCTTGGTAACCCCACAACAAAGTCCATGGAAATGCTATCCCATTTCCACTCAGGGACATGTAACGGTTGTAGCAGACCAGACGGTTTCTGATGCTCAATCTTTACCTTCTGACACACCAGACACTTAGCCACATACTCGGCTATGTCCCTCTTCATCCCTGGCCACCAGAAACTCCTCTTCAAATCTTGGTACATCTTAGTGGCACCTGGATGGATACTGAACTGGTCCTTGTGAGCCTCAGATAGGACGACATCCACCAACTCGCCCTTAGGCACCACAATACGACTTTGGTACAACACCAAGTCGTGGTCCTCCCAGGAAACATCCTGCTGGCCAATCATGGCCCTCACAAACTCATCCTACTTCTGGGCTTCTCGGATCCTCCAGAGAGACATAGCAGAGTATGTGGCTAAGTGTCTGGTGTGTCAGAAGGTAAAGATTGAGCATCAGAGACCGTCTGGTCTGCTATAACCATTACATGTCCCTGAGTGGAAATGGGATAGCATTTCCATGGACTTTGTTGTGGGGTTACCAAGAACTCAGGCTGGATGTGATTCCATCTGGGTGATTGTTGATAGGCTGACCAAGTCTGCTCATTTCTTGCATGTGAGGACTGATTACACAGCAGAGAAGTTGGCCCAGCTATACGTCAGACCAAAGGGGATGACCTGATACTCGAAGTGACCATACCTAGACCGGAAGGCTGTCTTTGGTATGTCAGCAGGCTTGATCCGAATCTGGTAATATCTGGATCTCAGGTCGATCTTAGAGAACACTCTAGCTCCCCTCAACTGATCTAGCTGAAGGATTAGCTCCCAAATGTGAGTTTGGTGAACTTTGTTTTCTTGGCTCTTTGTGATGTATGTTGGTAGATAGGCTAAGTTGCTTAGCTTTGTTTGACATACAAGAGCCTTGGTTGGTGGCTTTGATGGCCTTCGAAGGCTGTTGGAACGGTGCCTTGTGTGTGGTATGGACCGTTCAAGCCCTATGTGAATTCTGAGGAATTGGGCTGTGATGAGCTTTGAGCTCTTTGTATCGGCCTTTACCGATGTCGTGTGAAGACACTAGTGCTCTGGCTAGGCCAAGCTAGACTATTGAGGGTCTATGAGATAGCTTGTGAGTGATAAGCCTGGATGAACCTTAGGTTAGATGACCTTGTGATTTTGGAAAGGATTATGAGTCCTTTCATTGAAACGGTTGAGAACCGTGTTATGTTTTATGCTTTGTGTGGCTATATGGATGATGATATGTGTTTATATGCCTTGTATAGAGCGTGACACCGCGGGTGTCAGTGGCGTAGGCCACAGAGCAAGGGAAGAACTGCAGAGCTCGGCTTTGCCAGGTAAGTTCTTGGTCCCTTGGGGATGTTTCCCACTTGCTTGTGCTCCACCATACTACGAGGGAGTAGTGGTTACATTCATGTTACATGCATTATTGGTTGTTACATACTCATGATGATATATGCTTGTATCTGTGCTTGAGATATGTATGAAGCCTGTTATTTAGATCTTCTGGCCAGTTAGATAGATATGGACCTCCCTAGGAGTAGAGCGCACCTCCTAGTTTGGTTTGCTCATGGTTGATTGGATCCCGGGGTGATGATGATCCCCTAAGACCAAGAGATAGGTGTGTCCCGTTGCGGTTGATTGCCTATTCTCGGAGGTACCATATATGTGCGTCCATGCGTAAGGGGTAGCTCCCGATGGGATGGCACGGGTGTGAATTCCGGTTTCACACTGAAGTTTGGTGTTGATTGGATCCACCTTACATTAGAGCTAGATGACTTGCTTGTATTATTATGAGGGTCGGGAGGCCAGTGTGTTATGAAACCTTGATGACTTGTGTCATGGTGAGTGAGCCAGGGTGGAGGAGATGTCTCCAAGGACCCTGAGCTTACTAAGATGTTTACTCACCCCGTGTGGGGCTTATGTTCTTTCAGGTGATGCTTCTGGTAGAGAGGAGCGGTCTCAGGGCGAGAGGCCCCAGTAGAGACAGTGCTTGCTTGGCCGTGAGGCAGCAATGAAGAGCTTGGAGCTCGGCTCAGCTTTTGTTGCTTGTACCCCTGTAGAGGAAAGACATGTGTGTGCACCTGTAGTTTTGATATATGTATATATAGTGTATGTATGCCCTCGTGTGAGGAAGGGTCCTTGGGATCAAAAGCACTCGGATGCTTATTCTTTTGTATAGACACTTCGAGTGTCAGACGATGTATATGTACATAACCAGTTTATGTTATGTAATGAAGCTTCCTCCTGTTTATATCTTTGCGATGTTTATGTTATCTGCCTATGGTTATGTTGTGTGATCTGGATCGACAGGGGCTTGTGTTGTTTTCAAATGTGATGTTTAGATTTCATACATAATGTAATCAAGAGATATGGTTTTCGAATTATGCTTCCATGAAAAGTATGTTTCAATTAAAGTGATTAAGCGCTAATCTAATATAATCGTAATGATAATACACCGGGTGCACACGGGGTGTTACACCTCCGGGGTTGAGAGGTGAACCAGTATAAACCTTTTGTGCTTTTATATTTACGGTTGTCTTGCATTTAATTCTTGAAGTATAGAAATTACTTGTCATACAAAATTGGTCATTGCACAGGAGTAAATTGATTGGAGAAGTAAACTGTTTTCCTAATTGGTTTTTAGATTGATGCGATCCTTCTAAAAAAATTCTGTTGTTAACTTTTTGAAAGGATTTTTTAAAACTCTGAGGTAAAACCAATTCACCCCCCTCTTGGTTATTTGCATAAGTGTTAATTATATTTTCAATTGGCATCAAGAGCTGGCTCTTGTAATTTGCTCAAGATCTTTTCAAAATCCTTGAAAATGAATGCTAATCAAATAACATTCAAGGAAGGAGCCTCATTGAATAGACCTCCTTTATTTGAAGATGAACATTTCAATTTCTGGAAAAACAAATTGCAAATCTTCATCCAAACTAATGATCCAGGTGCTTGGAATTGTATTGAGAAAGGACCTTTCATTCCTACCAAGGTTGTTGATGGTAGGTAAATCAATACCAAAAGAATGATGAGATGTCTGAAATAGAAAAGAAAGCAATTCACAACTTCAAACTAGGTTCACCCACATTGTGAATCACTTGCTTGGATTAGGGAAAGTGTTTGATGTAGAAGAGCTGAACATCAAGATTCTCAAATGCCTCACAAGAGATTGGCAGCCTAAAGTCACAGCCATCAAAGAATCAAAGGATCTATTAAAGATGTCCATGGCAGCCATGTTTGGTAAGCTTGTAGAATATGAGCTTAAATTATCTCAATTGACTAATAGTGAAGATGCAGAGAAAAGACATAAGAGTATTGCATTAAAGGTTGCACCTTCAAAGATTGAAAGAGAAGAAAATTCAAGTGAAAATAAAGATGATGAGAATATGAATCTCATTGTGAGAAAGTTTACCAAGTTCATGAGGAAAAACAAAAACAGAAGGTTTCCACAACAAAAGAAGAGAAATGACAGTACAAATAAAAACAATAACTCATCCTCCATCACTTGCTTTGAATGTGGAAAACAAGGACACATAAAGTCTGAGTGTCCCTCATTAGCAAAGAAGTCACAAACTGATATAAGATCAAAAAGAGATGGAAAGCCTAAAAAAGCTTACATTGCATGGGAGGACAATGAATCTACAAGTTCAAAATCCTCTTTAGAAAAAGAAGTAGAAGCTCATCTATGCCTCACATCTACCATTTGTGAAGAAGAAGAGTCATCAAGTACAAAATCCGAGGTAAACTCTGAATTCAATACAGTTGTTGATGCTTTTCATGAGATACATTGTGAAGCTAAAAGATTAGCTATAGCTAACAATAAACTTAAAGGTAGCCTAAGATGACATGTATCCAAACTTACTGAATTGCAAGAAAAACTTTGTAAACTGAATGAAGAACATGACAAGCTTCTTTCAAGTTACAAGGAATATGGATGTACATGCTCCTTAGCCACTTCTAAGGTTGATAAATGCAATAAATTGCAGAAAGAATTTGATGAATACAAAATAAGCAAAGCTGAAGAAAATATGGTCTTTCAAACTGAAATTAGTTATTTGGTTGATTTGCTAAGTATTACAAAGGCAAATGTAACTTAGATGAAATGCTAAGTGTTCAAAAGTATGTTGGTGATACTTATGGATTGGGATACAAACATGGTGCTAGAACTCAAAATAAGCTTGTGTTTGTACCTCCAAAACATAAATATCAAAAGCAGCATAATCAACCAAACTACTATCATAGATTTTCTTATGCTAATTCATCAAAATCTCCAACTTGCAATTGTTGTATGTTAAAAGGTCATACATCTTATAAGTGCTATGCTAGAAGGTTTTATGTTCCAAATGGAGATTGCATATGGATTGAGAAAAGAAAGAAAGCAACTAACCCCTTTGGACCCAACTCAAATTGGGGACCTTTCTTTTCTACTTAATTTGATTTGTGCAGATGTGTCTTAGAGCAAAATCATCAATATGGTATCTAGATAGTGGATGCTCTAGACACATGACCGGAGACATATCCATGCTCACGGATGTAGTACTTAAAGAAGGAGGATATGTTACATATGGAGACAACAATAAAGACAGAATAATTGGGCAAGGCAACATTGGAGACAACTTATCCACCAAAATCAAGGATGTCCTTTATGTTGAAGGGTTAAAGCACAATCTACTAAGTATTAGTCAATTGTGTGACAAAGGTTTCAAAGTCACCTTCAACTATGAGACTTGCTTGATACATGAAGGAAAAACTGGAAAAGTTGCACACATTGACAAAAGGAAGGGTAACATTTATGTTCTATCAATTGACCATGCATTCATACATAAAACTGATTGTTTAATAAGTAAAGCTAATGAGACATGGTTATGGCATAGAAGAACATCACATATTAACATGCATCATCTCAACAAGTTAATAAGAAAAGACTTAGTAATTGGTCTACCTAAGCTTAAGTTTAAGATAGATAAGATTTATGAAGCATGTCAAAGAGGAAAGCAAACTAAAAACTCTTTTCAAAGTAAGAACATGGTTTCTACTTCTAGACCTCTTGAATTGCTTCACATGGACTTATTTGGTCCCTCAAGAACTATGAGCATAGGAGGAAATTACTATAGCTTTGTCATTGTTGATGACTATTTTAGATACACTTGGATACTGTTCATTAGATCTAAAAGCCAAGCATTCACAGCTTTTAAGAAATTAGTCTAGTTAATTCAAAATGAAAAAGGCTGTAATATTGTTTTAATTAGAAGTGACTATGGTGGTGAATTCCAAAATGAACACTTTGAAAAGTTCTGTGAAGATTTTGGAATCAATCACAATTTTTCAGCTCCAAGAATACCTCAACAAAATGATGTTGTGGAGAGAAAAAACAGATCACTTGAAGAAGGAGCAATGACTCTTCTAAATGAAACAAAATTACCTAAGCATTTTTGGACAGATGCTGTGAGTACAGTTTGTTATACTCTTAATAGGATTCTCATAAGGCCTTTTTTAAAGAAAACTCCTTATGAAATCTATAAAAGGAGGAAACCAAACATCTCTCACTTTAAGGCATTTGGTTGTAAATGCTTTGTTTTAAACAATGACAAAGATAATCTTGGTAAGTTTGACTCAAAAGCTGATAAGGCTATTTTTCTAGGATACTCCTTGTAAAGTAAAGCTTATAGGGTCTTTAACAAGAGAACCTTGTGTGTTAAAATGTGATGAAACTAACCCTTCTCTAGAAGAATTTTTAAGTGATAATGATGCAGAAAATAAAGAAGAAAGACAGCAGCACATAGAAGCTAGAAAGCTGGAAGAAGAAGAAGCATTTGAAGATATAAATCAAGAAGCAGCCACACCAAGACACAAAGATTGGAGAACCTCAAGAGACTTATCATTGGACAACATAATTGGTGATGTGTCAAAGGGAGTATCAACTAGATCTTCCTTAAGAAATCTTTGTTGCACTATGGCTTTTGTATCTCAAATTGAACCTAATAATATTGAACAAGCCTTACTTGATGAACATTGGTTGATTGCTATGCATGATGAGTTAAACCAATTTAAAAGGAATAATGTTTGGGAACTTGTTCTTAGACCTTCAACTCATACACCTATTGACACTAAATGGGTTTTTAGAAAAAAGCTGGATGAAAGTGGCATCATAATAAGAAACAAAGCTATGTTGCAAAAGGTTACAACCAAGAGGAAGGCATTGATTATGATGAGACTTATGCTCCAGTTGCTAGATTAGAGGCCATAAGGTTATTGCTTGCATATCCATGTATGTTAAACTTCAGATTGTTTCAAATGGATATGGAAAATGCATTCCTTAATGGTTATATTGATGAAGAGGTTTATGTTGATCAACCACCTGGCTTTATAGATCATCAATATCCTAATCATGTATATAGATTAAGGAAAGCTTTACATGGTTTGAAACAAGCACCAAGATCATGGTATGAGAGATTAAGCAAGTTCTTGCTTGATCAATCATTCACAAGAGGTGAAGTGGATAAAACCTTGTTCATCAAGAGAAGAAACAAAGATATACTCTTAGTACAAATTTATGTAGATGACATTATCTTTGGTTCCACTAATCACTCTTTATGTAAAGAATCTTGTATGCAGAAAGAGTTTGAAATGTCAATGATGGGGGAGAACTCACATTCTTCCTAGGATTGCAAGTTAAGCAAATAAAGAATGGGACATTCCTTTGTCAACCAAAATATTGCATGGAAATGTTAAAGAAGTTTGACATGGAGAATTGCAAAGCTGCAACAACACCAATGACAACTTCTACCTATCTAGATTCAGATGAAAAAGGGAAAAGAGTTGATGAGTCAAGTATAGAGGAATGATAGGATCATTGCTTTATCTTACAGCAAGTAGACCGAATATTATGCTAAGTGTTTGCTTGTGTGCTAGATATCAAGCTAATCCTAAAGAATCTCATCTAACTGCAGTAAAGAGGATCTTAAAGTATCTAAAGTCTACAATAAAAGTGGGACTTTGGTATCCAAAAGGTACATCTATCAGCTTAATTGGTTTTTCTTACTCTGATTTTGCAGGATGCAAATTGGATAGAAAGAGCACAAGTGATACTTGTCATTTATTAGGAAGCTCTTTAATCTCTTGGCATTGCAAAAAGCAACCGTGTGTAGCTTTATCAATAGCAGAAGCTAAGTATATATCAGCTGGAAGTTGTTGCGCTCAAAGCTTATGGTTGAAGCAACAACTCCAAAACTTTGGTGTGGAACTTCAACATATTTCACTTTTATGTGATAATACAAGTGCAATAAACATCTCCAAGAATCCAATCATGCATTCCAGAGCAAAACACATAGAAATCAAACACCATTTCATCAGAGACCATGTGCAAAAAGGTAACATTAAGATTGAATTTGTTGAAAGTAACAAACAATTGGCTGATATATTTACCAAACCCTTTGATAGAGATAGGTTTTTCACTTTAAGAAACATGCTTGGTATATTAGATGAGTCTAGCATATGTTGATTGACATGTCTATGCTTATTACCTTGTGTTTGAATGACTTAATCAAAGCATGAAAGACATAAACTCCATTGGTAGCTGAATACTTGCTTGTGACTGATAAATGTGATAGTCTTACTGATATAATCGATTACCATTAAAGCATAATCGATTATTTGCTCATCTGAGGCTTCTATAAATAAATTAAAGCGGTTTGTAATCGATTAAGTTGACAAAATAATAGATTATTCCATAACTCGAGTTTCAGAAAAATCAAGTTCACTATGGAATAATCAATTACATCAACGGAATAATCGATTACATGTATCTCAGATTGTTTTTCAAATTTTAACATGTCTAGAATAATCAATTACTTCATCGAATTAATTGATTATTTGCATCATGCATGTCTGAGAAAACTGCTTCACTTTGCTTTAATCGATTATCTCAAATCATAATCGATTACACTTCGTCTTTAATAAACCATCTGTGCTGAAATAATCGATTAACCCTGTATTTTAATCTATTACAGCTTTTCTCAAAATTCAATTTTTGAATGAAATAATCGAATACATATCGATATAATCGATTATTTAAGTGGTTACTGCAAAAATCTGACAGTTTTGAAACTGCCCATCTGCATTAAACCACATTTTAATATAATCTAAGCCTTAATATTTGTGGTTAATGGTTACAACAGTCATATTTTCGAATTAAGAACTGCCCATTACACCCAAATTATCTATAAATAGAGACCCTTTGTGATTTGAGAATTCATACCATTCAAGCTTTGCTTGTTCTACTTTTCTATCTCTATATTTCTACTCACACACCAGTAAGCCTCATAAGTTCTAAAACTAAACTTATCTTCTCTCCCAAAACCCCAATTTCGTTCTAAAAATGTCCACCTCCAAAAGAGCCAAAACCTCAAAGAGGAAAGCCAAACACCATGAAGCTCGACCCTCAAATCCTGTGATCAGTACGCTTGATCATTGGTTTACCAAAGAATCTGACAAGATGAACTATTTACAGTTCAATGCAACAAAGCTTCTTTGTCCACCAAAGTACTTGAGCCTTGGATGGTTCACTGAACAGGGATTTAACTTCCCTCATTTATTAGAACAACAAGGTCTCACCAAGTTTGTGGAGATGTAAGGGACTTATTACCCAGACTTAGTAAAAGTTTTCTACACCTGTGCCAAGATCTCCATGCATGAAACTATCCTCACACAAGTGAGTGGAGTTGCCATGGAGATAACTCCAGAGATATGGCAGGATATTGCTGGAATCTCCTTTGATGGAGAGAGGAGATTTGATGAAGAAGCTGAAGGATACAATAAGATGGAAACATACAGAGGTATGCTTATTGATCCTCATATGAACCTAAGGCTGAGATTAGGCACTGGACCTATGACTCATGAGGATAGACTCCTACATTACATCATCACCTATGTGCTCCCTCCAAGGTCTACCAATCATGCACAAGCTACTGATGAGGATCTTCAAGTTGTCTATGGACTCAAGCATGGAATCAAGCTTAATTGGATTCTCATTCTTCAAGAGATCATGCAAAAAGCAAAGAGATTGCCAGATTAAGGAAAAGCATCTGACCAAGCTTGGGATGGTGAAGACACCCTATGGCTGGCAAATGGCTGGTCAACCTATCCCCTTGGCTGAAGAGGAAGGTGAAGAAGGTGAAGATGAAGCAAACCCTGTATGAAAGGCAGGAGGATATCAAGAAGAAGAAGCACCATCTCAACCTCACTACTCTGAATTTGAGAGCTTGATGATTCAGAAAATGGATGCTTTGTTCTCTTTTCATCATGAACAAAGAGATGAAGTAAATTCATCATTAGATGAACTCAAGACTATAATGAATAACATAGAATCTAAGATTTTTAGGGATGAGTCTAGGGACTTAGATTAATCTTTGTGTTCTTGTCTTAGTTCTTATCATTGCTATGTTTTGCTTTGATTGTGTGTTAATTTTGTGTTTTTAAATTCATGATGTTTATGTTTCAATGTAATTTTTCTTTTAATCAATGAACTCATTTCTATTCCCTTGATATGCTTCAATTCCATTATTTTTTTGAATTTGATTTGCCAAATAGGGGGAGTAGTATAATTGAAATGGATTAAAAATATTATTCAACATGTTATTCAACTCAGGGGGATTATGATCAAATGAATGTTTGAATGAATGCTTATGAATAATTGAAGGTATCTTTATGATCAATAAAGATATATGATGCTTGATCTTTGCAAAAGCTAAGAAATTTTCAGATTGTATATCTCCTCATGGAAGACAAAGAGTGTGTTTCATCAATAAAGTATTTGGCATGCTCAAAATCAAAAAGGGGGAGATTGTTAGAATCAAGAAGCTGAAGCATAGGATTCCAAGTTGAAGAAGCAAATGGTTTTGGTGTTTTACATGCCCAATCTTAATTGATGGCATTTGTAATTTGTTTCTATGCTTGGTCAATCAAGATAAAGCTTTATAATCCTTAATATTCATGCATTCATACATTCATATAGTGAAAATTAATCATATAATGTTAATCAATCAAGTAATGATTCATAAAGGCTATTAAAAATTGTGTAAAACAATTTCTCACTGCTTTAATTGATTACTTTGGTAAAATAATTGATTACAGGCTTGTGTTGGTTTTTGGTAAAAGCCTTATGAACATTTTAATCGATTACCACTTAATCATAATCGATTAAATAAGCTCTTCACAGTTTTTGGAACTTCCTGTGATAATCGATTATTTGGGTATTTAATCGATTACCAGAGTTTTTGCATAATTTTACATAGCATGTTCATCTGGTTTAATCGATTACCAGATATTCGTAATCGATTAAATATGCATTGTCAAGTTTTATGCATGGTCTGTGTTAATTGATTATTTGGTTGTTTAATCGATTACTGAGTGCTTTGAAAAACTTGGTTCATCTGAAGTAATCGATTACAAGACAAATTAATCGATTAAATTGTTCGTGACAAATTCCCAGATTCCTGATGAACACTTTAATCAATTATCTGGTTAAATTAATCGATTATAATAGTTAAAATAATCGATTACATTGACGAAATAATCGATTACAGTTAGTTAAAACAGTTTTTTTATAAATAGAAAAGCTGAGTCTCATTGAGAGAGTGAATACCAAAAAGCGTACAAATTAGTAAAAACCTTTTCCTACAATTCTCTTGAGTACCCAAGTCAAAATCAAGGTTGATAATCATAGTTGTTGAGTATCAATGGGATCTACATGAGTTCTAAGTGTTGTAACTTATGATCAAAGTTTTCTCAAGCTTGCTCTTAAAGAAAGATTTTCAGAAAGTCTAGTTATCATCTTCTACACATAATCTCAGGTTGAATCATTTATCTCATTGTTGTTTTTGAGGATTATAAGGTGATATCTTTCTTGTACCTTAAGCTTGAAGTTCTAGTATATTTGTATTCTGAAATTGTTTGATATTTTCATATAACGTTTGTAATCTTTAAAGCTTTTCTAGAAAGGGTTTCTAGAGGGAAGAACAGAGAGAGGATCTCTGGTTCTTGGTCTTTTGAAAAGTCTATAGGATATAGATTTTGAATTTTACCTAGGGAGGGTAAGAGAGATCATTTGTAAAGCTTATAAAGATATTTGTTATAGTGGAACTCTAACCAAGATTTAGGTTGGAAGAAAACTGGATGTAGCCTCCGGGGTTGAGAGGTAAACCAGTATAAATCTTTTGTGTTTTTATATTTCAGTTTGTCTTGCATTTAATTCTTGAAGTATAGAAATTACTTGTCATACAAACTTGGTCATTGCACAAGAGTAAATTGATTGGAGAAGTAAACTGTTTTCCTAATTGGTTTTTAGATTGATGGGATCCTTCTAAAAGACTTATGCTGTTACATTTTTGAAAGGATTTTTTAAAACTCTGAGGTAAAACCAATTCACCCCCTATTGGTTATTTGCATAAGTGTTCATTATATTTTCAAATAATGTCTATTTTTGGGGTATTCTACCTCTAACAAAGGTTACAGATGTCTGTCTTCAACTGACATAATTTATATATCAAAAGATGTCTTGTTCGATGAGTTGAGATTTCGTTATTTTGAATTATTTGCTTCATCTTCCAATTTTGTAAAAAATCTTGAGTCTTACTTTAGTCTTATTCGTAACCTAGCTCCACCATCTATGATGCCTACACCTTTACAATCTCATTTGTCTCCAACTCATTCCTTTTTTGCCCCTCTTGTTCCTCGTGGTTTTTCTCCTCTTCCAATTCATTCTTCTACTATTTCTGTCTCATTCCTCTACTGTTTCTGAGTCTATACTTGCTCTTCCTTAATCTTCAAAAGCCACTATTGTTACTAAATCTTCTTATGAGTTTGTTCCAGCACCTAAATCTATTCCTGCCAACACTCATCCTATGCTAAAAAGGTCCAAGTCTAGAATTCACAATCCTAGACTACACCCATCTCTGTTTCTTGTTCATTTTGAACAAAAATCTTTAAAACAAGCCCTGGAAAATGCAGATTGGCTTGCTGCCATGCAACAAGAGTATAATGATGGAACTTGATGCTATTGGGTGTAAGTGGGTTTTCAAAGTAAAGGAAAATGCTGATGGTTCTATCAACAAGTTCAAGGCAAGGTTGGTAGCAAAAGGATTTCATCAAGTTCCTGGTTTTGACTTTTATGAAACTTTTTCCCTTGTAGTCAAACCTATTACCATTATAATTGTTCTTACTCTTTCTCTATCACATGGGTGGAAGTTATTTCAGCTAGATGTGAATAATGCTTTTCTTAATGGGCTTCTTGAATAATCGATTTTTATGACACAACCTCCTAGATTTGAAGTTGGAAACAAGTCCTTGGTTTACAAGCTTAACAAAGCTCTCTATGGCTTGAAACAAGGCATTGGTTTTATAGACTAAAGTCTACTCTACTTCATTTTGATTTTGTGGGAAGCAAATGTGATTCTTCTCTTTTCATCTACAATCATCAAGTGCATGTGGTTTATCTTTTAGTCTATGTGGATGATATCACCATTACTTGAAGTTCTACTTCTCATATTCAACAACTCACAACTAACATGCATAATGTCTTTTCTCTCAAACAACTTGGTCATTTGGATTATTTCTTGGAGTTAGAGATCAAATATCTGCCCAATAATTCTATACTCATGACTCAAAGCAAGTATATCCGTGATTTACTGCACAAAACTCATGTGGATGAAGCTCACTCTATCTCTTCCCCAATGGTCTCTAATTGCAAACTATCTAGACATAGTGCTGATGTCTTTCATGATCCAACTCTGTTCAAATCAGTGGTTGGTGCCTTGCAATATGCTACTCTCACTAGACTTGAAATCAACTTTGCTATCAACAAAGTCTATGAGTTTATGGGTGCACCTTTGGACTCTCATTGGGTAGTGGTTAAAAGAATCTTTAAGGTACCTTAAGGGTACTTTATTTCATGGGTTATTGTTTCAAGTTGCTCTTATTAAACAATCCTTGGTCCTTTGTGCATTTTGTGATGCAGATTGAGCATCTGAGATGACAGGCGTTCCACCTCAGAGGCTGATATCTTTCTTGGCCCAAACTTAATATCTTAGTGGTCTCGCAAGCAGAAGGTCACAATCAGGTCAAGTACTGAAGTTAAGTATCGTAGTATAGCTCAAACTTCTACTGAATTAACTTGGATTCATGCTCTTCTAACAGAATTGCATGTCCCGTTCACTACTCTTGTTCTATTATGTGACTATAAGAGTGTTGTTTCCATTACTCACAACCCTGTGTTCCATAGTTATACCAAACATATGGAGATTGATGTATTCTTTGTTAGAGAAAAGATTCTGGCTAAGCAACTTTTTGTTGTGCATATCCTAGCTCTTGATCAGTGGATTGATGTGCTCACTAAACCTCTCTCTTCTGCAAGATTTGTGAAGAGTGTCTCTGAAAACTCTTTCCCTTGAATTTGAGGGGGAATATTAGAGTATGTAATTATATAACTGTGCAAGCGGTGTTAGCTTTTACTAACATTACCTCTATGTTTAAAGCTGTTATTGAAAGGGCTATTAGCTTTTGCTAACAACACCAATTTGTGTCAGGTAGTTAGCAAAAGCTATTTGTACCGCTCTTTGTATAGATGTTATTTGTACAATTGTTATTTCTCTTAATAGTTTAGAGGTCTATAAATATCTTCTTTGTAACTAACTTAATTCAACTTTTTCATTCAGAAATAATATATCAGATTTTCCTAATTTTCTCTCTTTTATTCTTCTCAATTCATCTAATAATTTTCCATGCAAATAGATACATTTATTGAAAAAAATTATCTCTTGAATTATCACTACTTAAACCAATTTATTTTATATTTTTGATAAAAAAAATTAGATTTATGACATAATTAAATATAATTTAACTAACATATCTATTTTTATTGGTCTTTGATAAATTAGTTATATATCTCATACAAATAATTGGAGAGAGTATATCGATTAGAAATGTCATTAAACTCTTTTGTCAACATTCCAGTTCTATTTTTTATGACAAAAAATAATAAAATATTAAAATATTAAAAATGTATAAGTTTTTTTGGCTTTCACATTAATAACTATGTTTGTTGCATATCCTGATGATCAATGGTTGGCATAAAATTATACTAGCTGCCTGTGTTATCGTGTGGATATAAATAATAGTTATTTGTGTGGACATAAGTGATATTTATTTTAATTAAGTAATACAAAGTTAAATTTTGATTTTTGGTACAGAAGAAATTGTGTCGGAAAGGGGTTGTGTATGCTGACATCTGTGTCATTTCACAATATTTCATATTAATATCATAATAAAAAAATTATTTATATTTATTTACAAAATAATAATAAAAAAAGAAACAGGGGAAATGAGTGAGTGAACCCTATATGAAGAAGACAGGAGGCACGAGAGAAGAGTGTTGAGTGTAAGTTGCTGCAAACAGCATCATCATCATCGTCATCCTCATCTCAATCGGTTTCCTATGGGATCGAATTTCGCAGCACAATCTGGGGCTTTCCTAAATTCCAATTAGGGTTTCCAACGGTTCTTCTCTCCGTTCCGTTCCGTTCTCGTTTCGTCGCGGAGTCACAAAACTGAAAACAATCAAACCTGGGGAGTGAAGGTTCTGGGTTCGATCCTCGCTCCTTGTGCTGTTGCTTCGTTCGGTTCTGGCGCTCCGTCATGGCCGATAACATGGAAATCGATACACCCTCCGATTCTCAACCGCTCAAGCCTCGCGATCGAGTCGTTCGGGTAACAATCGCGTTTTTTCCTATTCACCTCCCTTTTAATCGAAATTCACACTCTTTGTGGCTTGATCAATGTTTGATTCGCTTTGCATTTGATGAAAGAGTTGTTTGGATTGGTTTATTGGATGGTTTAACTGTTTTGAATTGTTTCTGTCGGTTTGGATTGAATGCTTTTATTCTTCTTCTTGTTAATGGATATTGTTGAATTTTGAAATTGAGGGTTTGAAGTTTATTTTTTTAATGTTGAATTGTGTGTTTTATGTGTGGTTTTGGCTTGGTTTGCAGAGGCTTGCCCAGTTTGGTGTTCCTGAGGAGCAGCTCGACCAACCTGGTTTAGTTGCTTTTGTTAAGGATAAGAGGGCGTTGATACCTGAGCTGGTGTCTGTGATATTGCCTACTGATGCGGAAGTGGCTGATGCATGGCAAGCTAAATTGTCTTCTAAGAAGACGGCGGTGGGTGTGATTATGAAGAAGAGGTTTAACGAGAGCATGGCGTGGTTGCAGTGGTTGATGTTTGAGGGCGACCCAGGTGGCGCACTGAGAAGGCTTTCCAAGATGTCTGCTGGGCAGAGGGGTGTATGTGGGTCTGTTTGGGGCAACAGTGATATTGCTTACAGGTGTAGGACATGTGAGCTCGACCCAACGTGCGCAATCTGTGTTCCTTGTTTCGAGAATGGGAATCACAAGGGCCATGATTACTTTGTTATATACACGGGCGGCGGTTGCTGTGATTGTGGAGATGTAACGGCATGGAAGCGTGAGGGGTTCTGCTCGATGCATAAGGGTGCTGAGCAGATACAACCACTTCCGGAGGAATTCGCAAACTCTGTTGCTCCTGTGCTTGGTTCCCTTTTCAATTCTTGGAAAGTCAAGCTAACATTGGCAAGTGAGTCGGTTATTGAAAAAAATCATGCAGCAAATGAGCTAACTTATGCCGTGGTTGATATGCTTTTAGAATTTTGCAAGCATAGTGAGAGTTTGCTCAGTTTTGTTGCTAGGTTGTTGTTCTCTTCTAATGGTTTAATTAACATGCTGGTGAGAGCTGAGAGGTTCTTAGCTGAGGTTGTAGTAAAGAAACTCCATGAGCTACTCCTGAAATTGTTAGGAGACCCAAATTTTAAGTATGATTTTGCTAAAGTTTTTCTCACTTACTATCCAACTGTCATAAATGAGGCCATTAAATTTAAAGACAGCAGTGACTCTCCTCTAAAGAAGTACACGCTACTATCCACGTTCTCTGTACAGATACTTACTGTGCCCACTCTTACCCCACGCCTTGTGAAGGAAATCAACCTACTAACCATGCTGTTGGGATGCTTTGAAAATATTTTCATTTCTTGTTCTGAAGATGGACGCTTACAGGTAATGAGTTTAACATTTTAGGAGATGTGACGTTAAGATGTGCCAGAATAATGAGTTCTGTTTGGTTCTTATCCTTTTCAAGTTGTTCTAGTTGTGAAGTTAGTTAAGAATTTTATATTAATGAAATGTAGCTACACTTCTCATTATTTTGTTTTTGATCTTCTCTCATGATGTTTCATTAAAGATATATAGGACCTTTTTGTAGGTTTCCATGTGGGTAGGTTTATATGAGACAACAATACGTGTTATTGAAGATATTCGATTTGTTATGAGCCATGTGGTAGTTCCCAGATATGTAACCAATGACCAGCAAGATATCTCAAGAACATGGATGAGACTTCTTTCCTTTGTACAAGGGATGAACCCTCAAAAGAGAGAAACAGGTCAACATATAGAAGATGAAAATGAAAATGTCCATTTGCCTTTTATTTTAGGGCATTCTATTGCCAATATTCACACTCTATTGGTGGATGGGTCATTTTCTGATGCTAGCAAGGGAGAAATGGATGCAGAAATTGTTTGGAGCTCTAGTAAGAATGATTCAGATGACAGAGATAATCTAAGGCATGCAGAAGTAGGATGTAGATCCGAGGAAAGCTCTGCATGTAATGTGACCAGTGGGAATAGTGCCTTAGCTTCTAGAAAGTTTCATGAGATAAAAGCTGATGATTCTTCTCAGCTGCCTCTTCCATGTTCTGTCACTTGGTTGATATATGAGTGTTTAAGGGCTATTGAGAATTGGTTGAGAGTTGAGAATACCCCTGGTGTAATTCCTAATGCACAATCTCCAAACAGTGGTGCTGTCTGTGATGGCAATTTTTCGGCATTTAAGAGAACAATATCTAAGTTTGGAAGGGGTAGATATACATTTGGTAGGCTTGCAAGTTCAAGTGAAGATCATGGTAAGCAGTGTTCTGAAAATAATGAAATTGATTCAGAAAATACCTATATTCGTCCCACTTTTGATGATAATGCCATGGAAGAAGATTTCCCCTTGGAATCAGATGGTCCACGTTTTTTATCATTGCCTGATTGGCCACAAATAGTCTATGATGTTAGTTCACAAGATATATCTGTACACATTCCATTACATAGATTGCTTTCCATGCTGTTACAGAAGGCAATGAAAAGATATTTTTGTGAATCTGAAGGGTCAGATGTGACTCATGTTTCTTCAGCTAATTCATTGCCGACTTGCTACAATGACTTCTTTGAACAAGCTTTACGAGGAAGTCATCCATATGGTTTCTCTGCCTATATAATGGAGCATCCATTGCGGATTAGGGCCTTTTGTGCTGAAGTCCACGCTGGAATGTGGCGTAAAAATGGTGATGCTGCTTTATTATCTTGTGAATTGTATAGATCAGTACGCTGGTAAGTCAATTTTGTATTACTATGTACTGTTTCTGAGGACTGAAACTCATCCATTTTAGAGATATTTCTCTCTCTGCTTAAATCTCAATAATCCATTACATTATATTATATCAGTTTGTTATTTCGACAGGTCTGAACAATGTCTGGAGCTTGATCTATTTCTTCTTCAGTGTTGTGCTGCACTAGCTCCAGAGGATCTATTTGTCAGTAGACTTCTGGAGCGCTTTGGGTTGTCAAACTACTTATGTCTAAATCTTGAACGGTCTAGCGAGTATGTCCTCTCCAGCAACAAAGCAAATTTTTCATGCATATTTGTTTCTTTGAAATGCTTAAATGTGCAGTATTATATGAAGTTAATAAGTTCTTGAACAATGTAACTTTTTCTTGGATTGACCATTTTTTGTTGTGGTCCTTCAGCAGCTTCTTAAGTCAGTCTTATGTTATGTTGTTTTGTAGTTCTTATATTAATAACTCTGAATGTGCAAATGTCTTAGAATGTGGGTTTGAGCCTAACTCAACCCTACAAAACTGGCTTGTAATGTGAGGGTTGCTCCTCATTTATATTCTATAGTTAGTTTTATCTTGTTACTTTTTTTATGCTTTATGGGTGAGAGTGGGCGTCGGACCTACATCCCAAATTGGGTCACTCTCCAGTCTACACCCCCAAACAATTCTACGATTGGGTATTTTTTTATTTTATTTTATAATTAATCATGAGCAAATTACAGCAACATCCCCTGAGGTTTCATGTAATTACACAATTATCCCCTTCTTTTCTAACCATTACTTTCCCCTTCCTTGTAGGGGTGTTAAGTGTAAGATTTGAGGAGATGTCAGTGTAATGTTTTCAAACATATAAGGGGGTGTTAGTGTAACGTTTTCAAACTTTAAAGGGGTGTTAGTGTAGGAAAATAAAAAGGTGACATTATGTGTAATTTGATAAAAGTTTAGGGCTGTTGCTGTAATTTACTCATTAATCATATATTATTATACATATTTTTTTTTGGTAAGGATATATTATACTATTATAAAAATTTAAAGTATTTTATAATATTTAAGAATATTTAAAAATATAGAAAAATATTAATACATAATTATATATTATAATAATTTATAAGTGTATAAACAAAATATATAAATAAAATGTAAAAACTAAATAAAGTTAATATAATTAAAAATATATATATATATATATATATAAAAGTAGAAATAATATAAAATAATATTAAACAAATATAACTGTTATATAATAGAAACTCCATTAAACATTCAGAATTCAGAATAGCAGCCATCCCGTTATAGCATTTTTGGTGGTGGTCGCTATCTGCTATTGACTACTATGTTTTTTTTTCCTTCCATTTCAGATGTTTTTGACTGAGAGGAAAATGTTTATTAATGCTGTGCTTGTGATATGTAGTGATTTGGTGTCTGTGACTGGGGATAAATGTTAAAAAAAAAAAAATCAGAGAGAATTTTTTGCTGTTACCTTTATGAAGATAAAGTAGTCTTAACTATGTTCTTAAAAGGCTTCTTTATTGGGGATTCATTGACATTGATGAGCTCTACTCCATTTTTATTCTCCTTTAAATTTGTTTTGTTATTCTCTCTCTCTCTCTCTCTCTCTCTCTATAGGGTATCTTATCATTTTCTCCTGTACTCATTCATCACTTTTATGAGTTTCTGTTCTATAGAGGGGAGAAAAAAAGAGAGAATAAGAAATGCAATCTTACAATCCATGCACTCTTCACTAGGTCATGCTGATCTGATTGAATTGGATGCTGGTCTAATGATTATTTATTTGATTTGTACAATACATTGCAAATGGTTACTTGTACTTGTAACATTTGATCTTTTCATGCATAATGGATACTAGTATATTAAAACTGTCCAACAATTACTGGTGTTGATATTATCTTACTATGTTTCTCACCTGTTGGTGAATGTCAAATTTACTTTCCATATGGAGACAGGGACATTTGCTGATTTATGTTTCATTTTGATGCAAGATTTTTCTTTTTGTCTTGTTCCCATGCTCTTGCATGATTTGCTTCTCTACCTTGTTTAAGAATGAATGCTTTGTTATTTTCAGATATGAACCTGTTTTAGTCCAGGAAATGCTTACTCTTATTATTCAGATAGTAAAAGAACGACGCTTTAGTGGGCTAACTACTGCTGAATGTTTGAAAAGAGAACTAATTTATAAGTTATCCATTGGTGATGCCACTCATAGTCATTTGGTTAAGTCTCTTCCTCGTGATCTCTCCAAGTTTGAACAACTTCAAGACATCTTGGATACAGTTGCTGTTTATTCCAATCCATCTGGATGTAATCAGGTTTGTTCCACTCTTGAAAAAAATGATCTCTTTCTTTTGTTAGCCTGTGTTTACCGAGATTTTTATCTGTTATGTTAGGGTATGTTTTCTTTGCGATGGCCATTTTGGAAAGAATTGGATTTGTATCATCCGCGTTGGAATTCAAAGGATTTACAAGTTGCTGAAGAAAGATACTTGCGCTTCTGCAGTGTCTCTGCACTAACCACCCAATTGCCTCAGTGGACCAAAATTCATCCTCCTCTAAGGGGGATAGCCAGAGTAGCCACTTGCAAAGTTGTTCTACATATTATCCGTGCTGCACTATTTTATGCTGTTTTCACTTTTAAATCATCTGAATCTCGTGCTCCTGATAGCGTTCTTCTACCTGCTCTACATTTACTGTCATTATCATTAGATGTCTGTTTTCAGCAGAAAGAATCTAGTGAGAATACATGCCATGATGTGTCACATCTTCCCATAATTGCCCTCTCTGGAGAAATAATTGAGAGTTCTTTTGGTGAACAAAGCTTGTTGTCACTTCTTGTTTTATTGATGGAAATGCAAAGGAAGGAAAATGTCTACAACTTTGTGGAAGCAGGTGGTTGTAGTCTATATACTCTGATTGAAAGCTTACTGAAGAAATTTGCTGAGATTGACAACAGATGCATGACCAAGTTGCAAAAACTTGCTCCTGAAGTGGTCAGTCATATTTCTGAATGTATTCCAACCAGAGACTCAAGTGTCTCATTGATGGCTTCTGATAGTGAGAAACGCAAGGCAAAAGCTCGAGAGAGGCAGGCTGCAATAATGGTAGGCTATTGTATTTTCATTCTGTTTTAGTCAATGATAATAAAGAAATGTTATATTCTGTTTGCAGTCCTTTGCATGATTTATTGCTATTTGGATGAAAGATAAATCTGAGACATGATGTTTATTATCAGAATATTTAAATTCTAGAATGTGAAAGACACATGCTTTGCATATCTTCCAGGTGCTTATTATATATGCTAAGGAAGCCATATGGTTGCAAATATTCTCAATTGAGCTAAACATGCTTTAATATGTTTCTTCATCTAGAAACCTTGATCTGTTCTGTTGCGCCCATTTATTTGTCTTCACCATTTGATCTTGTTTATTTTCCTTATAATGTAGGAAAAAATGAGAGCCCAACAGTCTAAATTCTTGGCCAGCATTGATTCCACTGTTGATGATGGTTCACAACTTGGTCATGAAGGTGACTTAGACACTGAGCAAGATGTAGAAGAATCCGATTCTAAACAAGTTGTTTGCTCCCTTTGTCATGACCACAATTCAAAACATCCTATCTCTTTTTTGATTCTTCTTCAGGTATATATATATATATATATGGCAGTAGCATACCTGCTGTAAGCTAGATCAAGCATAGGTTCTAGTTTGTTGGATTGCATTTTTTTAAATTTTATTTACTCTTGATTGATACATTTTTTTGTGTGTACAAGAAATCTAGGCTTGTGAGTTCTGTTGACAGGGGTCCCCCATCATGGGCCCAACTTTGCCGATCAGATAAAGATCGGACACCTATCATCAACACCAACGAGACGGATACATTGCCTATTAACTGTAGTTCAGTTAGTTCGGGATCAACTTCATCTTCCCACTTAAGTCAATTTGTTCAGAATGCTGTGAAAGGATTAGCTTCTTGTGGGAAACCTGGGGAAGTTCTCACTTTTCTGCAATATGTCAAGAATAAGTTCCCAGCTTTGTCAAATTTTCAGCTCCCAGACACATATTATCATGAAAAAGAAAATACACCATATACTTTTGAGACTTTAGAACAGGGTATGTACTTCTCCATGCGTGATGAAATGCATGATCTTCTGTTACCTTCGAATTTGTTGAATGAGGATGAGAAAGTTTCAATTGCGGGAGGGAATTCAAATCTTATAATAGACGCTGGATCTGTATTGCTTGGGAAATATACAGCCGATCTTGTGCAAGAGATGTCAGAAGTTTCTTCTGTGTCTGAAAATTCTTCTAATGAGACTGCTTCTGTAGAATCAACATCACAGCATCCAGCATATGATGGATTTGGCCCTACAGATTGCGATGGAGTTCATCTTTCTTCCTGTGGGCATGCAGTACATCAAGGATGTCTTGATCGATATTTATCTTCATTAAAGGAAAGGTATGTTTAAGTTAGAGTTATCAGTGTAGCTTTATGTGTTGTGTTTATTATCTTTGGATACCTTTCCTTGTTGCTATACCTGAATTTATAGCATTTGAAATTCCTATTTTCAGTTTTAACTTTGCTGTTATGTCCTGAATGTTCTTTCCAGATTGTTAGAAATATATTATAAAGCTACTCATGTCTCCTTGCTTGAGCTAGCTTGTTTTTGGGGTTGAGCTATGCTTGGTCCATTTTTAATATTGTCTCAAAGCCTACCTATATAGATTTTAGAGAAGGATTTGAGGACAAAACTGCTATAACTCATTTAATTCTAACAAGCATTTTTGGAGTGTTGTGTGTGATGCCCTTGGACCAGTGTTTGTTAACTGGTTTAACTGGTTTGGTACAAGTGAAGAAGCCAAGAGTATGTAGAAAGATGTTTTGTGTGCTATACTTTGGTACATATGATACACACAATTTTAAAAATATTTTGGGAGAATTTGATTTGATAGCCAGCTTCTTTGGGATATAAGATAATGCATTGGGCCTCTATCTACTTGGTGGTGTAGAGTTCATATGTTTTTTTACTTTTTAGAGTGGTTTCCCATACAGATATGTTAAGAGATTAGGACCACTAAGTGGTAGCTTCATTATTTTTTTTTTTCTATTTGTATTTTCATTTTTTTAAGGAGGATCAATTATTGTAAATTTGTAATATCTGTTTTAACAAATCTTTTCTCTTGTCCTGGGATCCCTCGTTAGTATGCTGTCTGTTAAGTCATTATAAGTTCTCACTGATATTCTCAGTTTGGCCTGGCCTTGGAATGGAGGGAGCCTCCCTCACCGTAAACTTTCATGTACCAAACTACAAATTTTTTTTGGAGATATTAAGTTCAGTCATTATTTTTAGATATGATTTAGCTCTTCAATGAAATCAAGTCTGATTAACCTAAATGGCATTATGACACACATACACAATACAGAAATGGTTAATATGCAATGAGTAGATGGTCAAGTTTTCTTGTTGTGGAGTAACTATTATTGTTATTGTAACTGGACAGATCTGTCAGAAGAATTGTTTTTGAAGGAGGACATATTATTGACCCAGATCAGGTTTACGTCTTTTCTAATTTATTTATTTTCCTTTTGTTATGACACCTTTATAATCTTTTCACTCATCCTTTTTGAACGTTCATTCTTTTTTTCAAGGGAGAGTTTCTCTGCCCAGTGTGCCGCAGACTTGCAAATTGTGTCTTGCCAACTTTACCTGGAGAATTACAGAAGCCTTTTAAGCAGTCTACCATCTTGAGTACTAGTTCAGTAAATACTGCACCCCCCTTAGCTGAATTGAGTGAATTGACTTATTCACTTCGCCTCCATCTAGGCTTAAAGCTTCTGCAATCTGCTGCCAATGCAGTTGGGAAGGATAAATTCCTAAATGCTATTCCTTTGCATCACATTGATAGAACTAGAACAAATCTTGAAAAGTTCATATGGGGGCTTTCTAAAATGTATTCCCCTTGCAAAGAAGAAAAGCTATCAAGATTTTCCAGACTAAACCACTCAATGCTGATGTGGGACACTCTCAAGTACTCTTTGACATCAATGGAGATTGCTGCACGGTGTGGAAAGACTTCTTTTACTCCAAACTTTGCTCTTAGTGCATTGTATGAAGAACTCAAATCTTCAAGTGGCTTTATATTATCCCTGATGCTCAAATTTGTTCAAAAGACACGAAGTAATAATTCTCTTCATGTGCTACAAAGATTTAGAGGTGTTCAACTCTTGGCAGAATCAATTTGTTCTGGGGTTTCCCTGAATTACGCAAATAATGACAAGTCTGGGAGAGGTACGATTCTTGTTCTTAGTTCTGTTTTATTGTTTCAAACACAATGATATACTAACTTATTAGTATATTTTAATTTTATACTACTTTTACTTTTAATATTAGCTTTTCAATATGGAAGTTGTAGATTATCACTTAATGATATGCTGTTGTCAAACAGATTGCAAATGAAATCCTATTCACATTTAATAGGATTTTTTTTATATAAATTTATCGGTTTTTTTATAGGTTAATTTTTTCCTCATTGAAAATTTGTTAGGCTTCAAAGTTCTTTACTAGTGTGTAAAAATTAAAAGGCTCTCAGCTTTATAAACTTAAAATTGATAACAGGTATTGGATTGGATACTTTAAATGGGGGGCTACTTTGCATCTGAACTCCTACTTTAATTACTTAATGCTAATAGTAGTTATGATCCATTTATTTGTGCACATTGTGTGCAATCTACAATTCTACATGCTATTAATTTGCTTGAACATATTCCCGAGTTTATTTAATTGTACAGTAAGGTAATTCTTGAACCACTGACAAAATGAAATGAAATGATTCTGTTTTGCTCTCCTTGTTTGCTTCCTTAATATTAAAACAATAACGTACCACTCTTGTTCCATTCATTCTAACATGCCTACCGAGCGACCTAAGTGTTTTATCTGTTACTGATTGTTCCATTTCATATCTGCTATATATCCACAGGTGATATGTTTAGTATCTTAAAGCAAATTGAAATGGACTTATCAAACACCAACATTAGCTTTTGGAGTCAGGCTTCAGATCCTGTACTCGTCCATGACCCTTTCTCAACATTGATGTGGGTTCTTTTTTGTCTACCACACCCATTTTTGTCATGTGAAGAATCCTTGTTATCCCTAGTGCATCTTTTCTATATAGTAGCTGTAACCCAGGTTGGTCACCTTGCTTCCAACTTAATTAAATGATTTGTTCTTGTCAGGTGTCTATTTCTTGATCATTTTCCTTTGAATACAGGCTATAATTTTGTATTATGAGAAATCTAAGGATAAACCATCAAGGGAATCAGCTCTTTCAGATTGTCTGATTACTGACATATATAACGTTATGGATGAGTCTGGATATGCCCAACAGTACTTTGTGTCAAATTATTTTGACCCTAATGTTGATATTAAAAACACTATTCGGAAGTTTACTTTTCCTTACTTGAGAAGATGTGCGTTGTTGTGGAAGATACTCTATTCTTCTATCCCAGCACCATTCTGTGATGAGGAAAATATATTGGACAGATCATGGAATGCCCCAAAGGACATAATGGACAGGACCAATATTGAGATATTTGAGGTCGCTAAAATTCAAGAGCTCGAGAAAATGTTTAAAATTCCCTCTCTTGATGTGGTTCTCAAGGATGAACTTTCAAGATCTACAGTTTCTATTTGGTGCCATCATTTTTGCAAGGAATTCGACTTGCGCAGAATTCAAAAAAATATGCATATAACACCTGCTGTTCCATTTGAGTTAATGAGATTGCCCAATGTTTATCAGGATCTTTTGCAGAGGTACTTTTAATTATTATATTGTGTTATGCAAGGTACTATATTACTATTTTTTTTATAATCTTACAACATCCACACAAGCAGGTGTATCAAACAGCGCTGCCCTGAATGCAAATCAGTTCTTGATGAACCTGCTTTGTGCCTACTGTGTGGTAGATTGTGCTCTCCAAGATGGAAATCATGCTGCAGGTTTACCTCCTACCAATTTCGTCATTGATTTTAATGTTTTGTCTCTGATTCTTAAGTTGTAATTATATAATGACAGGATAGATTTTAATTTTTTACCTGGGTTCAGATCCAACTGAACTACTTTCTCCAGTTTTTACGGATGTGTTCCCTTGACCATCTGTTATCTTAGAATTGAAGTTTTCTTTTATTTTTTATTAGGTCTTTTAGTGTTCACGCTATTCTCTAAACTACATTAAACAAATGTTGTCAGTTAGTAGACCATGGTCTGTGGCGTTAATTGATATTTCAAATTGATGACAATCTGCAAAAAATGACATTTGATTGTTATAGGTGGGAGTTCCATTTATCAGTGAAGGTTTTTTTGGTTGGGAGTTGCAGACTAATTATGGAATTAAAAATTAGGTGTTCATGATGAAACAGTGCTAAGAGGATTAGGAGTTTGATGGCATTCTAATTTGGTTTTGTTGTCATTATTCTTTTTCTTGTGGACCCAATGAAGAGGACAAGATGATTAGATCTTTCTCCTTTAATATCTAATGACTGGCTTACATAGATTGTAAAAGTAATTTGTTCTAACGTAAATGTTTTCTTGAGAACTGAGTCATTTTGCAGCTTGATGTAACTTCCAATACATAATGTAGTCTTGTGATTTATGCATATGTTGCATAACAATATAACAGTCAAATTAGGAGAGTTAGCTGGTGCAGAGCATCAGTACTTTCGCTCAAATTTTTCTGTTTTGGGTCTTATTTTGGACAGATATTTTCATTTGACCATGGTTCTTTCATATTTCTGATGCTTTTGTTTATTTATGTGAATTTGAAAGGGTTCTTATTTTTTTTAACATCTTAAGGGAAAGTGGATGCCAAACTCATGCTGTAACTTGTGGAGCTGGTACTGGAGTGTTTCTGTTGATTAAGGTATCATGTTCTTTCTCAAACTTGATTGATTTTTCAATCACTTGTCTGCTTAGGTTGTATTGCTCTTTTTTGGTTTCCTTTATCTTGTCCTTTGAATCTTGTTTGAGATATCTTGACCAGCGTTCGTCCTCTCTTTTTTTATTGACTAATTAGTTCTGTGCTCCGATACTAGAGTAATAATGAGTCGTGTTTGTACTGACAGAGAACAACAATCCTACTACAGAGATCTGCACGTCAGGCCCCCTGGCCCTCTCCTTACTTAGATGCTTTTGGTGAGGAGGTAAGTTTCCCTTTGGCAGCTTTACTAACATACATAACATTATTCTGGTTTTTTTCTTTCACCTAGAAGCTGATAGAACCCAGGAAGTTATATAATATAATTATTTAAAAAGCAGTTATAGAATTAGTTAGGTGGTTATTGTAGTAAGGTTAGGCTCTTGGCTCAAATAGTAAGGTATAGAAGGGAAGTTCATTCTTATTGTTTGCTTTAGGGAATTGAGCAATAGCTCAGTTGGAGAAAAGGGCAGCCTGACGGGGAAACCATTGGAAGGAAAATTGTCTCCTTTTTTTCTGTTCAAATTTCCTTCACCAATAATACATTCATTAGAGTTTGAAACATTAGAAGAATACTATGATTCTTAATTGTTTAACTGACTGTGCTTATACTAGCTGACTAGCTGTATCTTATGCTAGTACTCTTGACCTAGATTATTAGCATAAAAAGTATTGTGTTAGTGGTTAAACACATCTTATTTCATTATAAATATTATCAATTATTCAGATTCCGGCTCCTCTGTTTTTCCAAACTAATACATATAATTTCATCAAAGTAAAAGGTTCCTTGGCATTCATGATTGCTTGTTTTGGAATTCTATATAAGCTATCAGGATCTAGGCACTTGATATGTAACTGAAGTTAGAAGTTCAAATTTATCGTGTTTCCTGTTCTTTAAATTTCTCTTATTTGTAATTTGCAATGTCCTTTACTTCAGGATTTTGAAATGCATCGAGGCAAGCCACTTTACCTGAATGAGGAACGCTATGCTGCTTTAACTTATATGGTAAGGAAATATTCTGTCTTTATCCGTTATCTTTCTTTCAATTTTCTTATATAAATTAATATTTTAAACAATGATTTTTTATCTGCTTAGGTCGCTTCTCATGGTCTGGACCGGAGTTCCAGGGTTCTTGGTCAGACCACTATTGGTTCCTACTTCCTGGTTTAGTTCAAATTCTACATGTTTGTTTAGTGTGAAGGTCTGACATTTGAATTAGCATAGCTTCTATCATTGATTTCTTTTCCTCCTATGTTATTTGCTGATCACTGTGTCGGTGACCTTGTGCATGCAGAATGTTTTACGGGACAGATCTCTGGAGGGTGGAAATCAGTTCTACATATGCTAATTTATCATGTAATACACTCCTCTGACTAAACAGAAGATCACTAGTCCATACTGTGTCTTACGGCTTGCATGCGATGATTGAATATTATTTGTATCAATTTCAATGTCATTTTTACCATTGGAAGGATGTTCTTGGATAGTAATGATTAGGAAAATAATGAGATTTTCTTTTATTGACAATGGGCAAGGGCTAATAGTTGGGGGACTTACCCTTATAGACTGCTTGTTTATGACACCAATTAATTCGAAATCAGTATGATTTAGATCAGGAAAGATGAAATGCACAAACCCAATGATCCTTATGTCCCTAGAAATTCATTGATAGATACTATTTTAGTTAATTAGGAGTCTGTTAGTGAAGGAGTTAGGTTAGTTGGGTGTGCTGGGATAGTAGAAGAAATTAGGCATATTGCCTATTAATAAGTGGGGGAGGTTGAGAGAGATCTTTCTTGTCATTTGGGAAAGGATGAGACTCCTAAAGTGAGGAGAGGGGAGAGTCCTGGTCTCTCAAATATCCAGGGAAATCATTCATCTTGCAACTTATTCAATTCCGTGATGCGTGTAGTTAGGGTGTAACTTGTACATTCTAAACCTTTTTCTTTAGAGCTTCCCACAAATATTAGGTCTGATTCTGACAGTAAAGTGTATTAATCCCCAGCCACTTTTCTTTTCCACGCTCTAGAATCATTTGGGGCTGTAAATAAATTTCCCTCTACTGTATTTGAACGAAACATGAATCTTTTCTTATATGTATACACCTGTAGAATACAGATGTCCTTGTTTTGAGACTTAAGTTGTCTTTTTTACTGTCCCTTTATAATTTTAATTGTTTTTAATATTCACTTTTTACTTAGCACTGAAGTAAAGTAGTATTTGAATTTTATGAGTTTATACTTACAAAGTTGTCTCGTTTCACACATCATTAGATTGATACAGTAAAGATTTTAAACTCCTGTCGGAGAATCTACCTGCTGGTAATGGCTGTACAGATTCTCCTGATGCTGACATAGCTGCAAGCTTTCTTCTGCTCCATGCCTTTCCATAAAGTACGTTTCCAATGAAGTAGGTGCACGTGTACATATATCATCATACGAGTGAGAGGAGCAATTGCTTCAAGGTATAGTTTGTGGAATGAGGGGCTTATCAGTGGTTTAGGATGTCTGAAGACAATAATGTTGGTTCTGTATCCCTTCCTCTCCGTTTCTTTAGTTGGGCCATCCCCTCTACCCAGGTAGAGGAAGCAGGATAATTCCCTAGGGCATATTGTATACAAGGTATATATAATACATACTGATTTTTACTGTCAAATATATGTTTGCTTTTTAGTATATTTCAGCAACAGTGCTAATAGAGTAATAGTAAAATTTGGGCTGTTCATTTTCAAGTGTCGCTGTGATAATATAGGTCAATTAGGTAATTGATTGTATTGGAATGTAAGACTACATGGCAAGTATATGTTTATCTATTATCTGCCATTGTTGGAATGCCCTTTGAATTATCCTAGTGTTGAGTGGGTGGATGTTGCGAAAGAAATGGATTTTTTTTTCAGTTTGAGCTTTCTCATAAGTTTGTGGAATTGCTTATTTGAATCAGAAAAGAACCGCACTGTAAATAAAGTAATAATATGAAATATTAGTATTGAAACTCAATTAGATTCATTTGTTCAAAATAAACTCGGATGGAGTAGAATTTAACACCTTTCTCTTGACATCACGAGTTAGTTAAGCGAAAAAAAAACGGAAAGTTTAAAAATGAGTACTGATGATTAGGGCTGTACTATGTTCAAATGCTTTGTCAAATTTAATTTCTGTATTCTATTTGAGTTTCACTACTACGTTGCACGGGAGTGTTTGCTGAAAGTAAAATTAAAGGTTAGAGTTCAAAATGAGTTGAAGTGACCGTTGGGGAGAGTGTAGCATTAGTTTTTCTTTGCATGCTTATTCTTAAATTTATTTATTTACTTTCGCACTTGTTTGAAGATTGTGTTTTCATTTTTACAAGGTCTATCACCCTATGTTTTAAAAATTAGTTCGGATCAGTCGATCCAACCAGTTGGACTAAGAATTGGTGACGGGCTTCTCATTGAACTCGGTTTGAATCGGCCAGTTTTGTTGTCTAATTGGTAAATCGGTCTTAGCTAGTTGAAGAAGTGAACTATTATTTTTTTAAAATGCAAAATTTTATGAAAATACAACAAAAATGATATACCTATTGCCTAAGAATTGAAAGACCTAAAAATTATTCTAAACTGACTACTAAACTATTATGATTAATTATATATTAGATAGTATCATGTCATTAATTAACTAATGATGACAGTGATTCAAAACTTTTTTAATATATTAGAGATCTAAGGCAACACAATAATTTATTAGGTATTCAAAATTAAAATTGATAATTTATTTGGTGATCTACAAATATATTAACTACTACTTTAGCTCTTGTAATTTTTTGTTTACTCTATAATATTTTATTATATTTTAATATTAATTTTAAAAAAATTGAAAAAAAAACAATTAAATGTTGTTCATCATGTAATCATTTTTTTTAACAAAGACCAATGTCAGGACTCATGAGAACAAAAATAGATAACTTGGAATTTACCGGGATGAAAGACATTTTCTTTTGCAAGAACAAAAAAAAAACATTTATATACAAGGAACAAGATATTTAAACTTTATATACATTAATTATTTATTGATATTTTGTTGTGTCTTACAAGTTTGCTAATACTAAATTTTTATCTTAAATTTATTTTAATAGATTTATTTATTTCATAATATTGTTTGATCTTTACTGTTCTTAGATATATTTTTAGAAATATTATTTATTTACAAGAGAACAAATATGTATATTAATGTTGATCATGAAAAGTTGAATCTAATGGCTATTTTAGTGTTGGTCTCGAGGTTAACATTAAAAGAGACTAACACTTAACCTTTTTTTACTGGACTAACACTCTCCTTTTTTTGCATCTTTTTCTCCGTTAAGCCACATGTTCCTCTTACATGTAACCATCTATCGCCCAGACAAAACCATTGAAGGGTGAGTAGTTAGTTGATATCTTTTTTGTACATATTTGATTGGCAGCTAGCTTTTGTTGGATGACTGTATTTATGACTTGATTACATACTTTTATAATGTAGTTAGACTTTATGATATACTTCTCATGATGATATATATTTTATTTAAAGGCCATTCGTTGTATAAGTAATTTAATTCACAACAGGATTTATTTATTGTTATTTATTCAATGTATAAGAGGAAAAAATATTTATAATTTTAGTTAGTGATAAAATAAATTAAAAACAAGTCCAAATAATTTTATTTCAAATTCTGTTTTATAGGAAAAAAAATCAATGTGATTGGGTATCACAATCAGATTAATATATTTTAATCACAAAAGAAGACAAGCTTACAAACCACTTTTGTACATAATTATAATATATCAAATAAATATAGTTAAATTCTCAGGTCACAACACTGTCTTCCAGCTCTGTACAATATATCTTAGCACTACTGGTTACTAAATAGACTCAATTTTCTATAAAAAAAAAAAATCAAGCAGACAAACAAATCCATATTTAAATTATTTATTAATACTAAAATTTATAAAATTTTCTCTTTAAAATCATTCAACCACTTATTCAAAATTAGTAAAAGAAATTTCTTAAAAATTAAATGAGATAAGAGGTTAAGAAAAATTCCTTAAAACGCTCCGTTCAAGGAAGAACTTCTAAAAATACTTTTGATGAATAATAGGATTTAAAAATGTTCTCGTTCACTATAGTTATTCCAATTTTTATATAGAGAAGATTATTTGGCTAAATTACTCTTTTATCATTTTATTTTTTAATTTGTTCAACTTGTTGGCCACTCTAATATTAAAACGTTCAATGTGGTTGATTGCCAAAATATATGTAATGTAGTCTTTTCCATTTGTTTTCTTAACAACGACAACGATGTTAGTCTAGTCCCATGTGACAGTGACGTGATTATTTTTCAATGACAAAAATAATCACTTAATTTGGTAATTAGAGGGTAATATTGAACAATTTAATAATAGATTCACCAAATTGAATAAATTTAAAAAGAAAAAATAAGGTTCAAAAGAGTGATGCAACTTAATTATTTTTTATTATAAATTATATATATATACATATATACCCTAAAATAAAAAATATATATTCTCATTTTAATATTTGCAAAACATTTTCATTATGACTCTAACTCTTTTTTCATTATTAACGTGTATTTTTCTTTTTGGTGAGAATTTGTTTTAACTACAAAAAAAAAAATTCGATCATGATCAACATTAATAACATCTTTAATCAAAGTTAATTAGGACCAGTGATAGATGAATCCAATGATAGGTACGAGAGAATTAAAAAAAATGAAATAAGATAAAATAAAATAAAAAGAATGGGGGAAGAAGGAGGGGGGAGATGAAGAGAAAAAAAAATTAAAAATGGATTATTTGAAACATAAAGATAACAACGATCTAACCTTCCACCAAACTAATAACTTTTTTTCATTCCGTCCTAAGACCACATTGTCCGCCAATCTATATCTCACTTCATTAAGTCTTGTTTAACTATCGTTTCTCAGGTAAGTTTCGGTCTACCTTTACATCTCTTTGTGTTTGAACTCTTGGTAACAAACTTTTGTTCTTACGGGAGCATCCAGGGGCCGTCTCATTATGTTCCCAAACCACCTCAATATATGTTCCCTCATCTTTTCACTCACTGGTACTATTGCTACCTTTTGTCAAATATCTTCATTTCTTATCTTATCCATCTTCGTATAATTACGCATCCACCTTAACATCTTCATTTCTGCTACCCATATTTTATGTTCTTGTTGCCTATGTGCTGACAATATTGAACTCCATATAACATTACAAGTTTTACAGTTGTTCTATAGAATTTTTCTTTTAGCTTAAGGGGAATTTTGTGGTCACATAACAACCCAGATGCATTCCATCATTTCATCCACATGCTCTGATTCTATGATTTATATCTTCACTAATATCTCCACCTTTTTGCAAAATTGGTCTCAGATATCTAAAAACATCTTTCTTAGGTATCTTTTGACCAAGTAGATACACGAGGTCTTGATCACTATCTCTTACCAATAAAAACTCATATTTCATATACTCAAAATTACTCCGGCTTAATGTGAATTCTTTAGACTCCAAAGTGTTTCTCCATAATTTAAGTTTCCTATTAACACAGTCTTTAGTCTCATCAATAAGCACAATATCATCTGCAAAAAACATACACCACGATACTTTCTCTTGAATATCTTTAGTTAGTTTATCAATCACTAAAACAAAGAGATAAGGATTAAAAGCCGAACTTTGGTATACATTTACGACGATAGAAAAATAACTTCATATTACATTACAAGCTTTTACACGTGATAGTCCCATCATGCTTAAAAAAACTCAATCATGATATTTTAATTAATTAAAAATCTAATGTAATTAACACAATTGAGTGAAATTGATAAAACACAATTATATGAATTTTTAAAGCATAAAAATTCCAAGGCATATAAAAGAGAACAACATAAAAAAAAAAAAAAAACATATTAATAACCATCCAACGATACATTTATTGAAACAAGATGACATGAGAAGTTTTGCTAGTCCAGTCAAATTATCCGCAAACAAAAGGAAAATACAAGGAATATAAGATTTAAAGACATGGTAACATAACAAGTTGTATATATGGTGTTAGCAACCAGGTTACTCTTCCATAGAATAATGTACCTCGTCACTTTGATACCGAAAACACCAATCCACGCAGAAGGCAAAAGCATGAACTAGACGTCTTGCAGGCAAAATGCATTTTAGCAAATTTTGATTCCGGGAGTACACTTTGCATCCTTCACATGAACCACTAACACAGTACACATTGTTGTCATATCCCCACTTGCTTGAGTTGAAAAATGCATAACACCTTGCCCAACCATAGAACAATGCAAGGTCTCCCAATGTTTTTAACTTCACATAAGCCATGCTTGCAAAATCTATCTTGTAAACATTAAATTCTTTTTTGGGGTTCAAAATCAACCACCAAAAGTTGCTCATCACATAATTAACCAACTTAAGATGATGGCTATTTATCAAAGGAGTATTCTTCAAATTTAAAAACTTCAAACTTGAAGATTTCAAGATCAATATCACCCCTATCTTGGCCTTGTTAGTTATAACATATATAATTTTATGTAAAACCAAACAACTAACAACCATCCATGGATTATTTTCTTTTTCCGAACAACTAACCCAACAAGAATTTCGAAAATGATAGATATGCAAACTATCACAATAGTTACCGAATTTTACTATGATAAATTCTTCTGAACCTTTGACAAAAGCAAGAAAGAAAATAAGAAATTGCAATTGTTACATTTAATTGCTGATAAACTGATTGTCTTCATCCTTATTGTAAAAGGATTTATTAGTAGAAATTTATCGTTTGCAAAATCTGCCATAATCATGTATCCGCTAGAATATCCTGAATAGCTAAATCTGTTGACATAGCGATAATCTAGCACAGCTTTTTGTTCAAATATGCTGAAAAGAGAATAAGCATTCATAGGAAGTGAAATTTGCATAAGTAATGGTTCCTGAGATGCCATGAAATTTCTCCAATAACTTTTGTGAAATATCCTCCAACGCTCACAAACTGCAGCAAATTGAAACATGTCATCAAAATCTAGTTTCTTGGCTATGATATCCAACACATCACAAGGAAGTTCATTGTTCACTACTATCTTTCTCTTTAGTTTACCTGGGATATCACAAAAAATCATGCAAATGAATATTTGGCAAACCCACTTATAATGGTATGGTCAAGCACCAAACTCCTAAACAATGCGAATATAGTTTTTTTTTAATATCCAAATAAATACACTTACTTGAAAGGCATGTAAAACAAAAACTTGCACTAAAAATATTTTCAAGTTGCCATCACCTAAATCTGCAAAAGATATTTTACATCTATTCCAAAATAATAATACAATGTGACAATTTAGTTCCTTAAGAAAGCATAACTCTACCCCTTTAGTCCTTAAACTAAGACTTTGTTACACTATTTTTCTTAATGGGAATGACCAATTTAATGACACTTGTATAATTAAGGTACTAAGTTGATAAAAACAAAAAAATGATGCTTGTATTTTTTAACAATTAAAAATAAGTATTTATTCAAATTCTTAATAAACATTCAATTAATTCATGAATTTGAATATAAGGTTGGGAAAAAAAACGTGGACATTGTCATCTTACAGTATGCAGATGATACCATTTTCTTTGGGACAACATAGGTGGAAAACGTTAGAGTTATTAAGGTGATGTTGAGGAGCTTTGAATTGGTGTCGGGTCTGAATATAAATTTTGCCAAGAGTAGATTTGGAGTGTTTGGGATGAACGAACAATGGATTAACAATGCTACCACCTACCTAAACTGTAAAGTGTTGTCGGTACCCTTTTCATATCTGGGTGTTCCTATTGGGGCAAACCCAAGGCATTATGAGACATAGGATTCCTTAGTCAAAAAATGTAAGCGTAAATTATCTGGAAGCAAAAATGCCTCTCTTTAGGGGGAAGAGTGACTTTGATAAAGTCAGTCCTGAACTTGATCCCCATTTTTTTTCTTTTCTTTTTTCAGGGTGCCAAAGAAGGTGGTAACTAGGCTGGTGAGGCTTCAAAGGAGGTTTATGTGGGGAGGAAGTGCTGATCAAAAAAAGATTGTTTGGGTAAGCTGAGACTTGGTTTGCCAACCAAAGGAAAAAGGGGTTTGGGAATCAAGGACTTAGTGAACTTCAATCATGCTTTACTTGGGAAATGGCATTGGAATATGTTTCAGCATCAGGATGAATAGTGGGCACAAGTTCTCGACTCAAAATATGGAGGTTGGAGGAATTTGGATGAGCCAAGAAGGTCTGCTAGCAAATCCATTTGGGGAGGGACCTGAGCTTTATTTGCAACTCAAATAAGGAGGGTAGTTGGTTCAAAAGAGGGACAAGATGGAATATGGGTTGTGGTTCAAAGGTGCTGTTTTGGGAAGATGGTTGGAAGGATGACGGGGTGTCATTGAAGGAGAAGTACCCAAGACTGTACAAGATCTCTCATCAACAACAACACCATATCCAACAAATGGGTATATCATCACAAACAGGATGGGAATGGTAGCTTCGGTGGAGAAGGTTTTTTATGGAGGGAGAAGTAGAATCATCTGTAGAATTTTTAGTAGATATATAGGGCCTGGTTCTACAAGTACAGCAACAAGATACTTGGAGGTGGGAGGCTGATTTGAGTGGAAAATATACAGTGGGAAGTGCTTACAGGTTAATTAACAGGGATTTGACAATCAATAATCAGGATAATGTGTTCAAGGCTTTATGGAAACTAAAAATTCCTAGTAAAACCTCATGCTTTGCTTGGAGATTGATTAGGGATAGATTGCTTACTAAGAAGAACTTAAGTAGAAGGAATATGGAACTCAATGATGTCAATTGTCCTTTTTGTAGGAACAATGATGAGGATGCGTCTCACTTATTTTTCATCTATGCTAGAATTATGTCGTTATGGTGAGAATCAATGTCGTGGATAAATATAGTAGGGGTATCTTTGGTAACTCCGAAGGAACATTTGTGTCAACATTCCTACTATTGTTGTGTAATGGACTCAGAATTCAGAAATGATAGCCTTGGTGGATAGCTTTGACTTGGTGTATTTGGCATCATATTAACAGGATCGTCTTCTACTATGAGGGTTTCAATGGCCATAAATTGATGGACGATGTGCTATTTCTTTTCTGGACTTGGCTAAAAAATTTGGAGAAAGATTTGACATTCCTTTCCATTATTGGTCTAGTAATATTGGGGAGGCTTTTGTAATCAGGGGAGGGCTTAGCATATAGTTCTTTTTTCCTTCCCTTTTGGGTGTGACCCTAGACTTCAGCCAGATCTTGGGAAGTGGCCCAAAATCTAGAAAGCCTAGGAAGAAAGCCCAAAATTCTAGAAGCTATCTACTCTAGATATTTCCCTAAAAATATCTTGTACCTAGAAACTACCATGAAAAGTATCTAGCATCTAGAAACTAACCTTAGAAATATCTAGGCTAGAGAATTCTAGAGGATGATTTCTAGCCATTAGATTAAAGTTGTGTTGGCACCATCCTAGCCATTGGTTAAGGAGGTGCTACTAGTATAAATAGGTGAGGTTTCTACCATTTGTATCAAGCCAAAAGTGAGTAAGAATTGAGTAGTATTAAAGAGTTCTCTTCCTCCAAATTTCTCTAAACCTTCATGTGTTAGGTTGCCATAGGTCTGCAACGTTTGTTGCTAGGTTGTTTATATATCAGTATTAACTGAGTACTTGTACTCTGCATATATTTTTGTTGATAAAAAAAAATAAAAAAAATCATGAATTTGAATTTAGTTGACAACAAACCCACTTGAGGTATAACAGGAATCTTGAAAACTTGCAATATTTCAAATTAAAAAACAATTTTGTTCTAACCTAACAAACAACTAAATACTTGAAACTTCAAAAATTTAATTGAGTTACCTATAAAGGTAAAACAAAGGCCAAGTGTTGGCATCAAGCTAAAGTATTTTTTTTATTATTAGCTTTTTTTTTTTTTGGGATAAGGAGGGTTGGGCATCGAAGTGAGAGGAAACATCTCAATTATGTTGACCCCCAACCCCCCATATAACCCACACCCAAGCCAGGCCAAATTTGATTAAAGAGAATTGGATGAACAAAATACCATGGAGGATTAGGCTAAGACCCATCTATGTCAAGAAAACCTGTATTGAGGCAGCCCAATAAAATTGCAGGCATAGTAATGGGAACAAAAAAGAGTTGTGATTACAAATCACAAAGTTAGCAAGTAAATCTGCACAATGATTTTCTTCCCTATAAATGTGGGTAGCTAATGTAATTATTTGGCGACCTACCAAACATTGTTCTATCTCAACAATGGAAATCGTATAAATTGAGTCGTAACATTTTTTATCAAATAAAAAAAGCTCATGAAATTCCTAAAGATATATATATATAATAAACAAGTTTAGAGTTTAGATGCTTCATCATTATCAATACCATATATATGAGCAACAACAAGAACATGAAACTTAAATAATAAAATTTAGCTAAATTAAAAGATGAGAATATAGACATATAAAATGATGGCGACGATGGATCCGCTCCTATAGAATTATTTGATTTGATGTTATCATCGTCATCGCTTTCTTTCTCCATTCCCAATTTGTTTTCACCGCCTCTTTTCGTCTCTCTGTGTGCCTCTGCAATTGAGCTTAAAACCCTATCAAAGAGGATATATTTGTCTATTCTCAAAATATAAGAGCACGCCAATGCTCGTTCATCATTGGCCACTTAATGTCATAATATTGAAAATTTTAAAAATTTAGAAAACAAAGACATATTTGACTGTGTTGTTAAAGTAAATGATGACGTGTCAAAACTCATTTGGCGTTTCTTGTTGAGTCTCAATACTACTGGCTTAAAAATCTGGATCCATCTAAGGTGACTCGATATGAGATGGAAAAGAAACTCTTGCTAACAAAAGACTAGTGAAACTATGTATTTCACTGGATTGCTTGATATATCTACATTTGTTGTAGACTTAGTAAGCTAAATAAAGGAAAAAATCAATAAACAGTACAAAATCACATACAATGTATAAACTAAATCTTATTTTTTAAAATTGTACAAATTTTATATATAATATTGAAAACATAAAATCCTAATCAATTTCATATTAAATCTATAGGATTTTGAATAATTTTTAATTGTGATCAGCGATAGATTTCTCTACCAAATTACAAGCTTATCACTATTAGAAAAAGCATTTTCAACGTCGGTTCTTTAGCACTTTCCACAATGGTTCAAAAATCGTATTTGAAACCGCCATTGTGGAAAATATTGACTTTCCACGACGATTTTTAAACCATCTTAGAATCTCAATTTCTAAGTCGGTTCTCTTCAAAACCGTCTTAGAATGTATTTTTTTGTTTTAAAAATATAAAAAAAAAAAAATTAACATTTTTTTTCTAAGACGGTTTTTCTTAATTAACATTTAAATCATAACCAGTTAGCATTACCATATCTAGTCCTTTTGGTGTTTCCAATATGTTACAAATGAAGCTTCAGGTATGTTTTAATTAAGAAAAAAATCTGTATCAGTGTGTCATTAAACATGCAAACTGGATACATTTCATTTTCAAGATAAATAGTCAAGTCAATATCATATTTTCAGTGAAATGCTACATGGTGAAGGATTGGATTTTAAAAGATCAGCGAAAAACATAGTCATCTTATTGATATTAGCATCACAAGTATGGAAGGAACCAATAAGGATTGGATTTTAAAAGATCAGTGAAAAACATAGTCATCTTATTGATATTAGCATCACAAGTATGGAAGGAACCAATAATGACATTGACAAGTAATAGCATAAAAAAAATCTATAAAATTTTAAGCTTTATACCATAAAGTAATTTCTAATTGTATTACAAAATTGTGTACAGTAGAGCCATACTTTATTGCCACATTTGATAACATTAAACATATAGATATAGGAAATTGATGAAAAGAAATTACCGGCATATCTTTGTATTTTTTCTCCAAAACATCTAGGTCTGGCAACACATGCATACAGTTTATACAACAAAATATCCAGAAATCCAGCAGTACAACTTTTCCTTTCAGATCCTGCCAAAAGATAGAATCAAAATCTAATAAATTATTGCAGATATTTTCATCAGATTATAATACAAACTTAATAAAAGTACCCTGAGAATCTGAAGTGGAGTTGTATTCAGCCATTCAAGTTTCGATGGAAATTCTGGAACAATCTGAGCATTTCCCCTTGAATAGTGAAAAGAAATCGATCATAATATATTAATAATAATAATAATAATAATAACACATTCGCAGTTGCTCATGGATGTATCAAGCTTCAATGTTCAATTTATGTTTTTTTTCCAAGGAGGAGGTAATACAAGTTACAATTCTACACACCTGACAATAGAAATTATACTCTTCAAGTTATATTTTGGATAATATTGAGAAAAGTATAACTACATACTCCATTGCCCTGAGGCTCCATACTATGTGCAGGTAAAGGGGAGGGATATTGTACTCAACCTTACCTTTGCATATACAAAGAGGCTGTTTCCGGATTCAAACTCATGACCAACAAGTCACCAAAGCACAACTTTACCGTTGTGCCAGGGATCGCCCTCAATATTGAGAAAAGTATATATTAATAAAATAAGCATAGGATTAAAACGATCAAAAATGGTTAAAAAAATAAATTTATCAAATCATTAATTACCTGCTTTCCAGATCAGATATGTAGTTCACAAATTGCTGGATCCTATCATCTCTTGAGTTATCTGAGAACAAAAAAACAATAATTCTATGGCATTTACTTTATCTTTTAGTATAACTCAAAAAAATGAAGAAAAAAGCTAGAGGCAACAGCACATACTTAACCAGAGATTTAACTTGAGCACTAATCATGAGATAAATGGTTTCATCTGTCCTATATAGCAGCTTAAGTTTTCAGGCTGGCTGTTTCTTTGACATGACCACAAAGCTTCAGTCACTTTATGGTCCAAAGTTTGAATTTGGTACCCAGAGTAGAAATGAGATTGTTTATCCTTATCTAACATGCAGTTTAAAATTCAGTAGTCATTTGTATTCGTATTATAGATAACACCAAAAGAGGACGTGAGATAGGAGATGGGAAAATACAAAAAATGGTGAAAGTCTACATAACATAAAATAGATTCATTACCTTCTTTCTGCTCCAAGGGTGGCTGGGTAACACCAAACAACTGATTCCAAACTGCTTCAGGGGAAGCATATTGCATTGCCTGCTGTATAGCAATCGGCTAGTTACACATGATTGACTTGCAAATCAATTTTCCGCCAAAAAGATTAAAATTTGAAGAGCTAAGATTCAACCAAAAATGTATAGTATATACTTTACAGTAAATTTTGTGCAACATCATTGTACCTTCCAGTTGCTTATGGTGAAGAAAAGGCAAGAGATAGCAATTCCCAGACTTCCAAATCTCAGTATATCACGCCGAGAACCCTGCAACCTGCCCATAAATTATTTCTGCACCCTCATAATAGCAAATCAACAAGAAGCTCTGCTTGTTGCACGAGCATAAATACCAGCCCAGTAAATAATTTCATGGTATAAAGTTACACATATGGGAAAGCTATTATTCATCATACAGGATAATTTCATGGTATAAATTACACATTGTGAATAAAGGCAAACAGATCTACATTACATAACACTACCTTACAGTGGCAACTTGTTTCAACTTTTACAATTAGTGAACCTTAGACTTATTACTTTTTCATATTATTTCCTTTTTAAATAGGAAAAATATATATTAAGAGCCAATTCCAGTTCAATACAGGAGCTAAAATCAGAAATTGACCTAATCTATCTCCGATATCACCACTGCACCACCAATAGCCATGCAAATTGAATTTTCTAATTATGCAAACTGAGTTAGAGATGCATATCTGACTGCTTTTGTAATATCAATAATATAAAAAATGATTAATCCAACAGTGGCAAGAAAGTTATGCCACTAGTGAATGGCTCCATTTGTTGCCAGAGTGCAGATAGCATTATCCTTTACTAGATAAAAAGGATAATATGAAAAATTACAAATATTTTGTTCAGACATGTTAAAATTTCAATTGGGTTTCATTATTGTGTTAGGTTAAGGGATTTTTATTTTTTTTTTATATTACTTAAAGGAAAATATGAAATGCTAGTATTGTTTTATTGAATAATTTTATGATTCATTCTATACAGAGGTGCCATGATAGTACAGGCTTCCAAAATCCAAATGAAATTGGTCAGTAGTAACAATCTATCCTTGAATATGAAAGTAAGGTTGTTGGTGTACCTTCACAACAAACACACTGCATGCAGAAACCTCCTCTATATTTTTTTCCAGTTGCTGAATCCAAGAACAAAATATCAGAGAATCCATTGGTCTTTGCTTCAGTGATTACAGCATAAACCTATGGTGCAAGTACACAAGGCTAACGCAGTCAAATAATGAAGAGTAAAATTCATTTAGGGTAGCCTATAATATGCAGTGATTTGTCTAACTAATCATGCATTAATTGTTTGTATTATATCAGCAGTTAGTATAAGCAAAATGGACCCGCTTTCACTAGACATTAACCATTCAATAAACTTTACAGAATGATGAAATGCTAGAGTGCAGAGTTAAAATTGGAGAAAAATGATATGTTGGTATTGCTATGCTTACAGGGGCATAGTTAGTAACACTCTTGATCCCTCCGGTTCCAGCAGTGCCAGATATTGCTCGATAGAACTTCCTCTCTACTTTTAAGTTCAGTGAACCCTGTAATAAATTTGAAATTAGTTTTAAGAAGAAGTTTCATTAAATGTTTTCTTTACAAATCAAGTGGAAGTCCATGTATAACTGACCTTGTGGTAATTAATCACAGGAGAACAATAAATAAGTAATGTGTACTCAGGTGCTGGAGCCAAGTTTAAAGAAGCTCCAATTCCCATGAGCAATGGCCTGATATATAGTGAACCCTTCCCTGGTGGAGGAACCTGTTTCATATTTGAAGATCAATTCAATTTATTTTTCAACTTCTTAGAGGGAAAAGACATAATGGACTTCTACACTGATCTATAATGTATGCACGAATAGTATCCGAGTAAATAGTCTATGCAGTGACAATATAAAAGATTTTTACATTATCATCCAATCACAAACTACCATGCATGATGAATTTATTAACTTTAACAATAACTACCTTGAAAGTCATAATAACAATCATTTCTATTAGTTCATAGTGTTACATTGATAGTGCATAGAAATATGAAAAATTTAATGACTTTTATAGTAACTACCTTAAAAGTTATAATAACAACGATTTTTGATTAGTTGATAGTTACGTTGGTAGTGCATAGAAATTAAACTTTGAATATAAATAGGAAAAAGTATAAGTACCCAACGTTTGTTAGCAAGAACTGTCCTTTTCACAGCAGCAACAAATTGGTTAATGGATGGGGATATGACATGCACAATCTGTCTGCTCCTATCTTCATTCTTTGAGCATTCTCTTCTGGTCTAAACAGAAGTAGACGTCCATCTTCAGTTCTATATGCCTTTAGCCCCTCAAAGATTCCCTGAAGATAAGCATATTAATAATTTGTGAGGCTTGAGCAAGAATTTCATTTGTGAATAAGCTGATGAAACCATGTTGTGTGTGGATTGCACAAACATTGTAATATTTGATAGAAGCTAATGAAACACAACTAGGTACAATGTTTTTCTAACCTGTCCATAGTTTAATATCGCAGCAAAAAGGATGATCTCTATGCTTCCATGGGGAATGAGGGATCCTTCAGAAAACTTTTCACCTTTTGCACATTTCACGACATACATGAAATCTGTGGCAACTGGATTAAATCCAAGCTCATCCCAGTTTATGCCAGAACAGTTTTCAACAGCAACACTGCTTTTTCAAACTCAAGTGGATGAACAAGTTAAAGAGTGAAAATGAGGAATATTATCATCAAAAACAAAAATAACAACATCAGCCCATCCTTGTCCTTAACATTCACTACAATGTCTAGGTGCCACAAGAATACAGAATATAGGGCGGCAAAAAAAAAGACTCAGAATATAGGGTGAGGGATCAGGACCTAACCGACCAGTTGCACTCACAGAGCGTGCAAGTAGTTGAGCAGTTTGAACCATGGAGACAACAGCAGCAGTGTGCCTGGGACCACCAGGAACTAGTGGAGCACTAGAAGGCCTCAACAACATAGCCACTAGTGCCATGGATCTTTCGGTTAGTCTTGGGGGTGAAGCTTTCTGGATTTCTGTTTTTGGACCAATTGTTACTTGTGATACAGAAGTTGAAGATGAAGACGCCTCTTTATCAGTTGATTGTGAGGTACCAAAAGATGTTTTCCTGACATGAACAGGATCTCCAGTAACTCTAGTTTGGTTTTCTGACTTCATTTGAACAGGTAAGTTTCTTGGAGGACTACTAGATGAAGATGGCACCGCTGATTTCTTCTCTTTCGATAGGCTTTCATTATCCACAGTTCTTTATATGTTAACTTGGTCTTTGATGCTTTGTTTCTTTTGTAGCAAAGGTGCATCCTCTTCCTACCAAATAGAACAGTGAAAACCCATGACATCAAGCCAAATTATAATAGTACTAAAGAGAATGTAAAAATAAATAAATTAACATCAAATCAATCATCACTTTTACTGCTAGTCCAAATCTAATCTCCCACACTTCAAGAAAAATTAAGTCCAGACTTGAAATCCCTTTGTCACATATATAAACAATGCGGCATGTTTCAAGATGTGGTTAAAGCAGCACATGTCAAATATTGGAAGCAGGGGAAAGCCTTGAAAGTGCAAAAGACTGTGATTACAAAGCCAATTTCATCTTGACAACTACATAGCTAATAGAAATGATAGTAGAATGGAAGGTTTTAAAAATGAAATCATAAAGAAAGAAGAAAAGTATAAACATTTTGAATATTACAAAATGTAATAACTTAGAAGACTCAACAAAAGAAGCCAATCCTCCTTCTGTGATATTTTCTTCCCCAGTTAATCTCTATAATGTCCTCACCTGTCAACAAAATGCCAGAAGAAATCCTTTACCATCAGATTATCTTTCTACACGCCCTACACAACTCATTATGTTCAAGACCTTATCTTGATATAACATAAAGAAAGAAAAAACACAGGCAAACGAACATGGTAAAGATTCTAGATCAATACTACTCCAATCTCAATTATCAAGCGGCTGAACTATCAACAACAACATCAAAACGTATTCCCCCAAACAAAAGATAAGAAAAGAAAAAGTAGAATAATATTGCAATTAATTAGCCAACAAGATACATATAAGGCTAACTGATGAAGCTAGAGTAAGAGTGAGAAACTTACAGCCCTTTGCACAGTTCCGGAACCAAAAAACTCCTTCCTTCGGTTCTCTCCACGAACCCTTCAGTTTCCTTTTACCATTTTTGTCAGTAATGAGCTAAAAATCGAGATTGAGATGCTTAAAGTCTCGCACCCATTTTCCAAGAGGGCCCTCATAAACCTGAGAGCATGGAGTGTTGAGATTTCAGTAAAAGCTGATGTGAAAGTAGCATTGGAATCGTAGATTTGAGAGTTAATTAGGGTAGAAAAAAAGTGGAAATGAAGATGATGAGTGACGATAGATACCTTGTTTGTGACCGGCACCTTTGTCAACGGTGTGGCACTGAGCGCACTTGGTCTTCTCACCGTTCTTGGAGTTTCCGGTAAAGAGGCACGAGAAGCAATAGAGGGCACGAGAAACGGAATCGCAAAAATCTTCGTTAACACCTTCCAATGACGGTTTTTATAAAACAGTTTTAGGAAGTTCGACTTAATTTCAAAACTATCATCACTAATTTTTCTATATCGATTTTTCGAAAACTTAGACTAAACGATGTTAAAACATACTTTTTTTAGTAGTGTATCTCATTACTTAGCAATGAGCATATAAGGATCTATAACTAGCTTAAAGAAAATAATTATAAAATCATTCTGTGTTGAGAAGTCTCACTCAACAATGAAGTTATGTTATGTCATTGCTGAATGATGGATGTTTGTTACTAAGCAATGACGCTGAATTTTGACAATTAACTAGGCATTTTAACACCATTTTAAGGAACTATGCATTCTCTACAAATTTTGGTACGAGAGAAAAGCTTGAGACATGAATTCTAGTTGTTTTTCATTAGAGAATCACTTGGGCATGAATTGTGAAGCTTTTATGGATTACATCTTCAAATCTCTCTTAATGTTTTGATTCTTGTGTTAAATATCTTTTGTGGGGGATTGAATATCAGGTTTTTTTCCCCTTTGATTCATTCTTTTTTTTTATTCTTAACTCTTACACTGAAATCAATCTTGATTTTCCATTCTTAATACAAAATCAATCGTAGATATAATAATGTAAGTATTATTAGTTTTGTTCTATATTTAAAATCAATATTTCCATCTCAATAATTGTTGCATAACTCAATTATTAAGATGAAAGTTTGTACTAATGGAAATAAAAAGGTGATTTTTATAAAAGAAAAACTCTTGTGGAGAATTAATAGCAGCACACTATTTGACATATACTCTTAGGCGCATTTTATAATTAAAATTTATTGAAAATTATAATTTTTATAGGTCACATTTTATTTAACAAGTTTTACTCATAATTTTATATTTTTAATAAATTTTAACTAATAAAAAATAATTGAAAGGAATATATTAAAGAATATATTATCCACACTTCTCACATCAACAATACTTTAATAGTATAACTAAGTTTGATCTTTTCACTAATTTCTTATGTGTCTTTTTATTGTGAAATAATTTGTTGTGTTTGTGCCAATTATATTTACGTATATCATTAAATCACGTCACAAACCGTGTTTTTTTTATTACTAGTTAAATATCCCATGATTTTCTTTATCCGTGAAAGTCAAAGATAAAAAATATTATTATGACTTTTTAATATATTTAATTACTATATTTTGATTAATAAAAACATATGTTATTATTATTATTTAAGATAATTTAATAAAATCATGATAATAATAAAATTTATCATAATTATTAAAAAAATGCATTAGTGTTAATTAAATTAAAATTAAAATTAAAATATACTTGTGTTATTAATTAATTTGAATTAGAAAATAATTAGTTAGAATATTATAATCATGATGGGTTACAATAATTAAAATAAATAATTAATTAGAATAAATATATTATTATTTATTAATTTTAATTATAATACATAATTATATTATTAATTAAAATCTTATAATGATTAATGATTATGTAATTATAATTTAGTAAGAATGAATATGGTGATGTCATGTCACAAAACCTTCTTTTATATAATATAGTAGATAATAGATAGATTCTAATTATGCATATATGCCATGATATCATAATATATTGTTATACTACACCACTAATATTTCCTTAGGATTCAGCTGTCTTTTTTGTGGAATTAATGGCTGCTATTCTTCCTTTGGAGCATGCGATTAGCAAGAGCTAGAGCAAAGTCTGGCTCGAATGTGACTCTCTTTTGGTACTTCAAGCATTCTCTAAAACCTCTTTGGTCTCCCATTCTATTAGAAATAGGTGGTTAAATTGATTATATAGAATTAATTTTGTGTAGTTCAGGGTCTCTCATATTTGTGGAGAATGTAATATATGTGCGGGCAAACTAACTAATTTTGCTATTAACTCTAGAAGTTCTACATCATGAGAAACTATTCCTGTTTTTAGCTCAAGGGAGTTTCAGATAAATAAATTTTCTTTACCTAGGTATAGAGGTTCATATTCTAGGTCCAGCCTTGGACAATCCCCTTGTTAGGGTGTTTGCTTTCATCTCTTGTATATGTTTCTTTGTTTCTTTTATATTAATGAATCTATGGTGGGACTTAGGTGTCATCACAGTTGGACTGTGGCCCCCGTAGCTTCCCCTTCCTCCCCTTTTAAAAAATGAAAAAAAACTAATATATGGTTTCTCACTAGGAGAGGGAATTAGGTATTTGCTATTCCATCCCTTGCTACTTGGCTTTTCGTTTAGAAAGCCTCAAACCATAGTAAAGGCAAACACATGGTACTATTTTATCATTCAACATACACTCCTGCAACTCTTCTCTATAGTAATTTACTGCAACATCATCAATTAATTTTTAACTTCCTTTACTTCTACATCATTCATAAATTATTGGCAACAGTTTTTCGCTGCAACAATTCTTTTGACACTTTTTTTTTTGTCAATTACATTTAAACGAATAGTATTTAAATATTTCATATAGCAAGGGAATTCTTAGAATGAAACAAACTACGTTATTCTCTGGAATTCTAAAACAGACTCCCGATAATTTCAAATATAAACAAAATAGTTTTCTTTTTCTAAAATACTCTAGCAGCATTCTTGCCATAGTATTTCTAGGAATGCAATTCCAAATCAAACAGTAGATGATAGCTTCTACATAAGTTTGAGATGTTATACCACCACTTGGTTGCATTAATTTATCTTTGATTTTGATGATAATTTCATGATGAGCACCTTTATGTGATTGTCAAACAGTAATTTCAATGTATAGTGTACATCAAACTAGCAGGTGCAACAATGTAAGGTTACACACTTATTAAGTAGGTCAGGCCATAAATTATTTAGAGAAAGGATTGAAGGAATCTAAAAACATTGATAAAACATTAGAAAATTTATTTTTCCTAAGACAACTGTACAAATCTGATAGATACAACTAGCTATATGTATCCACAAGTAAATGGAATTTATCTACTGTTGCTGAATTTTGTTGAAGTGTGATGGAAATGACAGCCAACTATCAAGTGTGGACAAGTGCCAAGTCATTGTGACCCATGCACTGAATTTTCTTCATAAAATTGGTAAACATTGTCAAACAATTTAGAGAAACAATCAGCTATCTTCAAAAGCAAGTGCAGCCATAATCCCTGCATTTATTCAGAAAGAGTTATTAGGATTCATAACTATATTAGATTATTGATCATCAGATAACAAAAACAGCAAGGAGAATACACTATCTCCTGCCAAAAGAAATGCTGGTAAATAAACCTGCTCAATTATATTGCTCGTCTAGTTTAGATAGAAAGCTATACCAAAAAATACCAACAATTCACAGGACAATGTTTAGATATTTAACAGTGAGTGGACTGGAACCATTTTTTTGTTTGGATTTTTTCCGATGGAACAAAAAAATAAATAAAAAAAGGGACTGATTTCATTTTCTACCCCCTCTATCGGAGGATAAGAACAAGCTTGAAATCTAGCTTGGTCTTTGTTTCCAGTGAGTTTGAAGTTTAAAGCATATAGGCACATTGAAAAGGAAAAGGATGGGATTAGTACTCAAGCAAATAGTTGCAAGTTCACTGTCCACACAGGCATTTAGAAATCATCAAGAGCTAATGAATGTCCAAAAAGTTGTTAATATTCTTTAAATTTAGAAAACTTCAAGAGGACAAAATTGAATAGTACCACTGTAATACATATGTAATTCAAAATGATCAAAACCAGCTTGAATAATAACACTACGAAAGGACAAGATACTTTTCAACCAAAATCTCAAATTGTAGCATTTTGGTTATAAACTTCTCTTAACAAATAATAAGCCAATCTCACAGAAACATGCAAAGATTGAAATGGAACCACAACTCTTGGTCAGAAGTGATGTGATACAAAAACAATTATCAGAATCATCATTCATAATTTGATGTAAGAATAAATAGCTTTTAAGTAAACAGAACGAGATAATCATATTAAATCAAATCTAGTTTGAGCTCATAAAAATTGTCCTTTCAATTGGTGGAGTTGTGGAGAAACAAGACTTTTACAGATTCAAAAAACAATAATTCTCTGTGGTGAAACAAAATATCTCTCATTTGGCCCTCAAATAAATTATTTTTTCTGGATAAGAAAGACAACTATATCATTCTGTCAGATAATAAAAATATCCTTCCTCTAACTTATTGAAAACATTCTGACATTAAAAATTTATTAATATCATCAATTACTAGTGGGATCAAGTTTTTTTTCTGGATCAACTTCATCCTACAAGAAAGGATGGATTCTTCACTAAGTATACAGCCATTTATCTGATGCCTTAAAGCTTAAGCAGAAAGATAACAATAAATTTAAAGAACAATAATTAGCAATGACTTACAATTTATGCACTATGTCACAACCAATTTTTTTTCATGCAGACGATCTTCAGTCATCACATTACTCCTCTTGTCGTCATTCTTCTCTTTGTCAAATGCAAACTCCAGTTGTTTCTCCACTGACTTGACAATTGCTGTTCGCTTGGATCTTAACCTGTATGGGGGAGATGCATTGAATGCCTTATTGTTGGGAATGTCAATCCCATAGCCATGGCTTGCTGGACTCCCAGAGAAATGCCCAGAACCAGAATCATCATTGGTTCTCTCTGTTTCATTAGTAGTATGTGGATTATTATCTACTTTCAAAACTTTAGTGGGACTCGTGAGTGTTTGGGCCCCAGTTCTTCTCCTCCTCAATATGGAAGGAGTATTTGGAAAAGTATTAGCAGCCTTTTTCAAGATCGATTCAGGTGTCTCGGTGCATAATTCACTACCCTTCACACGAGGTGGAGTGAAGAAACCAATAGGTGACATCGTAGGACTCGGACAGTACTCATTCTGCTGGCAAATATAATTTAAATAAAGAGAATCTATGGGAACTGAACCATCTAACTGTGGTGGCTCATAACACAAAGAACCACAGGTTGGATTTTCTTGTGAAGATGTTCCGATTAACCTGGTAATGCTCCTGTCACCATTGTTTGTACAATGCTCAAAAGTTGAGTTTCCATTGAGTCCAGAATTCTCAGATATTGGCCCAAAAGTGGTTCCAAAATTAGCTCTTGACACTTGTTCTGAGTTGCTACAGCTGGGATCGATGTTGGATGATCCAGGCTTGCATTCTACACAGTCAGAATCGGCAGATTCATTTGCAGGAACACTTGAAGAATCACCAATTTCTCTAACTGTGCCTGAGGACTCAAACTGATTCCTGCCACTGTCATCTAGCTTACTAATGGCTGTAGTTTCAGATGATGTTTCAACAGCTGAATTTAATTCTTTATTTGAACAACCAAGCATTGATTTACTAGCAGAACGTCTAATTGTATCTTTGACAGGAACTTGTGGACTATTCTTAGGAATTGGTGGAAGTCTTCCTGTAGCTAAATAAAAGTCCAACTTTTTCTTCAAAGAACTATTCCAGTGATTCTTTATTGCATTATCAGTCCTGCAGAAGAAAATTCACAGACAAATACTAACATTTGTCACAATATAATTCAAATAGCATCTCATTCCATCATATAAATAAATCTTGTACTAGGAGGTCGTCTAATCAACAAAGTGTGCCATCCTTCTTACATTACTTTTATGATCATTGAAGTATTTTTTGCCTTTTGTTTCTTTTTGTTGTTGCAGGAATTCACTCTACAACTTATTTAAACTATACAATGTGGTGCTTCCACTAATTATGTTTTGAAGAACGTTGAACAGCTTAGTCATCTCCACAATAAAGTAGGTGGACAAATCTTTAGAACTTATATGTTCAGAAATTGTAAAAAGGAAAAACCTCAAGAAATACATCAGTGTAAACTTGCATGGGGAAAAATTAACAAGTGAGAAAAACAAGATGACAATATAGATTTCAAGATTTTCAAATTAAGAAGACCAATATTTCTTATCATCAGTAGAATTGCTACTGCTTGGTGCTACTGCTGACTACAGCATTCTCTTTTCTATTGTAGAACTTTTCTCTCTTTTCTGAGGTTAGAGGTGGATTGAGTGAAATGTTCATTAAGAGAAACAAGAGTATTGAAGAGAGATCACATGGCCCTTAAATTGGGTTTCCTTAACAGTCATGTTCAGAATTCGGTAGCTTTGTTGCATATTTTTTTCTCTTTGTTAAAGAGATTCCTACTCCCATTTCTCTATAATTTTTCCTTGTCTTAATGAATTTCTTATTTTATTTTAAAAATTAAATGTAAGTACCATATATTGTTCCAAGATTTTATTATTGAGAGAGAAAGAGAAATACATCCAAGTACCACCACCACCACAAAAAAATGATTTGGAACCAGCCCAAGATGATACTTCACAATTAGCATAACTTAAAGATTACATTCTATGATTTTTGCTATGATCTTAATTTCTTTCATAACAACTAAAGAATTAAAAGAAAACAGACCTTCCATGAAGGACCTTAGCTATTTCAGCCCATTTGTTCCCATGTATACGATGAGCATTCATCAGGGCCAATTCCTCTTCCAAAGTCCAGGCATCCTTCTTTATGTCAGGATTAAGATGATTGTGCCACCTGAAATATTTGAAAAGAAAAAAGCAGTATAATCTTAGTAACCCATATGCAAAGCAAGTTTTAGTAGTCAAATTGTCAGTTTAAACTTTAAACAAAAGGATATTCAGATGGAATAAAGACTTGAAAAGTTGAAGGTGATATGCAAGAAACAGATCTAAAATTTATATTTAATGATATGGAGGGCAACTTTTATCAATAAAAAGGTTCAAAAAAGAAATACAAAAAGAAATAACTTCACATGATCTTCGGTTAACCTACCGCTCTCGACATTGTTTGCCTATACGACCAGGTAAAGACTTGGCTATCAAAGACCATTTTGTAGGCCCATATTTTGACACCAGTTCAACAATTTTATCATCCTCCTATAAGCCAACCAAAAGAAGTAATTGCTTGAATAAAATTGTAGGAAAAATTAAAAAGAAGAAAAGGACTAAGTTTCAACCTCCTGTGTCCAAGGTCCTTTAACAAGTTCTGGATTAAGAACTTTTTGCCATCTGTGCAGACACTGAACTTCTGATCTATCAGGAAAAAACTCAGCTGCATTCCACATTTTAAATAGGTGTCACAAAAATGAGCATAATGATTTCACCAAACCAACATGAGCAAATTCCTAGGTTTACAAATTACACATATGACCATCATCCATCCATAGAACAAATTACAAAACAACATTATTATAATGAAAGTTGCAAATATAAGTTTGAAAGTTTAATTTTAGTTGTTTTAATTCTAACTTTCAGAGTTCCAAAGTGAAAAACTGTGGGAATCCATATATTATTTCAGGAATGTATATATTTTATTTGATGTTATCTTGTAATTAATTTGTTATATTGGCCATCTTTGCCAATAATTCTTTGCCTGTCATTCTCCTTCTGATAGCCTTCATGATAGTCATCCCTTCTTCTGCCAGTTATATGCACTGGTCTATTATCACTGTGTAACCTTCAAACTTCAATCACGTGGTGTGTGGGTTTTGTTTTCCTGATGTCAGACAAAGAGAAGATATTGAACACAGTTGACAAAACAGGAGATGCTGGATACCAACAGCATGGATAATTGCAGAATATCCATTCTGCTTATAGGCTGAATTTGAAGAATTATCTAAAAGTCCAACTTGATCATACAGTGCTAAAAGGAAAGAAAAGCTGATTCACCTAACGATTAATAGGCCTATAAATAGAGACCCTAAGTTTGCAAGATGGAACAGAGAAGACTCCATGATTATAGCTTGGCTATGGAATTCAATGATCCCAGAAATTAGTGGCACTTGCATTTTTCTCAACACTGCAAAGCAAATATGAGATGCAGTAGAGCACCTGTTCCAAAGCCAAAGAAGTTGTTCAAGTATATGAAGTAAAGGTGAAAACAGTAGTGGCAAAACAAGGGAGCAAAATAGTTATTGAAAGTGCTAATCAATTGAAGTATTCTCAAGATGAGGCTAGATCATTATAGAGTGATAAAAACTAAATGCACTGGTGATGCAGCAGTTCTCAAGGAAATTATTGAGCATGATAGAGTCTACAACTTCCTTGTTGGTATGAATTCCGAGTTTGATCAAATCAGAATTCAAATTTTGGGAAAAACAACAAATTACATGTTTCAATGACATGCTGGCTATTGCAGAAAGTGAAGACGGCAGGAGTTTAATGTTGGATACCCAAACTATTGATAGTTCACCTATGGTGGATGAACTTATCGAGAGTGGTTCAGCAAATGTGATATTGTGGGGCACGCGCACCTACTGAAACAAGGCACATTACACCCAAGAGAAGTGCTAGAAAGTGCATGGAAAACCTCCTAGTCAAGAATGGGGACAAAAGGGAGATGGGTCTGCAAGGAAGAATGAACATACTCATGTTGCTGTTGCTGGAACAAATGAAGAGAATAAGCCTGAATCCACCGATCTTGAAGAGATAGAAAAGGTAAGAACTTTCCTTGGCAGCCTAGAAAAACCAACAGGCATAGTTATCAATCCCGGATAACGGAGCAGAGCGGCCGAGCCTCAAAACTGGGATAGCGTGATAGCGGTAGCGGGATGACCGCTATTCTAATTTTTTATATATGTATTAAAAAATTTATAATATAAATATATAAGCTGAAAAACAGAAATATAACTAAAAATTCATGCACTAATTATCATTAACCATAAAAATTCTTAACCAAAATATATTACTTAGTCATCATAAAATAAGTAAAGTGTATTAATAATAAAAAAAAGTCTGTAAATAGCAACTATCTAAATTAAAACTTAAAAGTCCATTAAAAAAATGTAATATGAAACTACAGAAAGAAAAAAAGGGGTACAGAAAGTAAATTAGGCCCAAATAATGTAAATCTAGCATATAATCTCCTCTCTCCTTCTCTTCGCTACTGCCTCCTTCTCTTCACTGCTGCGCTGTTTTTCTTTCTAGTTTCCATTACTGTTCTTATGAGCTGTTTTCATCCAAATCAGTGACCTCCCAAGTTGCAGCGGTTTTCGGAAGAGTGTGGTGGACGCCGGAGAAGAAAACAGCCGCTGGAGAAGAAGAAAGGGCCGCCGGACAAGATCGCGGCCGCTCCCTCCGCAATCATGGCCGCTCCGTGAATCCCACGTCGCGCCCGCGACGTCCGCAATCCTTAACCGCACCGCAACCCTACCTATTGTAGCGGTGAAGGCCCGCTCCGCCGCTATCCCGGCCGCTCCAACCGCGATTGATAACCTAGCCAACAGGTACTTGTACTTTGGCATAGTCAAGTAAGCTTCCATTCTCATTTGGATTATGTCTCTGAAACACCTTCTACCCAGTTATGGATATTGGATTCATGAGCCACAGATCACATGACATCAACCTTATCGAAACACTTCTCCACATGTTCCCATTGTCCCAGGAGTAAGAAAATTACCAGTACAAAGGGGACTGTTGTAACTATAGCTGGTTTAGGAGATATCCAAATCTCCATGTCTAGCAGTTATCCACCAAGCTTGTTTCCATACAAAACTTACAAAAGATTTATACCATAACATGATATTGCTTAGCAATCATTGTGAATTTTAGGATAAGGATTTGAGAATGATGTTTGGACATGGTAGAGTATCGAATGACCTCTACTACCTTGAAGAATCAAAATTGTCTACGATGGTTAAGAACAGTTTAACCACATACATTCATGTCTGATTCTATGTTATCCAACAAAAAAGAATTTCCTTTATCATTGTTGGTAAGGGCGTCCTTCTTTTAGGAATGTCAAAAGTTCTATTTCCTTTTTATTTACAAAATTAGATGTTGAGACTTGAGAGTCTTCCTTGTGAGGTGTGTGAGCAATAAAAGAAGCACATTTCCCTTTTCGCTTGTTCGTACAAATTTATAGGGTCCCTCTACTGTTCAAAATGTTCAGTGCTCAATGGTTAGTAACTTTTATTGATAATTGTCCATATGTTACATGGATTTTCTTACTCAAACGCAAATCTTCAGTAAGCACTGTTTTCCCAAGTTTCTTCTTCATGGTAAAAAATAATCCATTAGTATTGTGTCCAAACACCACAACAGAATGAGATTGCAGAGAGGAGAAATGGACATCTTCTAAATCAAACATGAGCACTGTTGTATCAGAAAAATGTGCCATAGGTGATGTTGTTCTTATAGCAACATAACTTAACAAATTACCCTGTAGAGTCTAGAGTCTTACAATTCAAAACTCAATAGCCCAATGGATTTACGTTCTTCCTTCTACCCAAATTTGTCCACTACAAACAATCTTAAACCCCAGATCCTTGAGTATGTTTCATTTGTTCATATACATAATCAAGACAAGGGGAAACTTGATCCTAGATCCGAAAGATCTGTTTTGGTGGGTACTATTCCACGTAGAAAGAACCTATGAAGCTCTACTACAACAATAAATCAGCAATCAACATAGTTCATAACCCAGTTCAGCGTGATCGGACTAAGAACATTGAAATGAATAGGAATTTAATTAAGGAGAAACTTGACTGACAGTGGCTTAATAAGTACTCTACATGTGCCCACTCAAGGACAACTCGCACATATCCTAACCAAGGGTTTGAGCAGCTCCATCTCCACATTTGAGAGAATTCTATCCAACCTGGTAATGGAAAATAGTCAAAATACCTATTCACTAGCTTGAGGGGGAGTATGGGAATCTTATGCTATTTGAGGAATGTATATATTTTACTTTATGTTATCCTATAATTAATTAGTATGAAATTAGTTTAGTAACCAGTATAAATGCCAAAAATCACGGGATTACAGCTTAGAGAAGGGAGACATTTGTTTCTTAAATTAGCAACTAGGACCTATGTACATAAACCGATTGATTATTCAATGAAATATGTATTCCATCCCTAATTTTCAAGACTAACTAAAAATTATCTTCAAGAGTCATGCCTATGTCTTTCGAATTATATTTTTTTTTTTTCAACTGCAATATTCTCTAGCTCCACTCTAGTACCAAGAAAACCATCAGTAATAATGAGATAATTTGTATATAACAGTGTAGAAGTTTCATTATAGTTTTCATGTTCCTTAAAGATTAATGCAATGGCAGCTGAATCTATCTCAAAAGATGGTGGAAACTTTGCAAACCAATATTTATCATGTTTCTCATGCATTTTAGTTAAATTACTTTAGAGATAATACTATCTGTTCAGTTCAAATAAATAGGGTAAGTTCAAGTACTCACTGTAGTGGAGATATAAGGATGGTTGGGTGGTAAAAGGAAAAGAAGGGAAGGAAGGGAAGGAGGGAGAGGTCGTGGGTTCGAATCCCTCCACTAACAAAAAACTAACATTTAACAACTAACATTGGCCGATCAAAAAAAAAAAAAGTACTCAATGTAGTAATAATCAAGTATGCATCGCAGCTATAAATATGTAAATCACATATAAAGGTCATCACTGAATTATTGAACCAGATGTCTCCATAGCTTAAGCAACGTAGCAATAAAAAGTGATTCCAGAAGAACTAACTAGGGTAACTATAAATAAATACCTATTTTCTTCCAACTCTTTCCCTTAAAAACTGCAACAGCATTCCTTAATGTCTCATCCTGCAGCGACGTTAAATAAAACATTAAGAAAAAACATTAGCTATTATCATTAACTTGTTTACAAGCAGCAATAATTGAAAGGACTAGCATAGTAATCTTGGACTACAGTTACAAAGACAACAAATCAACTGAGCTGAAGTCACTATTTAATCAGCTTGATAACAAGCAAGAACATATATAACCAAAAAATTGACAAGTAAGAAAAGAACAGCTGTCTCCAACGAGTAAAGACTAACCTCTTGCACAGTCCAACCACCCTTAGCACGCCTTATAGGGCCGGTGGTCCTCCTGCACAAAACATATTCATAGAACAAAAATCAATGCATATAGATCACAGCAAAAGCTTCAAAATAGAGAAGAAAAAGTTCCACGGTATGAAGGGAATCAGCTACTTAATGCATAATCTGAAATTAAGCCAATACCACAGAGGTATAAAACATGCAGAAAAGCACACTGCCCTCAAGGTACAAGATGATGATAACAATTCATGACAGATACTGCAATGAAAAAGTAAAGAACTTAACGGATGTTACCGATGTGAGGGCGATGTGGATGCAGGGCTACATATCCCTGGAGACTTGTGAATTGCACTGCCACTGCCTTCAGATACAGAGGAGCAAGAAGCAGCAGTAGATTGCTTATTCTCCTGACAACACTCCTCTGATTTCACCACCTCAGCCATATCCTTCACACAAGAACCCAAAATCCTAATAAACAAACCATAACATACATCAAAAACAGAGAAAGCCAAAATTCTCAAAACAACCCACCATATACCAACCATCCAAAAATCCCAAAAACCCAGCTCAAATTGAAAAAAATCCAAACTTTCACGGTGGAACACAAATTTAAACAGGACCCAGATCTTAGAATCTATTATCAGATCAAAACCTTCAATCCCCCCCGCCCCCTCCCAAAAAAAGAAAGAAAAAAATCTAACAATTAACATGAAACGCTCCACCAAAACCTATTCCAAGTCCTTGAAGATAAACGCAACGACTCGATCAAATCAAATATAAAGAAATTAACGCCTGAATTTTGCAGAGTAAACAACAAAAGAAAACAGGAACAGATAAAAAAAAAATTAAATCGAGAAAAAAATCGTGAATTTCTCCGAATAGTGAAGTACCTATGCTTGCAGAGAAGTGGCGGGAATCGAAGTGAAGCTCATAGAAGAGAGACCACGATTGCTTCTCTCTCTTCGTCTCTCTCTCTCTCTCTCTCTCTCTCTCTCTCTCTCTCTCTCTGAAGCTAAGGTTTCGAAAAATCCTCGAACGTTGAAAGTTGAAACAATGGAAAATTGAAATTTGGTTTTAAAAAAACAAAAATGCAACCTAATTTATTTAATTATTTATTTTATATCTGTGTAACGAATATACACATAATAAAACTATTAATAATATAAATATAAATATAATAATTACTGTTTGAGCACCGACGTGACGCGCCGTGAATAACCGTTAGGGGTGCGTGGCGTGGTTTTCAGATGCCGTCAGTTAACGGCGGGTTGTGAACGTTACTTAGGGGAACAAAAGTTTGAAACTCAAACGGCACTGAAGGCGTGAGGCGATAAAGGTCGAACAAGTTTAAGGGACCTGATTTGGGTGTTGGTTCATTTTGAGCCGTTGGATGAGAGGGAGTGGTGGCAATTTCAGGTCTAAGAAGGAAACTTTCTAACTAATTTGGATGGTTAGAAAGATGTATTAATTATTAAACAAACTACTCATATTAGGTTGGGATGACACAAAAACGGCCAAAAGGAAGGATTATAACCGTTCATAAAATAAGTCACATGAAAAAATAAGCAGTTCATATTTCTTTTATCATGGGACAAATATCATATACTATGTTTCCTAAAGCCAGAGATTAATCTCAAAAGTGTCAATTCTTTGGATTAGAAAAATAATTCACATAATAATTTATCTAATAATATTTTTTATTTTTTATATTATATTATTTATTATATGGAAGGGGTCATAACACATGATATCAGTATTTTGAAACTCAATCCTACTTGATCGGTGTTGGACTGAGATTCGATGACCTAATCGGGTCAATTTTCCTATTGAATCAATTATGCAGTTGACTCAAGATGATCCAGTCAAACTCGGTTGGATAGGTTACCAAATTTCGGTCCGATCTGATCGGCTTTATAACTTTTTTTAAAAAAAAAATTGGATTTTGGATTTTGGATTATTATCCATTATTATTTTGACTTTTAGAATATGGATGAATTTTTCTTCCTTAAATAATGTTAGTTATATACTTATATATAACATATATATATATATATAATTTTAAATTTTTAATATATATCGTGTCAAACTGAATCAATTAATGATCTACCGATTGAATCTCTGACCCATTATCTCGACCATGTTAATGATTGGACCGGATTTTATAGCTATGCATGAGATTACATATGTGAAAGATTGCTAGAGAAGCTCTTAATTTGAATGTTCAATGTTTCATGAGAGGGCTAATAGATGACGATGCTTGTAATTGTAGCGAGACCATCATTCATATTTGTAGGGATTGTGCTTTTGCCCGACAAGTTTGGAGAAGGTTGTCTATAAACTTTCTGGAATCAAACGTGTGTGAGTGGTTGTTTGTTGGATAACCTCTCGACAGTGGATGATCAAAAATTGCATTGGTCTATGACATTTGGTGTGGTGTTGTACAATCTCTGGAAATGTAGAAATTAACTTATTTTTTAAGGTAAGCAAGAATCTAGCGAAAGTCTGGTGGGGACTATATCCAAGTCTATTAGACAGGTTTGTCTTAGCTTACATGATGAAGGGTTGCTTATAGGAGGTAAGAATGGTGTCTTCAAGCCATATAACAATTCTTGGGCTTCTCCTCCATATGGCAAAGTGAAGCTGAATAGCGATGGCGCGGTTGATAATAGTGCTAAAGCAACTTGTGATGGTTTATTGAGGAATCACCTTGGGGAAGTTCTTTTTTCCTTTTTTACTGGTGGGTACAAAAATTGCCTGGCTAAAGACTTCCATGAGATAATTATTGAATCTGACTCAAAGACAATGATCCGTCTCATACAACGTGGGTGTTCCAAATCGCATGTCTTGTATCCATTGATGGCATCGATCAACGGTTTTAACCAGAAAGGAGGCCTATTCATGTGGGGGCCATGTTTATAGAAAAGCAAAGTAGTTGATGTTCTTGCTAAGTTCAGTTTTTCTGTTAATACTTAATAGGGACGGTAGAATTTTTTATATTTTGCCATCGTTTCTTCCTACTTTTGTTGTGGCTTATATAGCCAGTGTTCCCTTTCCTCGTAGTTTTTAGTAAAGGTTTTCTTGGGGTGCTTTAATCCCATCGGTAACACACAAATATTATTTATTATATTTTATACTTTGGTATTTTTTATAGAAAAAAATATATGTATATTAAAAATATAAAATAATTTTACATTCTTATCCAATCATAACTTATTATGTATGATAAGTTAGTTAACTTTTATAATAATTAATTTTAAAGTTATATATTAAAAATAATTTATGATAGGATGATAATATAAAATTATTTTGTATTGTTAGTACATGATTATTAAACATTATTTTTTTCTCCGTTTCTCTTTTAATTATAAATAAAATTTGTTGTATAATTTATTGTATAAATTAGTATTTTAGCTTATGCATAGTACAAAATAAATGTTTTATTTGACATAACTAAAATTATAATAAATTAATATTTTTAAATAAATAGATTGTATTATAATTACAATTTGTAATAAATTAATATTTTAAAACATATAAATTTAATTTTAAATTATGATAAATAATTTATATTGAGATAAATGTGATTTTTATTTATTGATAAAAAATTAAAAAATATCAAAATTCAAGTTAGAATTAAAGATATTAAAAATTATAGATAGAAAGATATAAGATATGAAAAATAATCCCTAACAATGCTTTCATAAAAGAAAAACAGCAAATGAATGAAAGCTAAAAACACTCTCATTCAATATAGTAATTTTAATTTAATTTATTTATATAGTAGATGGGTTTCTCTTTTTTTGGATAATTATGTTGTTAGTGTGAAATATCTATTTATTTTATCGATAATTTTTAATATCTT
>PYAF01002715.1:51762-63197 GCA_007407185.1 Glycine tomentella | reverse complement strand
CTAATTTCATTCAAACTAACAACTTGTTGATGTAGAATTATAAAATTTCTCATTATAAAATATACTGTAAAATATCTAAATAATTATGTATCTATACGTAATATATTTTGATGAATATATATAAAAAAATGATTTAATGAATAAAAAAGTTACCAAAAGAATAAAGATAATAATTTGAAATATATTAAAATGTTATAGTCTCAAATTTGAAAAATTGATCAAGAATTCTCTATGTTACTTCTTAGATTGATAATTTATGTATTTTTTAATAGGATATGGCTTTCAAATAACAAAGTCCTCGAATATTAAAAAAAAATCAACTTATAAAAGTGGGCATATATAAGTTCAACACAAGTTAAGATAAATTTGCAAAACAAAGGATAAAGTGTTTAAGCTTAAGGTATTTCGTCTAGAGACTATTGATTCAAAGAATGAAAATTTTGTTCAATATGATAGCTTAGTTAACTTCTTCTGTTTTTTTCTCCGGTCTTTATGTAGGCATGAAAGTGAGAACAATTGTGTGAACTAACTTGCAAAAGAGGGACATATATCTAATGTTATTTTCTATATTTGAAACATGGCTTTTTCTTCAATAGGGCTTTTTTTTTATTTACCAAATGAGACAACTTTAGGAAAAAATTACCATTTGGAGATAAGTCGTGCCACGTGGCACAATTCCTTTTTTTTTTAAAAATAAAAATTGGTCGTTAAAAATTTGGTTTCTAATTTGGTCATTATTTTAGTCACTAATACTTTTTGCGACAGAATATTGTGATTGCAAATATATAAAAAAATAAAAAAATTATAATATTCTGTCGTAAAAAGTGTTAGCAACCGAAATTTTAGAGACCAATTTTTTTTTAAGAAAGGAGTTATGTCACGTGGTAAGATTTACATCCAAATGGTAATTTTTTTTAAAGCTGCCCTCATTTGGTAAATAATAAAAAAAACTCCTAATGGGGAAAAGGCCTTGGAACATCTACCGACAAGCTCTTATACACAATCTAATCTACTTGTCAATACAATAGGTATATGAGTAAATTATAATGAATATCTTTGGTAATAAATAAAAATTGTGACGATTGTAATAAAAATAAATTATAAAAATGGTTATTGTAATTAACTCAAAAATATATATTAAAGGGTGATTGGTGAAAAAAAAAACTAATACTTAAGAGATTTTTTTTAGAATTCAAAAAAGTAAAGATACTCAGTATAATAAAAACAAATTATAATAGTGATTATTGTAATTTACTCTAGACATATTCCTTGTTAGATTTGGTTAATTTTGTTCTTCTCTTTATGTGTTTATTTCCCATTAATTAAAAACATGAAACTTAGAGTTTTCTAACAAAGTCACGGATAAGGGATATATTATCATTTATCTTATTAATCTGAATATTTAAACTTCCAATAACCCAATATCACAACCACCAAAGAACAGAAAATATATTATCAAAGAACATAAAATATATTATCATAACCGCTATCTTTCAGGTATCATATCTCCGAATATCTTGGTAAAAGATAGTGGACTTCAACCGCTCATCCATCAGGGTCCAGGTTAGAATCCTATAAATAAAGTATGCATTCCTTAAGTTGCTTCAATCTTATAAGCTTCTTAAGAGAGAGAGAGTCTTCTTCCTTAAGTTGCTTCAATCTTATAAGCTTCTTAAGAGAGAGAGAGTCTTCCTTAAGTTGTTTCAATCTTATAAGCTTCTTAAGAGAGAGAGAGTCTGATCCTACATAAAATCATCCAACACTACTTGTTGGACATTTCTGTTCTCTTTGGGCAGAATAGTCACTAATATTATAGTTTGTCTAATTAGTCTTTTTAAAAAAATTAGGAACATAAGATACACAATCCTTACTACTAAGTTGTCAAGTTAAACTATTATAATATTTATGAATGAAAAAAAAATATGTTTTTAGTCTCTATATTTTCATAAATCTTGTGTTTATATCATCATCCAATTTAGTCTTTGTACTTTATAAACAAAAATATTTTTAATGTCTTATCATATATGATATTGATGTCATTTTCTACATGGAAATAACATTTATGAAATGAACAAAATCAAAAGAAGACGTAAGAACAAATTTGTAACAACTTTTAAAGAATAATGATGAAAACCAAAACAATAATGGGGTTGTTAAAAGTTAGGGTTCGATATATTTAGTGTGGACATATTAATAACTTCTTTTAAAAAAATAAAACAAATTTTCACATTATTTTTATCAATTTAAAAAATTAAGAATATATACTTTATTTGTCACGTCAGACAGAAGTTAATGTTATTTATGAGAATCGTGTGAAAAGAAATTAAAAACAATTTTCTGTAAAAATAAAAAAATTAAATTAGATTATATGAAACTTAAAACATTAAAAATAAGATTTCAAAAATATAAGCACCAAAAACATATTTTTCCTATTATGAATTGATCCCATTCACTTAATTTATACCATTTAGTGTAAGTTAATTGTTATCTACAATAACTCAATTGATTCATACTTCAACCCATATATAAAACAATAATTGGATAAAGTGAAGCATTTCAAGATGTTGGACATGCATCAAAAAGTCAACACTTCATGTCAATATAAACTACCAGATTAAGGCGTAATTTTTTCAGGGAATAAGCTTTATACACAAGCCAAATTTCAAATATGCCTAGCATGAAAAGTGCACTTTTGAAAATATCCTCACGTCTCAAACTTGCCACCTTCACATTATTAACGCGTTGCTAAAATCAACTGAACTAATAGGTCAATTATGTTAAAAATAATTAATGTTGATACATATAACATTAAATTTTTTAATTAAAGTATTTTTATATATAAAAATCATAGATTTAAATAAAAATCATAAGTTTAATAAAAATTTGAAGGTTTAATAAAAATTATATTTGTATTTACAGATTAAATTAAAAATTATATTTGTATTTACATGTCTAATATTTTTTAATCAACTCATAAATTTTTATTTAATACTATAATTTTTATTTATATCTATGATTTTTATATGTAAAAAGATACTTTAATTATTAGATCAAAATTAATTGTTACAAAATTTGTTATGTAAACTTATATGTGTATTAAATATTAAAAAATTTAGTATTATATGTAACAACATTAATTCTTTTTTAATATAATTGATCTATTAGCTTAGTTGGTTTGAGCGTTACATTAATGATGTGAAAGTCATAGATTTGAGACTTGCATGTGTCATTATTTTAAATTATGTCAAAAAATATTTTTTAACTTAAAAAAAAAAAAACTTAATCCAATCCGTATTGTCCATACGGATAAGGATTGGTGAATCCATAAGCTCCATACAAATTGACAACTTCTTTAAGATCTATGAAGCATATAATGCGAGGATATTTTTGAAACTACACTTTTCATACTAAGTGTATTAAAAATTTGATGGCTATATAAAGCTTATCCCTTGTTCCAGACCCAGCGTAGCCACAGTCCAGACAATCCCAACAAGCCCAGATAAAATAGCTAGTATAAGGCAAAAATTCTCCCAAATAAGTTTGAGAATAATTCAAAGTTCCTTTGTTCTCTTGCTAGAAAATATCCACTTTATCGTATAGAAAATTATCATGTTATCTTAATCAACCTTATCACGTTATCATTGACGACCTTATATGCATCAAACGCAATATATCGAAGACTAGCTCAAAAGCTTACGAGAAGCACGTGTTGCATAGGTTAGCTCAAAAGCTTACCCTTAATCGTCTCAAATTTTTTACATATAATACTATCAAATAACATGTAAATAAAAAAATTATCTTAATAACCTTGAATATCATTCTTGAAGTTTTAAATATGTTAATTAGAAGAAAAAAAATCATACAATTTAAAGTTTGGAGGAAAAACAATTATTGTGGGAGTGACATGTGACACATGACACATGATTTACTTCTAAAAACTTTGTTTTAATTTATGACATAACACATGCATAAATAAATAATATGTAAATAAAAAATTGACTTGAGAGATTTGAGAGATTATAAAAATGTCATATAATTATAGTTTTTTTAAGGAATTAAGGATGTTAACACTTTTTACGAGTGAAATTTTGTTATTTTTTTAAAATTATCCTAACATCTTTAACTTCTTAATAAGATTTCAATATATTTTCATAAATTTTCATTTTTTGGGTTAATTATGGAATTAATTCTTAGTTAAAACTTCATCACACTTAAAACTCTTTATTTTTATTTTTTATTTTGTGGGAATCAATTAAGTTACACTTATTAGATAATTTAATAAATAGTGTACTTATCAAATAAATAAAAAACTTATATTATTTGATAAGGTTTATGTAAATTTTTACCTAATATGTAGTATATACAAAGGATATATTAAATGTCAATTATGTTAATTTTTCTACTACACTACAAACAATGGTTAAAGGATAAAAATAAATAAAAATGCATTTATTTAGAAAATATATCATTTACTAGTATTCGAAACCTTAAATTTTCAATCAACTTTGTTATTTGTTAATTATTTAGTATTTGCCTACCTATTAACCTTAATATAAATATAAATATCTTCCTTAAATTGAGATATTACTGATTACCCTTAAGATAAAATATCTTGTTAAGATTGAGTACTGGTATTAATTAACCTTAACATAGTATGTGAATCCCACAAAGGGGCCCATAGTCTATGATAGTCAAATTCAAATGAAAAGTGTCTCTCAAATTCACAAACCCAACGGTCATGTGTTTTCAAAAACCTCCCCCCCTCCCCCCCCAAACTCTCCCTCTCTCCGTCTCTAATCATCCCAAACTTGGATTTCACCCACATTAAAATCTTCAACAATTCTCGTCAATCTGTCTCAAAAACCTTTTTTTTCTGTCTTCAATGGCTGCTACTCCCAAACCCACCATCAAATCTTGCACTCCCAAGAAACTCCCCAACGCCTTAATCTCAGTTTCCAAGGTGAGGGTCATCGTCAGGGTCAGACCCTTCCTCGCACACGAAACCTCTGCAAGAAACGGCGACGTTTCGTGCATCTCCGTCCTCCATCAAGATTCCGAGTCACCGCAGGACGAGATTGCCGTTTATCTCAAAGACCCACTAACCAGGTCTAATAAAGTTTACACCTTTTGGTTTTTCTGTGGGTGAATTTTGGTTTTAGCCATGTGGAGTTCTTACTGTTTTTGTGATTTTGGTTTTGCGTGCCTTAGCCGGAACGAGTGTTACCAGTTGGACTCTTTCTTTGGGCATGAAGATAACAATGTGGGTCAGATATTCTGCAGAGAAGTATGCCCCTTGATTCCGGGAATGTTCAGCGGATGCAATGCCACAGTGTTTGCTTATGGGGCTACTGGCAGTGGGAAGACATATACCATGCAGGTGTGAGTGTGATATTTCAGGAAACCATTATTTCACTTTGTTTGCTGTCGTCAGGGTTTTAAATTGCGGTCACGATTGGGTTGGGGCTATTGCAAGCTAATGTCTTGTGATTTGCAATGCCAATATTTTTATACAATTTTCTTACCTAGATATATGAATTAGTTTAGTTTTTTTAGTATCATGAGGTTTTGCAATTGTATAGATTTAGGATCAGGATTACTATCATGAGGTTTTGCAATTGTATAGATTCTGGTTTTTTTGTTTTGAACATTAGTCTAGCAATTAAGAATTATGGGAATGGTTTTAAATTGTGGTGGCATCATGTGTGGTTGTAGAGATCTAAAAAACTAGAATGTTGCAGCTGCAATTGTTGTTACGGAATGCAATTTAAAACCATGATTATGGGTTTTATTTGAGGATTTTAGAAGGTGCATCCACTCTTAGATTCTTCAAAATTCAAATTGGTTGTACCGCCTTCTTGTAGATGTGAACTTGTAGCCTGTTTAGTTTTGTGTCACGTACGACAACACACACGTTTACCCACATCCAAGGTATAAGCTAGTTCACACAGCTTCTGATTTTTACCTTTTTGATCCACATTTTGGGCTTTTTGACGCAGAACCAAACACACATTTAGAGTTAAGAGAGTGAGGATTAGGAATGTTCTTTAATTTTTATGCTCAACAATAGCAAAGGTCCTGGTTATATTTTTCTGAATACTATCCCAGAAAATATGGGGCTGAGGAGGTGGATTTGAAGAAGTTAATTCATTCTTGGATTCCTTAAATTTGTGGTACCTAGTTGTAAATTTTTAGTTTTAACATGCTTTTATTTAATTTTTCTTTTTATGTTTTTTGAAGTTTCATACTTTGTTGTGTTGTGTTCTTGAGATGAACTGATGATTGATGTTGCAGGGAACCGAGGAACAACCAGGCTTGATGTCACTGGCAATGTCCGCAATCCTGTCTATTTGCCAGTGCACTGGCTGCACAGCTCAGATTTCATACTACGAAGTCTACATGGATCGATGCTACGACCTCTTGGAGGTCAAAGCGAAGGAGATTTCAGTTTGGGATGACAAAGACGGGCAAATTCACCTCCGGGGACTATCTCAGGTTTCTATAAACACGATGTCTGAATTTCAAGATGTTTTCTCTTGTGGAGTTCAGAGACGCAAGGTTGCACATACAGGCCTCGATGATGTCTATAGTAGGAGCCATGGAGTGCTTGTGATATCTGTGTCCACTCCTTCTGCTGATGGCAATGGAACTGTTGTATGTGGAAAGTTGAATCTCATAGACTTGGCAGGTTACTTCCATACTCAATTGGGATTAGATGTCTTGCAAGCACTTGTGGTTATATGCTTATGTGTTTTAAGATTGAAACAGGTAATGAAGACAACCGAAGGACATGTAATGAAGGGATTCGTCTCCAAGAGAGTGCCAAGATAAACCAGTCCTTGTTTGCATTGTCAAATGTGATATATGCATTGAACAACAATAAACCAAGGGTACCCTACCGAGAAAGCAAATTGACCCGTATATTGCAGGACTCTCTAGGTGGAACAAGTCGTGCACTGATGGTTGCTTGCCTGGTAAAGCTAGAGATACTATAGTTCTTCTCTTCTCAATTTCTGTTAGTCCACTAGATTTTTAGATACATAACAACAAATTGCTTGAGTAAGAGATTTATTGGTTGCATATTCCTTGTTCAACCACAGCAGTGACCAAAGAATAGCTTATTAGTTTACTTCACTGTGTTAACTATGATTTGATTCAAAATTTACTGAAGCCTTTTTGTATTTTGATTTCAGAATCCAGGAGAATACCAGGAATCTGTTCATACTGTTAGTTTAGCTGCTCGATCAAGTCATGTTTCTAATTTTGTACCTTCTGCTCATAAACAAGAGACCCCAAAAGTTAAAGTTGACATGGAAGCAAAATTGAGAGCTTGGTTAGAATCAAAAGGCAAAACAAAGAGTTCACAAAGACTTGGGCCATTAAATTCTCCACTTCCGAAAAAAACTCCCAGTTTCTATGTTACCCCTGCTAAGAGATCCATTACCTTTAACAGTTCAGTGAAGAAGGAGGGAAGAACTGCCATCAACCTAGATGCTCAACATACTAATGAAAGGTGACTAGTGGTCCTATTCTTGCAAACATAATAACAGAAAATTGTTTTCTTGTTGACTTTACATTTCTAACAGCTATCTGTTTTACTGAGTAAGCAGGGCCTTTGCTATAGCTTTTGGAAATTTACTAGATGCTGGAGGTTCTTTTGATTCATGCATGGAGGTAAGTGAGTATCAAAAGTGCAATACATATAATAACAAGTACAATAACCCAAATACAATATCATTCATACTGAAAAAGCTTATCAAAAGAAGCAGGAAAAAGTCCAACAAGGAACTGTTTGTCTTCATAAATTTTTGAATTTTCACATTGAAGAAACCTTTGAATCTTTCTTCAATATAATAATACTCAATGTTCTGCAGAATGCACCATCTGGTGGTGTCAAGGAAAATGATGACAAAGGGACTGAGCATGATGCTAATAAGCCTGCATGGGAATCATACAAAAATCTACCTGGTATGCCACTACTTTGTGAAATTCCTGAAATTAGTTTTCATTATTTGACAATAAAATAGGGAAAATTAGTTTGGTACTTTTGGTATAGTCTCCTGTGCTTTCTAAAGCTTTGAATCAACATGTCTTTGTATGTAGTTGAGTCATTGAGCAAGGGAGTGAACTCAATTACTATTAAGAGTAAAGATGCAGCACAAAGTCCTTTAAGAAAAGCCCTCTCCCCCATCAACATCAATGGTAATCAGAAACCCCTTGAATCACAAACACCTTTTCTGGCAACCTGCTCCACTAATAAAGGGCCACAAAAGAATTACACTCCACTTGGCAAATTCAGCACACGAAATTCTACACTGAAGGTAATGCAGGTTATCTGACTCCACTCCACTAACAAATGTACTTTTTGAACCACCATGCTCACATTACCAATTTTTTAATGTGCAGAACTGTCTAGTTCAAGAATACATTGATTTCTTGAATAATGCAAGCAGGTAGAGCAAACACTCTCCTTTGTATTTCTATTCTGTGAACCTTCTATTAAGATGTTTCTTTTAAGGTGTTTTAACATTGATTTCAATTCTTAAATGCAGAGAGGAACTACTTGAGTTAAAGGTACATGCTGGAGTGTCACAAAATGCCCCATATGAAGAGCTATTTCTTTATCTTGAATAATGCATTATTCTTTTATTTTGTTCATTTTGTAACTTTTGGGATTCAATTCCTTCAGGGCATAGGAGAGAAAATGGCAGAATACATAATAGACCTTAGAGAAGAAAGTCCCCTTAAATCGGTTAGTATAAAGAATATTTACACTATAGATACTGAATTAAGTCAGCATAATGCTTTTAGTGATGCTTTGATTTTGGCATTTTGTAGTTAAATGACTTGGAGAAGATTGGCCTCTCTTCCAAGCAGGTATACAATATTATAAAGTCATGTTATATTAGCTGAAATTTTAATTCTAATTAGTGTGAACAAAATTACAACTTTTACCACTTTTTGGCAGGCCCATAACCTGTTCACAAAAGCTGCAAAAACACTATTTGAAGATAAAGCTGAAGATTCAATACTCAGTTGAAGTCCATTCTCAGCCTTTATTTTTAGGGCATCAAGGGTGATTTTTATTCTTTTCAATTTATTATCATTGTACCATTGCCGCAGCTAGCAACCTATTCAGTTTGCTTTGAGTTCTTGTATGTTGTAATCTAATCACAATACTTTTTTTTACTCATCATTGAAAAAGTGTGATCCTTGTAACATGGTGTCAATTATTTCTACTATTCACTTGCCTATGGTCAGCATTGTTTATGACTTTTATTCAATTGAAGTTATATGAAATAAGCTCCACGTCTAACTCTTTACCTTCCACAGAATTGAAATAAAAATTAACATGCAAAAATTGTAAATAAACTAATAAAGTAACTTCTATGAGAAGCGTCAATCTCTAATGCTTTTGGTTGGCAGGTAAAAGTAGGTCACACATTAATTCTTCTCATGGTTCTGTTGAAAACAACTAATTTTTAAGTTGAGATGGAAAAAGAAAAGTAGACTTGCATCAATATATAATCAACCAAAGTTTCTTTTTATTTTTTTTAATCTAGTAGGTAGGCTTTACAATAATTGATCAGCAATGCCATGATGTTCTATCATGAGCCAAAATTTATGATACTTTTGCGTTTGAGTTCTTTTCAGTAGGGTTTTTCTTTATATACCCGTCTACCCATGACTTGGAGTTTCATTGATCTACTTCAGACATAGTCAAACCAGCAGTTGGCAAACAAGTTAACTAAAAGCTAGAAACCTAATTAAAAAAAAAAAACTAATTTTATCTAAAATGATGTTAAACTAATTTATTGAATTGGAAGTATATACGTAGTAATGTTAACTGCTAAATTTACTGATAAATGTAAAATGGAAATGACATAAAATACATTTCTGTATTTTTATTTGTTTTTAGGTTTTTGGTTAACTTTTAACTCCTCATTTAAACAATAATGCATCAAATACACAAAATCCCAAATGAATTCATTGTTGAATTGTATTACTAATTTTATGTTCTTTTTTTTTTTTTTTTACCAAATATCACTAATTTTCTTAACTCAAAGGAAAGAGAATCGATTTTTATAAAAGAATCTTGAGGTTCAAATACCATGGATAATACAAATGTTGTAGACAATTTAGGTTGAGAATGGATAATTTTGTATTTAATTGCATAACCTCTTTGTTTAATTTATGCCCGCCAAACCCAACTGGGCGACTCCCAATCCTATCAGCATCCTTTACGAACGAAGTTGAGTGGAAAGATCTCTTATTGCTTGCACAAAACACTAAAAAAATAACGTAGAAATTATATTTATACACTCAGTATTTTTAATCTTATTTACTTTTTATTCTTTTTCTTTCTCATATTATCATATTACTGAATCAGTTCTTGTAAAGTTAATCATATTACTTACTATATTTATTATTTTTTTATTTTTCCGTCATATCATTTACTAAGCTCATCATTTTTTTCCCTCTTTTTTCTTTCTATCTCCTAACACTCCTAAATGAAATGTACGCTAAACATTTTTTTTTCATTTGGTCTATCAAAATATGCGATATCATTTATATTATATTTGGAATTAGAACCTTAATCACCACCAATATAAATTAATTTTCACGGGATCGAGAAAATTCTCCATGACTCAAAATTCTTCACAAATCACGATGCACATTACTAATGAAGTCAAAAAAATACTAACTCATTATTTGACTAACATCAGCTACTTCCATCTACAATTGAAGCAGGTAGTGTAAAGTTAATCAAAAAGTAAATATTATTCGATTGATTACTGCCTTTTTCCAGTTTGCGTAAATGATTATATAGTTATCCAAAGAAGCAGTAAAAATATATTGCTAGGCATTAACACTGCATGTAAACACTACTAGAAAAACATGATTTAACATCGGTTATTTTTGACATTCAACATCGGTTTTGAACCGATGTTGAATCAGCCGACGTTAAATATGTAGAAGTTAACATCGGTTTTCAAAATCGATGTTAACGTGATATCACAACATCGGTTCCCTGATCAACATCGATGTCGCCATCTGAAAATATAAAAAGTTAAAAATGTATACGATTACAGTATAACATCGATTTCCTTAAGAAAACCGATGTTGTGATATATGTTAACATCGGTTTCCTTAAGAAAACCGATGTTGTTTAATATGTTAACATCGATTTTCTTAAGAAAACCGATGTTGTGTCATATGTTAACATCGGTTTTCTTAAGAAAACCGATGTTGTGTCATATGTTAACATCGGTTTTCTTTAGAAAACCGATGTTGTTTTTTTTTTTTTTTTAGTATTGTTTCTGTTTTTTTAATTAGTGCAGTTCTTCAACCTGTAAATGAAAAACCAGAGCCATACACCAACCAGCCAATTTGATAATACAATTCAATAAAATAAAATTTGAATAACAAATAAAATT
>PYAF01002715.1:35515-47164 GCA_007407185.1 Glycine tomentella | reverse complement strand
AATTTTAATAATATTTTTTTATTTCATAAAACTAAAATTCAAGATCTTATTTTAGATGACTAAACCTAATTTCATTCAAGCTAACAACTTGTTGATGTAGAATTGTAAAATTTCTCAATATAAAATATACTGTAAAATATCTAAATAATTATGTATCTATACGTAATATATTTTGATAAATATATATAAAAAAATGATTTAATGAATAAAAAAGTTACCAAAAGAATAAAGATAATAATTTAAAATATATTAAAATTTTAAAATAAATATTATGATTCTTTGTATAAGAAATAAATGGTCTCAAATTTGAAAAATTGATCAAGAATTCTCTATGTTACTTCTTAGATTGATAATTTATGCATTTTTTAATAGGATATGGCTTTCAAATAACAAAGTCCTCGAATATTAAAAAAAATCAACTTATAAAAGTGAGCATATGTAAGTTCAACACAAGTTAAGATAAATTTGCAAAACAAAGGATAAAGTGTTTAAGCTTAAGGTATTTCGTCTAGAGACAATTGATTCAAAGAATGAAAATTTTGTTCAATATGATAGCTTAGTTAACTTCTTCTGTTTTTTTCTCCGGTCTTTATATAGGCATGAAAGTGAGAACAATTGTGTGAACTAACTTGCAAAAGAGGGATATATATCTAATGTTATTTTCTATATTTGAAACATGGTTTTTTTCTCCAATGGGGCTTTTTTTATTATTTACCAAATAGGGGCAGCTTTAAAAAAATTACCATTTGGGGGTAAGTCATGTCACGTGATACAACTCTTTTTTTTTTTAAATAAAAATAAAAATTGGTCTCTAAATATTTGGTCTCTAATTCGGTTGTTATTTTTTGCGATAGAATATTGTGGTCGCAAATATAAAAAACAAAAAAAAATCATAATATTCTGTCGAAAAAATGTTAACGACCGAAATTTTAGAGACCAATTTTTTTTTTTAAGAAAGGAGTTGTGTCACGTGACACGATTTACCTCCAAATGGTATTTTTTTAAAGCTGTCCCCATTTGGTAAATAATAATAAATAAATAAAACCCTAATGGGGAAAAAGCCTTGGAACATCTATCGACAAGCTCTTATAAACAATCTACTTGTCGATACAATAGGCATATGAGTAAATTATAATGAATATCTTCAGTAATAAATAAAAAATGTGACGATTGTAATAAAAATAAATTATAAAAATGGTTATTGTAATTAACTCAAAAATATATATTAAAGGGTGACTGGTGAAAAAAAAAACTAATATTTAAGAGATTTTTTTAGGATTCAAAAAAGTAAAGATACTTGGTATAATAAAAATAAATTATAATAGTGATTATTGTAATTTACTCTAGACATATCCGTTGTTAGATTTGGTTAATTTTGTTCTTCTCTTTGTGTGTTTATTTCCCATTAATTAAAAACATGAAACTTAGAGTTTTCTAACAAAGTCACTAATATTATAGTTTGTCTAATTAGTCTTTTAAAAAAATTAGGAACATAAGATACACAATCCTTACTACTAAGTCATCAAGTTAATCTATTATAATATTTCTGAATGAAAAAATATGTTTTTAGTCTCTATATTTTCATAAATCTTGTGTTTAACTATTCTCATAGTTTTATATCATCATCCAATTTAGTCTTTGTACTTTATAAACAAAAATATTTTTAATGTCTTATCATATATGATATTGATGTCATTTTCTACATGGAAAATATATTATATTATTTATTTATCATCTGAATTCATGGAAATAACATTTAAGAAATGAACAAAATCAAAAGAAGACATAAAAACAAATTTGTAACAACTTTTAAAGAATAATGATGAAAACCAAAACAAAAATGGAGTTGTTAAAAGTTACGGTTCGATATATTTAGTGTGGACATATTAATATCTTCTTTTAAAAAAATAAAACAAATTTTCACATTAGTTTTATCAATTTAAATAATAAGAATATATACTTTATTTGTCACGTCATACAGAAGTTAATGTCATTTATGAGAATTATGTGAAAATAAATTAAAAACAAATTTTCTGTAAGAATACAAAAAATTAAATTAGATTATATGAAAAAAATAAGATTTTAAAAATATAAGCACCAAAAACATATTTTTCCTATTATGAATTGATCTCGTTCACTTAATTTCTACCATTTAGTGTAACTTAATTGTTAACTACAATAACTCAATTGATTCATACTTCAACCCATATACAAAACAACAATTGGATAAAGTGAAGCATTTCAAGATGTTGGACATGCATCAAAAAGTAAACACTTCATGTCAATATAAACTACCAGATTAAGGCGTTGTTGCAGGGGATAAGCTTTATACACTAGCAAAATTTCAAATATGCCTAGCATGAACAGTAAACTTCCAAAAATATCCTTGCGTCTTAAACTTTCTACCTTCACATTATTAACACGACGTTCAAACCAACTGAACCAATATATCAATTATGTTAAAAATAATTAATGTTGATACATATAACACTAAAATTTTTAATTAAAGTATTTTTACATATAAAAATCATAGATTTAAATAAAAATCATAAGTTTAATAAAAATTTGAAGTTTAATAAAAATTATATTTGTATTTACATATTAAATTAAAAATTATATTTCTATTTACAGGTCTAATATTTTTTAATAAACTCATAAATTTTTATTTAATACGATAATTTTTATTTAGATATATGATTTTTATATGTAAAAAGATACTTTAATTCACCGACGGATCTACATACTATTGAGGGTGGGCAGATGCACCCCTCATTTCAATAAAATCACTAGTATTTGTCCTAAAATATTATATTTTACACCCCATAATTTTATATTTTGCACCCTCTAATTTTATGTATTTGAACCTCTTTACCAATTCATATGTAAGAGTAAGTAAATACACCATCTTATTTTAATAAAATGCAAAAAAATATCATATTTTGTGCCCCATAATTTTATATTTTAAACCCCTTAATTTTATGTATTTGAACCTCCTTATCAGTTCACATGTAAGAGTAAATAAATGTACCATCTTATTTTAATAAAATGCAAATATTTATCTTAAAACTTCATATTTTGTTTCTCTTATCTTCGTGTTTGAATCCAACTATCCATATAATAATGATAATTTTCAATTTTTATTTTTTAAATAATTTTTTCTCACTGATTCAGGGTCCTAGATCCGCCACTGCTTTAATTATTAGATCAAAATTAATTGTTACAAAATTTATTATGTAAATTTATATGTGTATTAAATATACATTAAAAATTTAGTATTATATGTAGCAACATTAATTATTTTTTAATATAATTGATCTAGTAGCTTAGTTGGTTTGAGCGTTGCATTAATGACGTGAAGGTCATAGATTTGAGACTTGTATGTGTCATTATTTTAAATTATTTCAAAAAATATTTTTTAACTTAAAAAAAAAACTTAATCCAATTCGTATTGTCTATACGGATAAGGATTGGCGAATCCATAAGGTTCATATAGATTGACGAATTCGTAAGATCTTTATGCCTATGTATGAAGCATATAATAATACGAGGATATTTTTGAACGCGTATGTATGAAGCATGTAATAATGTGAGGATATTTTCGAAAGTGCCCTATTCATGCTGAGGGTATTAAAAATTTGACGGCGGTATAAAGCTTATCCCTTGTTCCAGACCCAGCGTATCCGCAGTCCAGACAATCCCAATAAGCCCATATCGATTACATGGAACCAATCTAGTCCAATAGGTTTGTGTCAGTTGGTACCTAGGCTAGCATAGCTAGTATAAGGCAAAAATTCTCCCAAATAAGTTTGAGAAATAATTCAAAGTTCCTTTGTTCTCTTACTAGAAAATATCCACTTTATCGTATAGAAAATTATCATGTTATCTTAATCAACCTTATCACGTTATCATTGACGACCTTATATGCATCCAACGCAATATATCGAAGACTAGCTCAAAAGCTTACGAGAAGCACGTGTTGCATAGCTTAGCTCAAAAGCTTACCTTAATTGTACTCAAATTTTTTACATATAATACTATCAAATAACATGTAAATAAAAAAATTATCTTAGTTGCTTTGATTATCTTAATAACCTTGAATATCATTCTTGAAGTTTTAAATATGTTAATTAGAAGAAAAAAAATCATACAATTTAAAGTTTGGAGGAAAAAGAATTGTTGTGGGAGTGAATTTACTTCTAAAAACTTTGTTTTAATTTATGACATAACACATGCATAAATAAATAATATGTAAATAAAAAATTGACTTGAGAGATTTGAGAGATTATAAAAATGTCATATAGTTATAGTTATTTTTTTAAAGGAAATAAGGATGTTAACACACTTTTTACTAGTGAAATTTTGTTATTTTTTAAAAATTATCCTAACATCTTTAACTTCTCAATAAGATTTCAATATATTTTCATAAGTTTTCATTTTTTGGGTTAATATGAAACTAATTCTTAATTGAAACTTGATCACACTTAAAACTCTTTGTTTTTATTTTTTATTTTGTGGGAATCAATTAAGTTACACTTATTAGATAATTTTTAATAAATAGTGTACTTATCAAATAAATAAAAAACTTATATTATTTGATAAGGTTTATGTAAATTTTTACCTAATATGTAGTATATACAAAGGATATATTAAATGTCAATTATGTTAATTTTTCTACTACACTACAAACAATGGTTAAAGAATAAAAATAAATAAAAAATACATTTATTTAGAAAATATATCATTTACTAGTATTCAAAACCTTAAATTTTCAATGAACTTTGTTATTTGTTAATTATTTAGTATTTGCCTACCTATTAACCTTAATATAAATATAAATATCTTCCTTAAATTGAGATATTACTGATTACCCTTAAGATAAATATCTTGTTAAGATTGAGTATTGGTATTAATTAACCTTAACATAGTAAGTATGTGAATCCCACAAAGGGGACCATAGTCTATGATAGTCAAATTCAAATGAAAAGTGTCTCTCAAATTCACAAACCCAACGGTCATGTGTTTTCAAAAACCTATCCCCCCCACTCTCCCTGTCTCTGTCTCTAATCATCTCAAACTTGGATTTCACCCACATTAAAATCTTCAACAATTCTCGTCAATCTGTCTCAAAAACCTTTTTTTCTGTCTTCAATGGCTGCTACTCCAAAACCCACCATCAAATCTTGCACTCCCAAGAAACTCCCCAACGCCTTAATCTCAGTTTCCAAGGTGAGGGTCATCGTCAGGGTCAGACCCTTCGTCGCACACGAAACCTCTGCAAGAAATGGCGACGTTTCGTGCATCTCCGTCCTCCATCAAGGTCTAATAAAGTTTACACCTTTTGGTTTTTCTGTGGGTGAATTTTGGTTTTAGCCATGTGGGGTTCTTACTGTTTTTGTGATTTTGGTTTTGCGTGCCTTAGCCGGAACGAGTGCTACCAGTTGGACTCTTTCTTTGGGCATGAAGATAACAATGTGGGTCCGATATTCTGCAGAGAAGTATGCCCCTTGATTCCGGGAATGTTCAGCGGATGCAATGCCACAGTGTTTGCTTATGGGGCTACTGGCAGTGGGAAGACATATACCATGCAGGTGTGTGTGTGATATTTCAGGAAACCATTATTTCGCTTTGTTTGCTGTCGTCAGGGTTTTAATTTGCGGTCACGATTGGGTTGGGGCTATTGCAAGCTAATGTCTTGTGATTTGCAATGCCAATATTTTTATACAATTTTCTTACCTAGATATATGAATTAGTTTGGTTTTTTTAGTATCATGAGGTTTTGCAATTGTATATAGATTTAGGATCAGGATTACTATCATGAGGTTTTGCAATTGTATAGATTCTGGTTTTTTTGTTTTGAACATTAGTCTAGCAATTAAGGATTATGGGAATGGTTTTAAATTGTAGTTGCATCATGTGTGGTTGTAGAGATCTAAAAAACTAGAATGTTGCAGCTGCAATTGTTGTTACGGAATGCAATTTAAAACCATGATTATGGGTTTTATTTGAGGATTTTAGAAGGTGCATCCACTCTTAGATTCTTCAAAATTCAAATTGGTTGTACCGCCTTCTTGTAGATGTGAACTTGTAGCCTGTTTAGTTTTGTGTCACGTATGACAACACACACGTTTACCCACATCCAAGGTATAAGCTAGTTCACACAGCTTCTGATTTTTACCTTTTTGATCCACATTTTGGGCTTTTTGACGCAGAATCAAACACACATTTAGAGTTAAGAGAGTGAGGATTAGGAATGTTCTTTATTTTTTATGCTTAACAATAGCATAGGTCCTGGTTATATTTTTCTGAATACTATCCCAGAAAATATGGGGCTGAGGAGGTGGATTTGAAGAAGTTTATTCATTCTTGGATTCCTTAAATTTGTGGTACCTAGTTGTAAATTTTTAGTTTTAACATGCTTTTATTTAATTTTTCTTTTTATGTTTTTTGAAGTTTCATACTTTGTTGTGTTGTGTTCTTGAGATGAACTGATGATTGGTGTTGCAGGGAACCGAGGAACAACCAGGCTTGATGTCACTGGCAATGTCCGCGATCCTGTCTATTTGCCAGTGCACTGGCTGCACAGCTCAGATTTCATACTACGAAGTCTACATGGATCGATGCTACGACCTCTTGGGGGTCAAAGCGAAGGACATTTCAGTTTGGGATGACAAAGACGGGCAAATTCACCTCCGGGGACTATCTCAGGTTTCTATAAACACGATGTCTGAATTTCAAGATGTTTTCTCTTGTGGAGTTCAGAGACGCAAGGTTGCACATACAGGCCTCAATGATGTCTCTAGTAGGAGCCATGGAGTGCTTGTGATATCTGTGTCCACTCCTTCTGCTGATGGCACTGGAACTGTTGTATGTGGAAAGTTGAATCTCATAGACTTCGCAGGTTACTTCCATACTCAATTGGGATTAGATGTCTTGCAAGCACTTGTGGTTATATGCTTATGTGTTTGAAGATTGAAACAGGTAATGAAGACAACAGAAGGACATGTAATGAAGGGATTCGTCTCCAAGAGAGTGCCAAGATAAACCAGTCCTTGTTTGCATTGTCAAATGTGATATATGCATTGAACAACAATAAACCAAGGGTACCCTACCGAGAAAGCAAATTGACCCGTATATTGCAGGACTCTCTAGGCGGAACAAGTCGCGCACTGATGGTTGCTTGCCTGGTAAAGCTAGAGATACTATAGTTCTTCTCTTCTCAATTTCTGTTAGTCCACTAGATTTTTAGATACATAACAACAAATTGCTTGAGTAAGAGATTTATTAGTTGAATATTCCTTGTTCAACCACAGCAGTGACCAAAGAATTGCTTATTAGTTTACTTCACTGTGTTAACTATGATTTGATTCAAAATTTACTGAAGCCTTTTTGTATTTTGATTTCAGAATCCAGGAGAATACCAGGAATCTGTTCATACTGTTAGTTTAGCTGCTCGATCAAGGCATGTTTCTAATTTTGTACCTTCTGCTCATAAACAAGAGACCCCAAAAGTTAAAGTTGACATGGAAGCAAAATTGAGAGCTTGGTTAGAATCAAAAGGCAAAACAAAGAGTTCACAAAGACTTGGGCCATTAAATTCTCCACTTCCGAAAAAAACTCCCAGTTTCTATGTTACCCTTCCTAAGAGATCCATTACCTTTAACAGTTCAGTGAAGAAGACGGGAAGAACTGCCATCAACCTAGATGCTCAACATACTAATGAAAGGTGACTAGTGGTCCTATTCTTGCAAACATAATAACAGAAAATTGTTTTCTTGTTGACTTTACATTTCTAACAGCTATCTGTTTTACTGAGTAAGCAGGGCCTTTGCTGTAGCTTTTGGAAATTTACTAGATGTTGGAGGTTCTTTTGATTCATGCATGGAGGTAAGTGAGTATCAAAAGTGCAATACATTTAATAACAGGTACAATAACCCAAATACAATGTCATTCATACTGAAAAAGACAAGCATTATCAAAAGAAGCAGGAAAAAGCCCAACAAGGAACTGTTTGTCTTCATAAATTTTTGAATTTTCACAGTGAAGAAACCTTTGCATCTTTCTTCAATATAATAAAACTCAATGTTCTGCAGAATGCACCATCTGGTGGTGTCAAGGAAAATGATGACAAAGGGACTGAGCATGATGCTAATAAGCCTGCATGGGAATCATACAAAAATCTTCCTGGTATGCCACTACTTTGTGAAATTCCTGAAATTAGTTTGCATTATTTGACAATAAAATAGGGAAAAATTAGTTTGGTACTTCTGGTATAGTCTCCTGTGCTTTCTAAAGCTTTGAATCAACATGTCTTTGTATGTAGTTGAGTCATTGAGCAAGGGAGTGAACTCAATTACTATTAAGAGTAAAGATGCAGCACAAAGTCCTTTAAGAAAAGCCCTCTCCCCCATCAACATCAATGGTAATCAGGAACCCCTTGAATCACAAACACCTTTTCTGGCAACCTGCTCCACTAATAAAGGGCCACAAAAGAATGACACTCCACTTAGCAAATTCAGCACACGAAATTCTACACTGAAGGTAATGCAGGTTATCTGACTCCACTCCACTAACAAATGTACTTTTTGAACCACCATGCTCACATTACCAATTTTTTAATGTGCAGAACTGTCTAGTTCAAGAATACATTGATTTCTTGAATAATGCAAGCAGGTAGAGCAAACACTCTCCTTTGTATTTCTATTCTGTGAACCTTCTATTAAGATGTTTCTTTTAAGGTGTTTTAACATTGATTTCAATTCTTAAATGCAGAGAGGAACTACTTGAGTTAAAGGTACATGCTGGAGTGTCACAAAATGCCCCATATGAAGAGCTATTTCTTTATCTTGAATAATGCATTATTCTTTTATTTTTGTTCATTTTGTAACTTTTGGGATTCAATTCCTTCAGGGCATAGGAGAGAAAATGGCAGAATACATAATAGACCTTAGAGAAGAAAGTCCCCTTAAATCGGTTAGTATAAAGAATATTTACACTATAGATACTGAATTAAGTCAGCATAATGCTTTTAGTGGTGCTTTGATTTTGGCATTTTGTAGTTAAATGACTTGGAGAAGATTGGCCTCTCTTCCAAGCAGGTATATTATAAAGTCATGTTATATTAGCTGAAATTTTAATTCTAATTAGTGTGAACAAAATTATAACTTTTACCACTTTTTGGCAGGCCCATAACCTGTTCACAAAAGCTGCAAAAACACTATTTGAAGATAAAGCTGAAGATTCAATACTCAGTTGAAGTCCATTCTCAGCCTTTATGTTAGGGCATCAAGGGTGATTTTTATTCTTTTCAATTTATTATCATTGTACCATTGCCGCAGCTAGCAACCTATTCAGTTTGCTTTGAGTTCTTGTATGTTGTAATCTAATCACAATACTTTTTTTACTCATCATTGAAAAAGTGTGATCCTTGTAACATGGTGTCAATTATTTCTACTATTCACTTGCCTATGGTCAGCATTGTTTATGACTTTTATTCAATTGAAGTTATATGAAATAAGCTCCACGTCTAACTCTTTACCTTCCACAGAATTGAAATAAAAATTAACATGCAAAAATTGTAAATAAACTAATAAAGTAACTTCTATGAGAAGCGTCAATCTCTAATGCTTTTGTTTGGCAGGTAAAAGTAGGTCACACATTAATTCTTCTCATGGTTCTGTTGAAAACAACTAATTTTTAAGTTGAGATGGAAAAAGAAAAGTAGACTTGCATCAATATATAAACCACCAAAGTTTCTTTTTATAATTTTTTTAATCTATTAGGTAGGCTTTACAATAATTGATCAGCAATGCCATGATGTTCTATCATGAGCCAAAATTTTCATAAAATAAAATACTTTTGCGTTTGAGTTCTTTTCAGTAGGGTTTTTCTTTATATACCCGTCTACCCATGACTTGGAGTTTCATTGATCTACTTCAGACATAGTCAAACCAGCAGTTGGCAAACAAGTTAACTAAAAGCTAGAAACCTAATTAAAAAAACTAATTTTATCTAAAATGATGTTAAACTAGTTTATTGAATTGGAAGTATATATGTAGTAATATTAACTGCTAAATTTACTGATAAATGTAAAATGAAAATGACATAAAATACATTTCTGTATATTTATTTGTTTTTAGGTTTTTGGTTAACTTTTAACTCCTCATTTAAACAATCATGCATCAAATACACAAAATCCCAAATGAATTCATTGTTGAATTGTATTACTAATTTTATTTTCTTTTTTTTTTATACCAAATATCACTAATTTTCTTAACTCAAAGGAAAGAGAATCGATTTTTATAAATGAATCTTGAGGTTCAAATACCATGGATAATACAAATGTTGTAGACAATTTAGGTTGAGAATGGATAATTTTGTATTTAATTGCATAACCTCTTTGTTTTATGCCCACCAAACCCAACTGGGCGACTCCCAAACCTATCAGCATCCTTTACGAACGAAGTTGAATGGAAAAATCTCTTATTGCTTGCACAAAACACTAAAAAAATAACGTAGAAATTATATTTATACACTCAGTTTTTTTAATCTTATTTACTTTTTTTTCTTTTTCTTTCTCATATTATCATATTACTGAATCAGTTCTTGTAAAGTTAATCATATTACTTACTATATTTACTATTTTTTTATTTTTCCGTCATATCATTTACTAAGCTTATCATTTTTTCCCTCTTTTTCTTTCTATATCCTAACACTCCTAAATGAAATGTACGCTAAACATTTTTTTTTTTCATTTGGTCTATCAATATGCGATATCATTTATATTATATGTGGAATTAGAACCTTAATCACCATCAATATAAATTAATTTTCACGGGATCGAGAAAATTCTCCATGACTCAAAATTCTTCACAAATCACAATGCACATTACTATAAGTAAAAAAAAAAAAAATACTAACTCATTATTTGACTAACTCAGCTACTTCCATTTACAATTGAAGCAGTTAGTGTAAAGTTAATCAAAAAGTAAATATTATTCGATTAATTACTGCCTTTTTCCAGTTTGCATAAATGATTATATAGTTATCCAAAGAAGCAGTAAAAATATATTTCTAGGCATTAACACTGCATGTAAAACTCAAATCAATTTGTCAAAAACATCGTTTTCATGATTTCATTATTAGCATGACAAGTCATCTATTTAAGGATAGGAACAAAAACTGCATTTTAGTGTATTTTGTCAATCATCATATTATCGGAGATTTTCGTGCCGACCAAGTCAATAATGCATGATACTGATGCATTCGCCGGTGGAGGGGGACTCGAAAACTTCTCAGCTTATTTTCTCAATAAAGTTTATTATTATTATGAGAAAGAGAGACATTCCACACGCCTTTTAAAGGGTTTTTTTTATAAATAAAAAAGAGAAAAAATTTCAGCGATTAAATAAAATTAAAAAAATAAGAATGACAATATAAAAGTAGTAGTAAAAGTTTAAAAAGTGGTTTAAAAATAAAATTATCTAATGACATGTATATACTAATTAAATTTGATTAATGAGTTAATACTTAATAGCTAGTACATGTATATATAGTTAATCATATTCTAAATTTTAAACGTTTATGTGATAACTACTAATTATTAGTAAACATTTTCTAATTTATGATGAGTTTATATTAATATAAGTTAAA
>PYAF01002714.1:25665-46436 GCA_007407185.1 Glycine tomentella | reverse complement strand
AAAGACATGTTTAAATATTTTTTAACATTTGAAATTTCAATAATAACACTCAATCATTTGAAAAAAACCATTTAATTCAAATCAAATTTTTTTTTTATCTATTCAATTAAATAAAATTTTTATATTTTAAATTAACTTATTTGATTAATGTACAAATTTTTCAATTAATAATATATAAATTTATTAATATAAAAATATAGAAAATATATTAAAAATAAAATAAAATTAATGGGAATGCATTTTTTATGAAGTATCAAATTTTATAAAAACACATACTTAATATATATACTGAATAATTTTGATGTGATTTTTATAATATTTAGTATTTTATTGTATATATTGTTGATTATTATGAATATGTATAAATATCTCAATACCCGCATATTACACAAGACACTGAACTAGTTATGTTAAAATAAATGAAAAAAAATGACAAGAGAGAGGAGAGAGAAATGGTTTCGTTATGAATATTCCAGACTGATTCCCTTTATTGAGTTCATTATGGGCTGGCAAATGCGTAAGCGTTTTCTCTCTTCACCGCCTTTCTCAATTCATTCATCTATTCAATCGGATAAGATCAAAGACTATTCTTTTTCTTACACATTCTCTCTCTTTTTGTCTATTTTGTCACCTATCAAAATGCGAAAGATTTTCATTAATGCTTTCCTCTATCAATTAATCAATGTTATGTTTTTAGGTTGAGCTATACCGAATGTAAGTGTATGCGATTTTCCTAAGAGCATTTTAATTAAAAATATGCAATTCTTATATAAATCCAAGCTACTATAGTGAAATCTTTTACTTTTTTTTGAAGGAAAAAATATGACTTATAAGATACTATTTTTGAATAAATATTTAATACTTGAATTGGTATCATATATATATATATATATATATATTCCGTGTATATTTATATTTAAAAATAATAATAAATATTTAAAATATAAAGTAAAATATCCAAACAAATTATACTAAATATAACAACCATAAAAATAATAAATTACTATAAAATTTGGCAATAATTAAATAAAATAAATTCAAAATCTAACAAAGTTCTTTGGTTAAAACTACTCATGAAAAAATAATTACTGTTTTATTAAAGAAGCTTGCATATGAAACTCTAAAAGAAAATAATTATTTTTAAAACAATTCGATACAAACATATGCCAATTTCGTAGTAAATATATCATGTTCTTCATTATCAAGGAAAAAGATTTAAACAAAGGATAAGGCCATACCCATTATATATATACACACACACATACAGTACTGCGAAGTCAAAATATTTGATATTCAGCTTCCCTTCTTAAATGCATTCTTCAACCAATTTAATTTAATCTCTTTCGTTTTCAGTCTTTTTCCTTTTAGATTTGGAGGATATTATTCGGATATTAATAAAATAAAATATTCATGAATTTTGAGGAAGTCGTGTATAGCGAACAAGATCCGCCAGTGGCCTCTGCTCATGGCTTCCCTGCCATTTTTTCTTATGTTTGTTTAGGCAGAGAAGGAAAAATTATTATAGTTTAGAACTAAAACTTAAAATGAGTATATATGTTGTTGATAATTTGTATGTGATATTATGCTATTGAGTGTCTTAATTTACAATGAAGAAATTAATAATATTATATTAATGTATGTAGAGATTAGTTAAAAATATTTTTTATTTTTGAAAAGTATTAATTAAAAATAATAAATATTCTTACTATAAATTATGATAAATATGTATAATGAATAATGATATTATAATAAAATGCATAAAAATATCATAATTTTTATATTTTCAATCAAATTCACGTAACAATAAATAATATATTCTAAAATGTGTAAAATAAAATATTATCAGTATATTTTATCTTAAAAAATAATTATATTAGAATCAGAAAATATAACTATTATAAAATTATTCTTTTAAATATTTAACATAATTATAAATTTATAATTAAACTTTAAATTGTTAATTAAACTAAATAATTTTAATTCACAGTCTCTCTTAATTAATCTAAGGCAACTCGTATTGTCATTATCGTATTTTGAGTAAAATCCAAACTATTTATAGAGTTATTGATTAATAGTGGGAGGAGAATTGATTCGGCTTTTTATTTTAATTTATTGACATGTGTGAAATATCCAGAGAATATACCTCGGGGTTCCAAAGTAAAAGGAATCTTGCAAGAGCGCGTTGCACGCTGCGTATTATTCGGTACGTTCGAATTTGTCATAAAGATAAAGTTGGCCTTTCGACGCTCTAATGGCCAAACCACAGCCACAATTTCAATATCCCACAACGACTTTCCTCAATCTTCATGGGTTCAGTAACATTCTTGCCTATCCTCGTGATTCTAATTTATGAAAGTGAAAAACTTTTGACTTGTTATCATATTTATTTATGGTATCATAAAACACTGAGAAAAAGGAATACATGTACTAATAATGTAAAATACTATAACTAGACCTAAATATTTCATCCATCCGTTCCTAAATATGATTTTTTAATTAATTTATACCCTTTAAAAAAATTAATTAAATATAATTAGTAGCATTAATTTTGTTAATAATTTGTATTTTTTATAAAATTATCCTTAAAATTATTGAGACTTGTCATTTCTCTCTTTTCACTTAATTATTTTTTCACCTAATTAATTAATGTGTTATAATTTTCTTATCCAATTCTTATAAGAAAGATAGTGCATTTATCTTTTTAGTACATAACATTTATTTATTATAAAGTAATTAAGGGTATTTGGATAAAAAAAAATAAGTAATGTGAAAGATTTTTATAAAAAAGAACAAATAAAATTAAAATAAAAGAATCTTATATTCAGTAACGGAAGGAGTATAAGCAACAAAAAAATATTTTTTTAACCTCAAATATAAGCAATTTTTATCTATTTTGGCCATATTTAATGATACTATTCCAAAAATACCTTCAATTTATTGTGATTGTAATTCCAATGACATTTTATTTATTCTTAATATCAAGTTTCAATGAAGGTCATTTTAGGAGAATTAAATGACATTAACCAACTTTCTTAATCGATGTGTACGTTAGTTAAATTTGTTTACATTTAGGTTCAAAAGGAACATTTTTATATTGCCATCCAATCACAAAGTACTATCTTCATTCCAAAATAAGTGTCACATTTGAAAGAAAAAAAATATTTCAAAATAAGTGTCATGTTAGCTTTTTAATGCAATATTAATTGTTTTTCCTTACTAATATCCCTAATAAGTTCACTTTAGCTTTTTAATGTAATATTAATATGAGAAAAAATGTTATACATTGACGTTTCACACCGTCATCCAATTCAATGCAATATTAATTATTTTTTCTATTAAAATCCTAATAAGTGTCACTTTAGTTTTTCAATGTAATATTAATATGAGAAAAATCATAATTCATTGATAGAATAAAAAGTTTATACCATCATCCAATCACAGTCCATCATGCATGGTAAGTGTATTGATTTTTATGATAATTACTTTAAAAGTCATATTATCGATGAATTATGATTACATGACAGTGTAAAAGTGTTTTACACCATCAATACATGATCAATAAATTACATTAATATTAAGGTTAGTTTTATAAAATTAATACTTTCATCCATTTATTTACTATCTTTTCTTGATTTGTGCAAGACAACCTATGTCGATGGGGGCAATGAGGGATTGCCTTAGCCATGTTTCCTGTGGTAGCATCTTTCAAAACCATATTGGAGATTTTCTTCATTGCTTTGCTCAATTTCTTCTTGCTTCAATTGCATTTCATGTAGAATTGAAAGCAACAATGACAACTATAAAAACAACTTTTGAGAAGGGTTGTTGAAATTATGGTTAGAGTGTAAATTTCAAGCCTTTAACATTGTGACTATTATGCCTTGCTAATTTCGCTCATGATGCAATAGCTACCTCACCTTTAGCTGTGCAATGTCTTTTCAAGGATCTCACATTTATCAGGAGGTAATGGTCGCACTGATAGCCTTTCCAATTATGTTGTTCAAGTTGCTGGTTTATCTTGGTTGAATTCTTCACCAAGTGTAACGACCCGCCTTGTCGCTACGGTATCACTAACTCTAAACGTGTAATTTCAATTTTTAATGAAAACTCCATTAATTTGATTATAAAAAGGGTAGTAAATTTTTTGCAGTAATACAATTATCATACACCTAATACAAGTACATAATTGAATACACATGTATATATGTATTATACTAGTACATATGATTCACATGTCAAAACTTAATCTAGTTGTATTTACAAATATTTACGTCTGGAGTTAAATGATCAACAAAAAGAATCAAGGGACTAACTAAGAAAGAGTTGATTAACCAAAACACAACTCTTTTCCAAAAAGAGTTCCACCGTTATCACGTCGGTTCGACGGGTCCAACAATAATTGATGCATGCACCTGAGTCATTTATCAGCATGCAATGTGGTACCATATCCCAGAAATAGCCTTGCATAGGAAAAATGATTCACCGCCTATCAGGGCCACCCTGTCATGCACTGGCCATTCCCCCCCGGTGATCAGCCAGCGTCGCTCGGGAATTCCAAACCTGATGACCCCTTAGTACCTGTGTTTTCAGCCCACTGAAACCCATAGGTACGCGCGTGCCTTCATTCTATTTCCATCCATGCACATGAAGTATGAAACATGAGCATCATCAATGCATGACTCGGCTAGGAACAAATCCTTCCTCGTAAGGGTAACCGGTCATGCACCCCCCATGTACACCGATACACTGACCGTGGCTAGGAACAAATCCATCCTCGCAAGGGTAACCAATCGGTCATTGTACCCCATGTGTACATACACAGCTACAACCATGGGCATCATTAATGTATGACCTGGCTACGAACAAATCCTTCCTCGCAAGGGTAACCCGTCATACACCCCATGTGTATCCATGTATATCCACATCACACAATGATAACCATGAGCACCATCAATGCATGACCTGGCTAGGAACAAATCCTTCCTCGCAAGGACAACCCTTCATGCACCCCCATGGATATATATATATATATATATATATATATATATATATATAATTCCGTATTCTATTCCTGCTTTCCATATGCATTGGTTGTTCTGATTTCTTTCTCCTAGCCTTCGCTTTCACCCCATATAGTATCAGAGCCTGATGGGGAAGTAGGAATATATGGCTAGATACGATAGATCTTTTGCTCATCTGAGATATTACCCAGACATGAATCTTTATTTTTCTGTTGTTTTCTATTTTGTATATGATTTAATATCTTAACTGGTAAGCATGATAAGCAGAGAAAGTCCTGATCTGGAATTTCTGGGGTAGTAAGTCCCGTTGAGTTGAATATATATATATATATATATATATATATATATATATATCTCACACAATGACATTGTTCACCTCAGCATTATCTCTCATCAATGTCATTATCAACATCAACATCACATCATCTCAATATCATTATTATACGTATCAAAGTCATCTAATTTCAACATCATCAACCACATCAACCTTATTTCATTTGTACATCATCATTATCTCATTCAATCATCATCATACATATCAAACTCATCTCATTTCAACATTATCATCATGAACATCAATTTCATCTCATTTTCAACATTATCAGCCACATCAATGTTACCATATTTAAGCATCACAAATCACATAAACATCATCTCATTTCATTCACAATCCATATTACCACGAGAATGGTATATTAGGAAAATTCTAAATTAAAGAGGAGGACTACAATATAGAAAACACACTCTTATGCCCATTTAAAAATTTAATAAAGAATTAAATATGAAAACATATCACAAAATTTTGGGCATAGTCTCCTCTGTAATTAAAACTTTTTCCAAAAATCCAATCAATTACAACAACAATGTTAATCACAGTTTTATTCATCAACAAGCCAATTCATCGCATCCCATTAGTTAAAAACACAGTTTTTCTTGAAAACGAGCACACACAAGAATAAACACACATCAATCATAAAATACATCGCATCCCATTAGTTAAAAATGTAGTTTTTCTTGAAAACCAGCACACAGCAGGGACATGCAGTTATCTTCATAGTTGGACTCCCTGGTCCCCAACTATGGTATCTAAACTATCGCCAAAATAATAAACTCCCCTTACATATCTATATCCCTCTGTTAGCTCCTTGAAACGTCATTTTGAGATCTCTCAAGTTCACATGCTTTGGCCCAAACGTGAAGCTCTATATACCAAATTGAAGATAATTTAATATAGATTTCAAAAACAAGGCTAACATTAGCATTCAGGGCCAAATACCCACTCAAATTTAAAAAGGGGCTAAAATGGTGTTTTGGGAGTCCACATCAAAAGACATCATTTTGAAATTCTGATCACACCAATGTGACCAGGGTTCAACAAGGATTATAGAAATGACATTATTTTCATAAAAATGAGACTTTTACTACATCGCATTTTCAAAGGGTTTTCAAAGGAAGTATAGAAACAACCAATAACGGTACCCGAATCACAAGAGATATCAAGAGAGACTTCAAACTAGCTAGAAGAAGACAAAAGAAATTAAGATTACCTCAAGGAAACCAAGAAAGGAAGATTGGAGGCTCCGTTCTCTACCGAAACTTTGAGAAGAGTTTCGAAGATTCCGCTCCGATTAAAGGGTTCCTCTCCGTGCGGTGGTCTTGTGGCAAGCAACGGTAGCCCGTGGTGGCCACCAGTGGTCTTAGGTGGTGGAGGATGATGGTGGGAGGTGGGGTGGCTGTTTGGAGGAAGAAGAAGCTCCACTTTTGTGATTTAGAGGCTTCTGTACGTATTTATCACCTCCTTGACTCGCCCAGACGAGCAAAAATGCCTGCAAAATTCACCTGGGTGAGCGGACCCAATTTTAAAATTTATACTTTTGTGAAAAAATTAATTTTCTCACGTGCCAGGAGTTATTTTGACAATCCCAACGGTCAAAAGTTACATATGTGAGTTAGGAACCTACCTTTAAAATTGGAAGGCGATCCAGAATGATGATTTTACTAAAACAGGTTTTAGGTCAAACTCGGAATAACTCAATTACAACGCAACTCCAACAACTCCACATAACTTGACATACACCAAGAAATTGCGAGCATGGATAATTCACATTACATTTCAATTAGTCTTAACTAATCAAATAATCAAACAATCACAACAAATACACCAAATATCTATTTTTAGTTATCGAAATTTCAGGGTGTTACACCAAGCTTCATTTGAAAGAATCTATTAAGAAGGACTGAAAATGAGTCGAGCTGAGCTGAGCTCGGTTCAGCTCGACTCGACTCGATAAGAAATGGTTCAGCTCAAAACTTGACTCGAGTTCTATATGAACCTTTATTTTTAGTTCAAATTCGACTCAATTTAAATTAACGAACAATTCAGTTCAACTCGTCGATCAACTTGACTTGGTTTAAAATTATAATTATTTTACATATTTTATTTATTTATTTTATGCAAAAATAAATCAATATGGAATTAATCAAAAAATTAAGTATACCAAATTATTAATATAAAATATATTACTATATATAATTATCGTACATGATTTTATTCATTCATTTCATACAAAAAAATTATTAATGAACTGAAAAATAATTATAGGAATTCAATAATATAAAATATTTAATATATGCATAGATTGATAGATAGATAGATCTAAATATAAATAGATAGATTCATATACCGAGCTGATTCATGAATCAATTGAATCGAGTTAAATGTAGCTCAAGTTCAACTCGTTTATTTAATGAGCTCAACTTTGAACTCAAGTTCAACTCATTTGATTCATGAACCATGTTCAACGAGTTAATTGTCCAGTCAAGTCTCGAACCATGTTTGAGGTTGTCCGGTTCATTATCAGCCATACTATTGAGGGATAAACTTTGTAACACCCCAAAAATTACAACCCAGTAAGTAAGTACGTAAGTAATTTGATTAGGGCTTAGTTAAGATTTATTTAATTGTTCCTAATAAGAAAAGATGTGGGTTGAATAATTAAACCTAGTTAGTAAGTAATTTTTCTGTGATTGAATTGTCTATATGGTTTTATTTAAATATTAATTTCAGTGTGTTAATTCATTAAATTGTTTACAAGTTAATTTAAATTACTTGAGTTCTAAATTTGTCTGATAAATTAGTACTCGTGAATTTTACCTGTAAATAATTATTTACAGATAAAATTTTAATTGATAAACTATTATAGATTTTTATTTTACAAATTTTATAGAGTTTAATTGTATCGCATTATTACACATTGAAAAATTACATTGTGTAAACTAAACTTCGGGTACCTAAAACCTAAATCCTAACTTGCTGACACTTAACCTAACAACTCACCATTGCATTTAACCTAAGTCACGTGTGTAATCCACTAATCCTACCCCTGAACCCCACAGTCCCAACCTAAACCCTCACCATCTCTCTCATTCACTTTTCTCTCACAAAAACACACAACACTTAGAAGCAATTGAGAACCATTTTCTCTTTTTTCTTGGGAGCTATTTGTGACCAAGGAAGAAGGAGGATGAGCACTTTTGCTTTGCATACAAACCTGGAGAGCCCAACAACACCAACCCAACTCAACCCTTGTCATCCCCATCTTATTTTCTCCCTCTTGTAACACCCCGGACGTGTTATCATTAATAATATCATAAGCGCGCTATCAGCGTTAACTAAACGTAGTGCAGAAGCAATATAATCAACTTTCTTGAGTTCATTATGCATGGAATTTAAAACCACATACAAAACATCATACACAAGCCCTCTACTGATCCAGATAAAAAAAATAATAATAACATAGGCTGAAAACATAAAACAAAAACAAAGAGAAGCAGGAGGAATATCCTTTTTTTTATATACTACATCAGCATCTGTACAGATACATGCTCAAACAAGACCACATCGGGTCATACATCAAAATATGTATAGAACTATGGGTGTACACTCACACCCTATACTTATGCAGAATATAAGACAGAGATCAAACAAAGACTCTTCTCATCTTCATCTGCAGCCCATGACACTCCAGCCTACTCTGATAGGGCCTCCTGCCCTGTGGTTGCTACTCTCCTCTAGAGCACCTGAAACCACAACCCACAACAGGGGTGAGATATACATCTCAGTAAGCTCAGGGTTCTGGGAGATCCTCCCTTATCCTGGTTCACCCCCTAGCATAAAACACATAAGAATGCACATAATAAAGCCCAGGACACCGTCCTGGCTGTCACACTTTCCCCAGCTCTCTGGGTACTAACTGGATGCTATCAGCATCGGAGGTATTCCACCTTATACTGGCTCTAAAGCCATCTCATACTCATCTCACCGAGGTACCATAACATAGTGTCCACCCTCGGACACTTCTCATACCAGAGAGGCATCGCCTCATCACTGAACCAGCATTGCCTGAGTCACTTACTCAGGACTTCACATACACACATTGCCTGAGGAACCTCTCAACTCAGGACTTCAAGAATCCAGATATGGCTCATCTAAGAGGCCTTAGGCTCTCATCCCCTCGGGAAGCCCTCTCTTAGAGATACAACATATTTGTCCACTGCCTGGCTTCACCAGGACTTCCATATATGCCTGGGCAAGAACATCCATAAATGGCAATCACCTCCAGGACTTTCCATAACACATGCCTGAGGAGTCAATCCACACAGGGAGCACCATCCATCAGGACTTCCATCTCAACTGCCTGGGGAGTCATCCACAATGGGAGCACCGTCCACCAGGACTTCCTCTGCCTGGAGAGTCATCCACAGCGGGAGCACCGTCCACCAGGACTTTCTCTGCCTGGGGAGTCATCCACAACGGGAGCACCGTCCCACAGGACTTTCAATCACATGCCTAAGGGAGATCATCTCACACCGGAGGCACTCAATCCCTTAGGACTTCTATAACCACTGGCCTGGGAAATCCATCCAGGACTTCATCATCATCATTGCCTAAGGAGGAACATCCAGACTGGGCAATCCACCCTTAGGACTTTAGTCGGAGAGCAGTGGTACCTCCCATGGAATCTCAGCTATTCCAGGGAGTCCTCAAACTCTTCCTCTGGCTAGGGAACCTCAGCTAGCCCGATAGCAGTCCAGTATCCTGTAGGTTCCAACACAACAATTCAAAGGCCCAAGGCCCCACACCTGAGTCCACAGGTGCCACAACATCCTCACACCATCTCGGTGTCTAACCTAGGGTTCATCATGCATTCATATATCTCGAACGGTCTGAATATCACTCCAAGAACTGTTCTTCTAGCCTCTCAGGCTTTAGTCATACATAATCATCCAAATAGGCCATTCAAGCCTTTCATTCTACAGCATGCCCATAACAAATGCAATACAAGCATGGCATACATCAATCACCCTCTTGGGTGGTAAACAGGAGAAAGGGAATAATCCCCAGAGCGATGAGCTTACTTGGTAAACCGTGCCTCACAGTTCCATCCTCTTGAATAATGGTCTGCTTCTCTTACACCCTCAGTGTCAAGCCCTAACAAGGCACACAAACATATATCACAGACCATTCAGGCACATAAACAAACATTAGCTCATCAAACAGTCCTCAACTGCCTCTAAGAAAGGAACCTCAGTCTTTTCTATCAATCCAGGTTATCTACCTAAGGTTCATCAGGCTCACTCATCACAAGCCTGTCCATAGACCCTCAGTGGTCTAGCTCAGCGTAACCATGGCTTCTTCAGAGTCATTCCAGACTCATACCCCAGTCATTCACTATGAGCTCAGAGCTCAACAACCCAAATCCTCAGGGTTTCCATAGGGCAAAGACGGTCTATCTCACCAGATGCCGTCTTCATGGCCTAACAGACACCTCAAGTCCATCAACATGGCTCTTGCATGTCTCGAATCAAGTGACTCAGTCCAAGTCACACATGCACAGCCTACAGCCAAAACCAACAGTCACCAAAACACAAACTGAAAGCTACTCCTTTCTCCTCTCATCATTCTAAGCACTTCTCTCAACTGGACCCAGAGCTAATTCTAGCTCTATCACAGATGGGTCGCTATTCATCAAAAAACCCCCAAATCCAAAATCAAGCGGAGAAACTCGAGTTTCTTACCTCAGAACTGACGAGGAAGACCTCTGGGCTGCTCTCCCTAGCCTTGGCACAACTGAAACACCGCTGTTCTTTGCCCAAGCTCGAGTTCTCTCCACTTCTCTGAAGGTTCCTCAGAACATGGAGGTTTTGGTGAAATGGAGGAAGGATTCTTACTCTCACTTGGTTTCTAGGTGACAGAAAGGGTCTGGGAAGTGTTTAGGATCACAAAGCAAGATCATGGAAGCTTGGGAAGCTCTCCCATGGCTGCTAGAGTCCAGAGGAAGAAGAAAACCATTTTCTTCTCCTCCAAAACGCGACCCTCCCTTAAAACCAGTCTGCACCGCGCCATCCGCGCCAGCTGCAGAAACTCTGGCGCCATCAGCGCCACATCCACGCTATCAGCGTGAACCTGCCGAGCCTGTGGCGCGATCTGCGCTACACACCGCGCCATCCGCGCCACACTCCAAACCTAGTTGGCGCCCCCAGCGCCAACTCTGGCGCTCCAGGCGTGGACCTCCAGAGAATCTCGCGCCACCAGCGCGAGCCTGGCGCTCCTGGCGCCACCTTCCAGAGAGTCTGGCGCTATCCGCGCCAGTTCTGGCGCTGACCGTGCCACACCCTTCACAGGGTTTCCTGTTGCTAGGTCCCGGTGCCATCAGCGCGGGACCTGGCGCCAGCCGCGCCACATAGGGGGTCCTTACACCTCTTGAGTACTTGGACTATCGGTAAGGGGAATTATTCTTTGTGAACTCAAACCCCATGGTTGTCTTTGGAAAGATACAACCATGGCATTGCATGCTTGCCTCCACTGTTGATATTGATCGCGCGGGACACCGCGCCATCCGCGCCAGCTGCAGAAACTCTGGCGCCATCAGCGCCACATCCACGCTATCAGCGTGAACCTGCCGAGCCTGTGGCGCGATCTGCGCTACACACCGCGCCATCCGCGCCACACTCCAAACCCAGTTGGCGCCCCCAGTGCCAACTCTGGCGCTCCAGGCGTGGACCTCCAGAGAATCTCGCGCCACCAGCGCGAGCCTGGCGCTCCTGGTGCCACCTTCTAGAGAGTCTGGCGCTGACCGCGCCACACCCTTCACAGGGTTTCCTGTTGCTAGGTCCCGGCGCCATCAACACGGGACCTGGCGCCAGCCGCGCCACATAGGGGGTCCTTACACCTCTTGAGTACTTGGACTATCGGTAAGGGGAATTATTCTTTGTGAACTCAAACCCCATGGTTTTCTTTGGAAAGATACAACCATGGCATTGCATGCTTGCCTCCACTGTTGATATTGATCGCGCGGGACACCGCGCCAGCTGCAGAAACTCTGGCGCCATCAGCGCCACATCCACGCTATCAGTGTGAACCTGCCGAGCCTGTGGCATGATCTGCGCTACACACCGCTCCATTCGCGCCACACTCCAAACCCAGTTGGCGCCCCCAGCGCCAACTCTGGCGCTCCAGGCGTGGACCTCCAGAGAATCTCGCGCCACCAGCGCGAGCCTGGCGCTCCTGGCGCCACCTTCCAGAGAGTCTGGCGCTATCCGCGCCAGTTCTGGCGCTGACCATGCCACACCCTTCATAGGGTTTTCGGTTGCTAGGTCCCGGCGCCATCAGCGCGGGACCTGGTGCCAACCGCGCCACATAGGGGGTCCTTACACCTCTTGAGTACTTGGACTATCGGTAAGGGGAATTATTCTTTGTGAACTCAAACCCCATGGTTGTCTTTGGAAAGATACAACCATGGCATTGCATGCTTGCCTCCACTGTTGATATTGATCCAATTGCATGTTGGTTTTGATGGGTGGAAATTATTGTTTGTAAATTATATTTTTAGTTGTTGGTTGTACATGGTTTGCATGTATCTTTTTCATCATTCTTTTTGGCTATGTAAATCTTTGGGAAATCTCTAAATACAAAGGAGATTCTGCGCAATTTCTTTTAAAATTTTAAAACCATGTGTTTCTATGGAAATTCAAAGTCAAATTAAAAGAGGCATTGGGTGGAATGTTGTTTTTGTTGGAAGAAGCACCACTATCTTCAAGATTTCTCAAAATCTAACTATTGGATTTTTAAATTTTTTGTCTTATATTAAACTAGACACAAAATAATACAACTTTGATGTCGAGATGAGATATGCTAAAAATGTAGTTCATCAGTGGCCTGGAAGTTAACCTCTCTACTTTTTTTTATAATTTGAAATTGGTAGCGCTCTGTATTTGTTAATTCTATAATTTTATGGTTACATTCTTCAAAATGTGATTACCAATCCTTGAACTAGACAAAATAAGGTTTCTAACCTTGTATATTAGGTAAAATATTTGCATTTTTCTAACCCTTCCCGAAACATTTTTAATTAGGGTAATTCTGGAATCTAAATTGTCTTGCTACCTTGTTGATTTTTTTTAGCATTTTGCTAGATGTTTGCTAGACAATTGGGATACCGTGTTAGAAAATAGAGACAATGAAATTTAAATCTATGTAAATGGTTTGTGTGTTAAAACCTCCACTAATTTTAATTGGAGCATGTCCTGTTCTATTTTTTTCTTCCAGAAGTCTAGGGTTTTGAGTATGTCCTCTTTAATCATGAAATGAAGTTGCTATTTGTGCTAAGTGTACAAATTGCTTTATATGACTTATGAGGAAATGTTGGTTTAATATCTTAAGTTTATTGGAAAAAATGAAAAGTGTGAATTCTGGGTCAATGTTAATTTATGTGGGCCATGTATTTATTTTAATTCAACTGTATTGGAGTTCGGGAGGAGTGTGAACCTCGCACATTGAAAATTGTATGTGCATGTGTTTGTCTGTATGATATAGTTGATTTTCAGCCATAGTGTAAAATTGTTTATGTGCAGTGGTTGTTTAGTGGAGCTATCACATGGACTTGAGTGTGAGGACATGTGATCATTCTAGTATTAATAACGAATTTTGGAGATAAACAATAAACAAACCTTAAACAGAGTGTGAAAATACCTAGATTGTGGACTAATAATTTTATCGCAATTGAATTCTTTTTTGTGCTTTGGATGTAGAATGAACTTAGGAACCTTTCTTGGAGGAACCAACGATAAGTGTGGAGGATCATAAGACTTGAGATGATGAAATGTACATAAAAATTAACGAAATTGTGATTATTATGATGATTGTTTGTATGGTAGTTTCACATGAACTAGGATGTGAGTACTTGTGACGACTAGATCTTTGTTCTAGTACATGATTTTGAGATATGTGCATGGAAACATGAGTTCATGACATGAAACAAAAAATACAAGATAAAGGGAGTTGTGTGGGGTGTTTTGACTGTGAGATGTTGGTGATCGTGAAATAGCGGTCGAATGACAATATTCACCTTGAGTGGTCAAGAGGACAGGGGTCCTAAAAAAATGATTATGGAGCTAAAAGTGTGTTCTAAAAGAAGTGGAACCCTATTGTGACAAACAAAAGACGAATCTCGATAGAGGGAGTGGTTAAAGAATCAGTCCTTAGAGATTGGATGGCCCTATAGTAGAGTGGTACATGGGGTATGCTCGTGGACTTAAAAGTTCTTAGGGATGTGGCATTGAGTTTGTGGTCATGTTTCCTCATGTTGACTTGGATATCCCAACAAATGCAAGGCATAACCATGTTGGTGAGAACCCACCATTGTATTGTGGTAAGGGTGTGCTCCCAATAGTCATCTAGTTTAAAATGTTGTAAGATCACTGAGTTCTGGAGGTTCCAGTTGTAGATGGCCAATGTGAAATGATTACAAAATTAGTAATACAAACGATTACAGTGCGAGTGAGACCCAGTAGACAACCACATCATTGTGGTTAATAGACTTGTGTGTGTCTTCTAAAAGTTGTTCTACGTGTCATTTGACAAAGCTGGAAGATTCACCCTAATGTTTTAGTTTTTTTAGGATCAGACTTCTGTAATACCTTGAAAATTACAACTCCTTTGTGTGTAGATATTTAATTCTTTTGAATATTTTTCTGGGATTGTATTGATTATGGACCGTCATTTGATTAAAAATCATGGTGTTAATTTATTTAATTATGTGCACAATTAGTGTAAAATATATGGTTTTCTTGTGTGATTTAATTATTTTGAATGACAACTAATCGAATTATTTGAGTTCTAAGTTATTTTGATAATTTAGTACTCGGGAAAATTTTACCTTTAAATAAATATTTATAGATAAAATTATAATTTTTTAATTAGTATTAGATTTTATTTTGTGGCTAAAGGTTTATAAAGTTTCATTGCATCGGTAAAATTACATAGTGTAAAATTACACTCCGTAATTAAATCTACTCCTAATGGCACTTAATAGGACACATGTCATTAAGAAACACCTAATCACCCTAACTAAGACACATGGACAACACTAACTATGTCTCCCTTACACCTACACTTCAAAACCCTCCCACACTCACAAACTCACTTCTTTTCTCTCATTTCTAACTTGGAGAACACACCAAAGCTCTCTTCTCTCACCTAGTTTTAGCACCCTCACAAAAGCAACACAAAACAAACCCATTTCTCTCCATTTTTGGTCTTGGCCAAGAGAGACAAGGGGAGAAGAAGAACAAAATTTTGCCCGTTTCAATCATGCTTGTGGTGCTTTCCTAGAGTTCAAAGAACAAACTTCAACCCTCACCCTTTCTCTTCCATTTTTGTGATCAACTTTTTAATGGTAAGTGGGGAGGAGGCAACCTTGGTGTAATGATCCTCCATGCGCATGCATGTAAAAATCTTAAGTTTTGTGAAAAGAAAATGTAGTTTAACCAAATTTATTTTTGTGAAGCTATGATGGATTCTTGTTTTCTTCTTCATTTTTTGGTCTATTTTTGATTGGGAGAGCTCCAAATACAAAGGAGGCTTTGCCCAATTTTTTTTAGAATTTTTGCACAAGCTTAAGTTTAGAAATTTGGGGCGATGAGAATGGTGAGATTGGCTGGAAGATTGAGTTCTCTGTACCAGTTTAGTAATTTGAGCCTATCATAAAATATACTCATTGGTTTTTCATGAAATTGGTCTTGTTTTGCTTTAGAAAAAATTTCCAACAACTTTTCTATTGGAGTCCTTGAGAAATGAGGTCAAATTGAGGCTCATTTGTGACATGCAAAAGGAATGCCTTGTTTTGCAAATTAGATTTGGTAGTGTGTAGTTTTTCTTAATTTTGAGTCTCTATGGTTATCATCTTGAAATTATTTTTACAGTTTATTAACTAGAGAGCAAAATATTTTTAATCACATATATTAGAAAAATTATAGAGGTTATGTTCAAGTTTGAAAACGCAAAGTAACGCATAATTGTTGCTAGAAGGACCTTTTGTGAAGTTTGGAAAAAAGGATTGAATAAAAATTTACTGGGAATGGAAAATTATTAAATTTTTTTAATTTTTTTTACCTTTTTGGAAATATTTCTCTGTTACCTTTAAACTAGAAAAAAGTATAGCTAAATTTGGATTTGGGAAGGCAGATAAATTTACAAATCTTTGTAGTATGTCAAAACTGGGTAGCACTCTATCTTGCTATCTTTTGGAATTTCTAGAAATTTTTGTAGATTTTTTCTAGTCAATTGGTTTACCCTGTTATAAATATAAGAAAGCTTTCTTGAAGGTTATATAAAAAGATTTTGTTGATAAAATTGTTTGCCATTTTTTATAGAGCCTTGAATCTGCCCTATTTTTCTAAGGTTTTCGATTTTCAACATTGTGCATTGTTTATGATGAATTGCATATTTTAACTAAGTGTTAGCTTGATGAGTTTATTTTTGTTAGATGGTTTTGCGAATTGTTTTGAACTGTATGAAAGATGTAGAAAGTGTGAATCATGAGCAATTATTATTATTATATGCGTTGACTTAATTAGAGTTCAGGAGGTGTGACCTTGGGCACTGAAAAATGCTTGTGATTGTTGTGGGTGACACGGTTGGTTTCCAACCACAGTCGGTAACTTCTTGTGTGTTAGATATTGTTGTTTGGTAGTTACTGTTGGATATAGGGGGAGCTAAAAGAGGATCAAGTCAAAGATGAAGCTTGTGCCTTAGAAGAAAGATTTTAGCTTTTCATATGCCAAGACATTTGTAATTTGTTAAGTGTTTAAGAGGTTTATCTTCTGATCCTTGTATTGCATAAACATGATCATTAACATGCATACATGATTTTATTAAAGCATAAAGGTTTTCATGTTTACATAAAGAAATTGATTTCTCCTGGTTAAGTTTTTGGAAACTTATTTTAGCACTGCTTTAATCGATTACCAACATTGGTAATCTATTACTTTAGCCATGAGGAACAAATTAATTGATTACAGGAAAATCACAATCGATTACATAGTACAAAACCTCAAAACATGTCTGACTGTTATAATCGATTACCATTCACTCATAATCGATTACAAAAGCTTATGTCTGGAACTAGTCTAACTGCTTTAGCCGATTACAAGACGATTTAATCGATTACATTGTTCATATATCTTTTCCAGAAAAGCTGAAGAACATTTTAATCAATTAAGTTTGCTTTTAATCGATTACATATGAAGATTTAATTGATTACTTTGGCGATTTAATCAATTACATTCAGTTACAGAAGTTTGTTATAAATAGATGATGGGTCTTTTGTTTTGGTAAGAACTTGATTTTGCGAGATACCCATTGCTTACAAAAGCTCTCACAGTCTGAGAAAAGATATTCTGAGTTACATTGATCTAGTTTCAAAACCCAGAACTCATGCATCATTGATCATGTTGGTTTGAACAAGATTTGTCAAGAGTTTTTCAAAGAGAGCTGATTCCAAGAATTGCTTACATTCAACTAGAGTTTGTTTGGTAAATTTCATTCATTCATCTTCTGAGGATCATGAGGTTGTATATCTCTTAAACTCTTGCAGTGATTTGATTGTTTACTTTTATTTCTTGTAAGTTCTTAGATCAAAGAGGTTCTTTAAAGCTTTTTCTATAGTAGGATTCTCTACATGGAAGAACAAAGTTGTGTTCTCTGGTTCTTGGTCATTAGAAGGTTATAGGGTTTAGATTTCTGTTTCTTTATCTAGGTTTGATAAAGATGATAAGTTGTAAAAGCTTGTAAAGAACAAAGTTTGATTTAGTGGAACTCTAATCTAGTTTGGTTGGAAGAAACTGGATGTAGTTTCTCTTGTTGATTACTTTCTTTTAATCTCTTCTAGCTATCTTAATATATGATTCTTTCGGTGAAATCTGTTATTACTCAACAAGTGAAGTTTTAAGTAATTGTATTCTTGAACTGAGTGGTTTGATTGATTGAAGCATTCTTATTATGATAAAGATCCTAAATCCGCTTCTTGTTTTAAAAGAATTTTTAAAGACTCTGTTTTAACCAATTCACCCCTTTCTTGGTTATTGTGTGTGTTCACTATTGTTTTCAGTTGCAAGGTCAAGTTGTCAATAATAAGTAAAAGTTTCATATAGATTGTAATTTTAGGCATAATATGCTTCTAAACAAGGTCTTTGAGTAAACATAAAAGTTGGAAATAATCTTCTAAGCTTTCAAATGAGATAAGAACCAACTTGATTGAGTTATGGTATCTTTATTGATAATGTTTATAAGCTTTGAAGGTCATAGATGCAAAATAAAAAATGAATAGGATATTAACCCCAAACTTATGAGATACTTTGATAAACTTAAACATAAATGGAAAGTTGTTCTAATGGTATAGTAATGCATAATTATATTATTTGATTGGTCTATGCTCTTATTGTTGAGGATATTATATTGATGATTACTTTAATTGATGAATGTATAAAGTTGTGTTGGTTGATTTCTTTATACTGATATGAGATGTGGTTGAGATGATGTTGTTTCATTATTAGTGTTGACTTTATATTGAGATAATGAGATTCACACTCATATGAGTTTTTTGTGAGTTTTTTTTTGCAAGAATTCAAATTGTTGGAATGTCTTGCTATGCTTATTGAACTATAGGTGCGTTCATGAGTGTGTTGAACATATGCATGATGAATCTATGATATTATAACTTCTTATGGTGTTAAGATTGGTGAATGAATTGTGATGACATATGTTTGTTGTGGATGATAATCTTATTTTGAGAACCATTCATATGTGTGAAAAGTAGTTAACTATATCCTTTTGGAGGATTTTTGTTGTTGTTGGAAAATGGTATACTTGGGTAGGTGAATTCCATGCCAGGACTCCGCCTCACTAAAGCGACCCGAGGGTCTCGCCTATTGGGCTATCTTCTTGAGTATCACCCCTACGTTTTAACTTCGAATGACATGTTGGAGTGTTGAGAACTACTTTCCAAGAGGATTAGTGATCCTTTTTGTGTATATGGAATGAATTGTTGTTGATGGTAAAACTTGGATACTTGAGACTGACCATGAGTGAGTATGGATGTTTAATACCTAAAAATCTCAAGGAATTTAAGTGTAGTTGTTGTTGTGAGTAGACACGTAAGTTGGGGTGCTTGGAGGTTGTCGATGGTGGTTAATGGGAATAGACATATAAAGTGGATGAGTGGACAAAGCCTAGATAGGTTAAGGTCTTTGCAAGCCTTACCGAAGGTAAGCCTCTACCCATGTTCATCCATTTTTTACAAAACCACACTTTTCTCTGTAGGGTTAATTCGAGTCTCCTCGAATGGTATATATGTGATTATGTTAAGGGATGTACATGGGTTAATCGCTCAAAGGTGAAATCTCCATGGAGTCGAGTCTGTCGTTAGTGTCGATGATTGATGGACTGATGATGATGGTGGTTGATGGATAAATCATGGTAATGATGATTGATTAACTAATGATGATGATGATGTATGATAATTGAATCTTGATATGATGATTGTTGAACTTATGATTGTTATGATATGCTTTGTTATGTAAATTCTAAGACTTGTGTTTTATGCATGATTTCTACATATTATGTTATATTTGTGATGATAATGGATCATGCTTTAATTGTTAAGTTGTATATTGTTTTAGTATGTTTGTTTTTTTGGTAACCTTACCTTTGTGTTGTTGTATGTGTGTTTCGTGCCCTGTGATGATCCCATATTTGATGTACGTGGGGAGCAAATGACTATGAGGTGGCCACCTTCACAGACTTCGTAGATGTGCGTGTTTGGACGTGAAGGCGCATTATCCGTTTTTGTTTCTTTTTTAAAAGTTATGTATAGTGTTGATTGGATCAGAATTTATGTAGTTTATCCTTATAGTGTTATTTATGTTTATATGCATGTTCTGAGGAGATTTGAGTTGCTATGATTTTGTGTGAGTATTGTGTGTGTGTGTGTGTGTGTGTGTGTGTGTGTGTGTGTGTGTGTGTGTGTGTATCACATGATGTTTTATTTTCTTGATGTGCATTTTAACCTTGGTCTTTGAGATACAAAAAGTTTACAAATACTTTCATAAATAAATTAATTGAAGAGTTTTAAATGAATTAATATAATTTTCTATTTGATATAGTTTTAGTTCCATATAATAATAATGGATTATTACAATTACAATGCGTAAATCAATTATAATAATTTTAATAACAGCAATTATTATAGGCAATTTTACTATTAAATGATATTATTCAAATATTAACTATTTGTTGACTAATTACCTTTTATCTAAAATATTTTTTCTGCATCATTAATAATGTTTTCACATTTTTATGATTTTTATACCCTCATCTACTACTTAATTCAAAAAGTAATAATTTATCTTAAA
>PYAF01002714.1:0-15422 GCA_007407185.1 Glycine tomentella | reverse complement strand
TTATATTTTCTGCCTACGTTGTTGTCTGTTATGTTGTCTGGATCAATAGAGGGTTTGTTTAATATGCTTTGTATGTGGTTTTATATTCCATGCATAATGACATCAAGAAAATCGATTCTATCGCTTCCGCACTGCGTTTAGTTAACGCTAACAGCGCGCTTATGATATTATTAAGGATAACACGTCCGGGGTGTTACACTGGTGTTGGGAGAGCTCTGAAATCCCGAAAGCTTACACCGCATTTTATCGGACCTTTCCAGATTATCAAAAGAGTCGGACCAGTAGCTTACCAAATTGCCTTACCCCCAAATCTTTCAAATCTTCATGATGTTTTCCACGTATCTCAACTACGTAAGTATGTCCATGATCCTTCTCATGTAATTGAGATGGATAATGTTCCCATAAAGGATAATTTAACTTATGAAACATTTCCAGTAAGGATTGAGGATAGAAGGATCAAAACCCTAAGAGGAAAAGAAATTCCTTTGGTAAAGTTAATCTGGGGAAATGACGCAAATGGTGATGCTACATGGGAACTAGAAAGTGAAATGCAGAAGAATTATCCGACCCTCTTCTTTTCGAATCAGGTAAATTTCGAGGACGAAATTTCTTTAAGGGGAGAGAGTTGTAACACCCCCATATTTTAATATATGTGTGTAAATTTTCTTATAATATTATTAATATGAAAATGACAAAAATGCCCCTAGACATTTTGAAAATTACAAAAATACCCTTTAGCCCTGACAAGGTCAGATAGCCTCAGTAATTCCATAAGCCTTTGATAAAAGTACAGTATGCTCCTAGAAAATGAATTACTGACATTGTTAATAGAGAGAAACCATAAATTAGAAGTTTTAGGAATTTTAGAAGAAATTTTGAAAAGAATTCAATCCAGACTAACTCAAGTCTCAGAAAAACACAGAAAAAGGAAAGATACAATCTGTGGAGTTTTCTCTTAATTATAGGAGGAATAGATTCTTTAATAAGTTAGTTTAGAAATTTTACTAATTAAAAGCAAAATGAACCAATAAGAATTAAGATAAAGCAACTTAAGAAAAGCTTAAATAACATCCTAAAAATGCTACTAAAACTTAAGTTAGTTTCTAAATAATATTAGAATTTTATTCCTAAGAAAATAATTAGAATTAGGCTTTCATAAATAATAGAAACAATTTTATTCAATTTAAATACATATGTTAAGTAGAACAAAGCATAAAATTTCCTAAAACCTTAGCTATTTCACGTGAACAAGCAAAATTGAAAAAACATTTGCTTCCAAAACAAGCTTGGCCGTGAGAATCAAGAGGAATGAAGAAAGCTTGAGAAAAATCAAGACATAGGACACTTGTATGGTTAAAATACGAAGAACCATGTGAATGGACCATTTGGAAAGAGAAAAAATCATGGCTTTGGAGATAAGGTCATGACTAAGCATAAAAATCTACAATTGCTTAGCTATTCCACGTGAAGGAAGAAAACAAAGGAAATACCCCTTAGCTTGGCCAAGTCCACGTGCAAAACAAGAAGCAAGGAGGAAGATGTAGAAATTTCATGAATTAGGATGCTTGTAAGGTGGAAAACTACTAGCCAATGAAAGGAAACCAACTAGAAAGCTATGTAATTATAAGCCTTGGAGATATTTGTAGAAAAAGCCAATTCACCAAGCATATAAAAGGATGGTGGGGACCAAAAATGAATGCTAGCTTTGCCCAAAGTTCACGTGTAACCCACTTTCTTCTTCCATCCTTTTCACTTTAAATTAAAAAAAAAAAAACAAAGGCCCACACCTTTAGGAAGTTCACGTGAAAGCTAGAGTGAAAATAAGGTATGGGGAAGCTTTATGATAAGTATGGTTTAGATGTTAATTATACTAAAATTCTCATTTATTTTCATAAAGAATTAAGCTTTGCTTACTATGTGTTTGATGAAATGCTTCAAAGAAATAAAGTTGGTGTTATGAATGATGATTTGAATAAGTGACTTGAAATTAGTTTAAGAAATAGTTGTTAGAATAAATAACTTAAATCCAGTTTAGTGAGTGAATAATTAAGTGACTTAAATCTTCATGTATTATGACTATATTGGAAGAAATAATTGATTTGATTTAAAATTACTTAATGGATGTTTTACTAAAGTTTGTGTGGATGTTTCACTAAAATTTGTGCGTTATTGTTACTTAATGGATGTTTTACTAAAGTTGTGTGTTAGATATGGTTAAAAGTGTTTTATAAATCCTTGAGCATGTCTATTAAATTTCATGCTAGAATTTTGTTGAAAACATGACTATTATATTGAATTTATGAAGATGGATGTTGGAAGTGTACAATTTAAGCATATGAGAAATAAGAGATATAAATTGATGTTGAAGAGTAAATATGAGATAAAAAGAAATTCATCCAAGCATGTTTTATATGCATATGTCTGGCGGGGGCTAGTCCGTGTTATTTACCTCAAGAGGAGATATGTCAGATAGCTAGAATTGAGACGAGTGTTTAGACAAAAGGTGTCTAAGCTGGGGGGTAGTGGCAGTGGGGAGATCACCTATCCATGATGATTACATGTAGTGTGGGTGTGAGTCCTTTTGCAACACTGACCTACCCTGACTGGTCGATCCAATTCTGAGAGAGAGAGTAAACTATCTTGACTATGGTACCATGTGATGAGAATCTGAGAAAGTCATGCATCATTTAAACAAAGAATCATGCATCTATCATGCATCTTGACTTATGAATGTTAGTATGGTTAGTTATGGATGTATTCTTTTATCTAACTATGTTTATCATAAACTTACCCTATTTTGTGTCTGTGGTTGACACCTGTGATGACCCCAATTCATTTGGGCGAGCAGATGGATGGTTAATGAAGAAGATGTGATGAGGAAGCTTGGATTGTATTTTGGTGTTTTGTGTTTACTCTGATAATATGTAATTTGTACTAGATTTTGGACTAGTCTGTTGGTTTGTATTTTGGACTGTATTATGTTAAACTGTATCTTGGACTGTATAATATTTTATTTTGGACTTAACAACGTTTGATGGTAAAGGATTTGTTTAGGAAAAATATAGAATGATAAAATTTCTTCACGTAAAAAATGGAAATAAGCGAAAAAAATTCGTTACAATCATGACTTAGGAGATTTTTGTAAATATTCTATTATTTTCCAAACTCTATATAAAGGGGGGGGAGGCCTTAAGTGGAAGTCATTCTCAAGACTTCATCCTACTACACCTTCACATGAATCTCTCTCCGATCTCTTTCATTTCATTTTCATCCTTTCCTTTCCAAAGCATAAAGAGACTCCGCTTTCCCTTGAAGATCACATGTAGAAGCTAGTACCATTAGGAAGAGATAGACAAGCTTCATAAGAGGTTATAAGGTATGTATAGGGAAGCTTTATGATAAAGATAGTTTAAGTGTTGTTTGTGTTTGAATAAGTGTTTGAAGTTCATGTGTTGCTGAGTGTTTCTATGAATTTCTCTAAATTCAATGTGTTGTTGAGTGTTTCTATGAATCTCTGTATATGAATGATATGTTGAGTTTCTGTACATGAGTAACAAGCTGAGTTCTGTACCTGATTTATATTGAATCTCTGAGTAAATTATGTGAGACAATGATTGGAGATTGATGTGGAAAATACATATAAGTTGATAAAATGAATGAGTCATGCATAAGTGAAACCATCTCATGTGTATCATAAGAGTTGCCTCAGAGATGAGGTGTGTCAGATAGTTACAAGAACTGAGTCCGTGCATTCAGATAAGAGAAGTCTGAGCTAGGGAGTGACTCTTGCAGTAAGGAATCACATCACATGAAGTGTGAGTGAGAACCTAGGAAACACTGGGGTACCCTGACTGGTCGGATAAGTTCTGGACCACTGAGATGGGACTATCTTGACAATTAATACTACATGTTGATGTGTCTCACAAAAGTTTCCTCAAAGTGGAGATGTATATAAGAGTTGCCTTAGAGAGTAGGTGTGTCAGATAGCTGCAGGAACTGAGTCTATGCATTCAGACAAAGGGTGTCTGAGATGGGGGGTGACTCTTGCGGTGCGGAATCACACCACCCATGATGATCACATGAAGTATGGGTGAGAACCTGTGCAACATCGGGAGACCCTGATTGGTCGGATAAGTTCTGTGCCACAGGGATGGGGCTATCTTGACAATTGGTACCAAATATTGAAAGAGTTTAAGAGAATCATGCATCATGATAAGAGTCTAAGAGAATCATGCATCTTTGAGGATGTTGTTATGAATACCTGCATATTGAATATATTCTATTGCTTAAATTATGTTTATCATAAACTTACCTTGTACTTTGTATCTGTGATTGACACCTGCTATGACCTCGATTTTATTCTGACGAGCAGATGAACAACAAATAGAGACTATTAGCTGTCTACAAGAAGAGAATTATGTTTGAAGATGTATTTCTTTGTTACGAAGTGTTTTAGTTGTTTGTAATATGTAATAGAATTGATGCCAGTCTGTATTTTATTGTACATCAGATTTATAAATATCAATCAGTGAGGAAAAACCTTTTGTACTCTTATTATATGCTACTTCAGAATTATAAATATTACTCAATAATGAAATTTTCTTGAAGTAACAGTTATTGGCAAAATTTTGTTATATTCAGTTGAGTGCTTTTAAGAAAATTGAAAAGAATTTTTCATTAAAAATCAATAAAAACAAATTGTAAGTTGAGGCGTTACAATAGTGGTATCAAAGCATGATTGTTCCTTAGGACTATGTGTTATGTGTTTGCTGTGTTTCTCTGCAATATATTCTGTGTTAAATGTTCTATGTATTTTGAATCGTGGACTGTGTTATCTGTAATATGCTTTTTGGAATAGAGGAGCATGAGGTCATGGTTATATCTTGGACCACAAAAAGGAAATTTTATCGCAAGAAGGATTATTATATATATTATGGGACCGAAAAAAAAGATAATATTTTGGGATACCATGTACAGTATTACCAAGATATAGTAGTAGAAGAAGCAAGCTAGGCTTCAATCTCTAGTTAATAAATTATTTGGATTAATTTATATGCTTAATTGGGCAGATTTATGGTTATCATATAGGCTTAAGATTCATGTCATTTGATGGTTATTTTATGAAGTGTACATGTTGATTTTAACCATAAGATAGGTGATGATCTATAAGTTGGAATATTAATGATGTTGGAGTTACATTTGATGATCTTTGAAGAGTGGTTTTGATGACATTTAGGATGTTTTGTCATATTTTTATGGGACTATTTTGCATTAAATTTTAGAAGTAGAATTATATGTAGATAAATGGTTCAAATACTAGAGGGATTCAATTTTGAAGATTAAGTAGTGAGGTAATAGGTAAAAGAAGAATTAAGATGCATACTAGGTTTTAATCTTTTCTTGTGAAAGTTTAAAGGGACTAGAAATTATTTGAAAGATAAATTATGGATTATTAGTTAGATTACTAATATGATTTTCTGTTGCTTGAGGATATTCTATGGCCATGTCTAAGTTGGTAATGATATTACTTGAATAAGGTATGGTGGTTTAACCTTATTTGTGGTACATTTGATGTTGTGATGCATAAGTCATGGAGATTTCTTTGGGTGGTCATAACAAGTTTGTAATTCTGATGTCTGTTATACCATAAGTTTCAATGCATATTCATGAGTTAGCAGACTGGCCACCTGGATAATTTGTGAATTGCAAAGGAACATTATGACAAGCAGCTAGAAATACAAATAAGTGAATGATAGGTGATTTTTCTAGGTATTAACTCTCTATAGTGATTAAGTGAGTGTAGAATTGTATTGTTTGTTGAGTGTATCTCTTTCATGTTTTCACTTGGTGTGTGTAAGGAGTGATGAATAGTAAGAATGATTGTACAATAGCTGATATTTTTCGAGGCTTTGAGGCTGAAAGTCAAGTTGTGACTTGGGAAACCTTTTAAGAGGGCATTTTTGGAGAAATATTTTTCCTGAGAATGTTAGAAATAAGAAAGTGATGGAATTCTTAGAGCATAAGCAAGGGATTATGACTATGGCTAAGTTTGAAGAGTTGGTGAAGTACTCTCCCCTTTATCAAGAGAAATATAGTATTATGTTATTGTGCTATTCGACTCCGGTGTGACCCATTCGTTTATATTTTATTCGTGAGTAGAGAAACTTAAACTTTTTATGTCTTCTTTGAATGATGAGCTTGTGGTTGAGACCCCAACTAGTGGTATGTTTTGATTTCTGATGTGTGTTTGAATTATTTTGTGGAGATTTCTGATAGAAAATTTTTGTGTTGATCTGATCTGTTTGCCTCTTAGCCAAATTGATGTTATTCTAGATATGGATTGGTTATCTTCCAGCCATGTTCTGTTGAATTGTTTTAAATGTTGGTGTTTGGTAATCCTGAGATGAGTGATAATGAGATATCTATCTCTGTTAACCAAATTTTGTCATTTTTGAAAGAAAAGATCAAGTATACATGATATTGTCCAATCTGAAAGTGGAGACCAAGGTTCCCTTAGGTGACCTTCTTGTTGTTAGAAAGTTCCTAGATGTATTTCCTGAGGATGTGTCTGGTTTACCGCTTGAGAGAGAGACAAATTTTTTTATTGATTTAGTACCTGGTGCTGGACCCATATCTGTAGCTTCTTATAGGATGTCTCCTATTGGACTAGATGAGCTTAAGAAACAGTTAGAGGAATTGTTAGATAAACGGTTCGTGAGACCTAGTATATCACTTTGGGGAGCTCTAGTTTTGCTAGTAAAGAAAAAAGATGGGACCATGAGGTTGTGTGGAGACTATCATTAGTTGGATAAGGTGACGATTAAAAATAAGTATCTTTTTCCTAGAATAGATGACCTTATGGATCAGTTGGTAGGAGCATGTGTGTTTAGCAAGATAGACCTTAGGTCAGGTTACCATTAGATCCATGTGAAAGTTTGAGGATATTTCAAAGACTGCCTTTAGGACCCGTTATGGTCACTACGAGTATTTAGTTATGCCTTTCGATGTGATTAATGCTCTTGGTGTGTTTATGGATTATATGGATAGGATCTTTCACCTCTATCTTGATAGTTTTGTAAAAGTATTCATAGATGATATTTTGGTATACTCTAAGACTAGAGAAGAGAATGAGGAGCATTTGAGGATTCTGCTACATTCCCTTAAGTATTGACAACTTTATGCTAAGTTGTCCAAATATGAGTTTTGGTTAGAGAAATTGAGTTTCTTAGGACATGTGATATTCCAAAGTGGTATAGCTGTAGATCTTTCTAAGATAAAAGTTGATCTAAAGTGGGAAAGTCCTAAGTCTGTGTTTGAAATTAGAAATTTTTTGGGTTTAGCAGGATATTAACAGAGAATCATAGAAGGTTTCTCTGAGTTAGTTTTACCTTTGACCAAACTGACTCGTAAGGGTCAAGTCTTTGTATGAGACACACAGTGTAAGGAAAGTTTTCAAACTCTCAAGAATAAGTTGACTATAGCACCTGTGTTAGTCTTACCAGATTTAGAAAAAAAAATTTGTAGTATATTGTGATGCATCCAAAATGGATTTAGAAGGAGTTTTGATGCAGGATGGAAAGGTAGTAGCCTATGCATCTAGGCAATTGAAAACACATGAGAGAAACTACCCTACTCATGATTTAGAGTTAGCAGCTGTGGTGTTTACGCTGAAAATTTGGAGACACTATCTGTATGGCTCTCATTTTGAGGTTTTTAGTGATCATAAGAGCTTGAAGTATTTGTTTAGTCAAAAGGAATTAAATTTAAGGCAGCGGAGATTGATGGAATTTTTGAAAGATTATGATTTTGAGCCTAGTTACCATCCTGGAAAAGCCAATGTGGTGGCAGATGCTTTAAGTAGGAAATCTTTGATGATATCTGCACTAATGATTAGGGAAATGGATCTGTTAAAACAATTTAGGGATCTTAGTTTAATGTGTGAAACTACACCTGTGAGCATGAAATTACGAGCTTTGCAAGTTTCTAATGAATTTTTGAATAAAATAGGAAGTAGGCAAAGATCTGATCCTTTCTTAAGAACCATATTAGAAAATATATCCAATGGAGGGAATAGTGAATTTAAGATAGGAACGGATGGTATATTGAGATTAAGGAAGAATTTGTGTGCCTAATGAACCTGAACTTAAGAAAATAATTTTGGAGGAAAGACACAAGAGTAAGTTGAGTATTCATCCAGGAGCCACTAAAATGTATCAAAATCTAAAAAGTTTTGTTCTGATGGCCAAGGATGAAGAAGGAAATAAGTGAGTATGTACATTCTTATTTAGTTTGCCAGAAATTTAAGATAGAACATCATAAATCTTCTGGTATGCTACAATCTTTAGAGATACCTCATTAAAATGGGATAGCATATCCATGGACTTTGTTACCACTTTACCCAAGAGTTCTAAGGGTTTTGATTCCATATGGGTTATAGTAGATCGGTTAATTAAGTATGCTCATTTCATTCCCATTAATATCAGGTATTCTTTAGAAAAGCTGACAAGATAGTATATAAGTGAGATTGTGAGATTATATGGAGTTCCATCTAATATTGTATCTGATAAAGATCCTAGATTTACATCCAAATTTTTGGAAAAATTTACATAGAGCTTTAGGAACCAAGTTGAAACTAAGTTCAGCTTACCATCCTCAAACTGATGGACAAACTGGACGAACCATTCAGTCTTTAGAAGACTTGTTGAGAACTTGTGTTTTAGAATACAAAGGGAACTAGAAAATGACATGCGAAAGAGCTATCCAACACTTTTCGAATCAGGTAAATTTTGAGGACGAAATTTTTTGTAAGAGGGGAGAATCGTAACACCCTGAAATTTCGATAACTGCAAATATATATTGTATGAATTATTCTTGTGCAACTGTTGATGTAAGTGTTAGCTTATGTGAGATTCGATTGGTCTATATTTAAATTGTTTGGGTGAAATATTAATTAGAGATATTACAAAAATGTTTGAAGAGAAATGACCATATAGCCCTTCCTTTGAAACAAAAATTACAAAAATGCCCTTGAGGTGAAAATGACGATAATGCCCTTGGATATTTTTAGTTAGATATTTTAAAATGAAAGTTACAAAAATACCCTTGAGTCAAAATTACACAAATACCCTTAGATATTTTGTTGAGATATTTTATAGTGAAAATTACAATCATACCCCTAGAGTGAGTGACAAATTACCATAGTACCCTTGAGGCTAAAAATTACCAAGACATCCTTTGATATTTTGTGAAAGCTTGATGGAATTACAGAATATTTTTAGATGACAGATTACCAAAATACTTTGTGACAGAAAACCCTAGAATAGAATTTCTATGAATTTTATAAGGTAATAACTTTGAAACTTTATTCAGGAGAATTCAAGCATCGGAAAAATATGGAAAAATGATAAATAGAATCTATGGAATTTTCTCTTAATTGTAGTATATATAGACTTATTTAGTAAAATGGTATAGTAATTTTGATGGTCAAAAGTAGTATGGACCAATCAGAATTAAGGTAAGAGTAGTCTTGTATGTAAAGTCTGTGTGACACTCTGTATAGACTGCTTGTGAGCAATTTATACTGTAATTGAAGTCAGTTTCTGGAAAACTCTAGAGTTCTATTATTTAATATTATCCTTTAGGTAGAAGAGTTCAAATTGAACTTTACTTCTTCCTATAAAAGGCCATGTGTGAAGATGAATTCGAATTGAATTTTACTTCCTTCCAATGAATGCTATGTGTGAAGCTATCTTTAAATTGAATTCTTCTTCTTCATAAAAGGTGACATGTGGATACAAGGAAAACCACATAATTTTCTCTTCTTTAAGAAAATGAAAACATGATAAATAGAAAAATATCTTAAGCTTCCATAAATTAAAATGATAAGATACAATCATGAAGGCTTAAGAAACATCTAGTCACTTGTAAGCCACCATTGATGAAGGGTAAGAAGCCATCATGCTTTGGGAATTATTTATATAAAGTAGCATGAAAGAAAGTAAATTTCCTCCTCCTTCTTTGTTGTCCACATGAATAAGCTAGAAGAAGAGAGAAACTTCATGAACATGTCAAGTAAGAGGACATTTGGAAGAAAGGTGTCATGCCTTGAAGGACATGTGTACAAGATGGCATGAAGAAAAGAAAAATCTTCTCCTATTTATTGGATGGTCACATGAAAGATGGAGAACCATGGAGAAGCTTCATGATTTGCCAAGTGGAGGGACACTTGGAAGAAAGAAGGAAGAAGCTTCAAGACCATGACAAGTGTAGGGACACTTGTAAAGGTCATGACAAGTGTAGGGACACTTGTAATGGAAGCATCATGACTTAGGAGATTTTTGTAAATATTCTATTATTTTCCAAACTCTATATAAAGGGGGGGGAGGCCTTAAGTGGAAGTCATTCTCAAGACTTCATCCTACTACACCTTCACGTGAATCTCTCTCCGATCTCTTTCATTTAATTTTCATCCTTTCCTTTCCAAAGCATAAAGAGACTCCACTTTCCCTTGAAGATCATGTGTAGAAGCTAGTACCATTAGGAGGAGATAGACAAGCTTCATAAGAGGTTATAAGGTATGTATAGGGAAGCTTTATGATAAAGATAGTTTAAGTGTTGTTTGTGTTTGAATAAGTGTTTGAAGTTCATGTGTTGCTGAGTGTTTCTATGAATTTCTCTAAATTCCATGTGTTGTTGAGTGTTTATATGAATCTCTGTATATGAATGATATGTTGAGTTTTTGTACAAGAGTAACAAGTTGAGTTCTGTACTTGATTTGTATTGAATCTCTGAGTAAATTATGTGAGACAATGATTGGAGATTGATTTGGAAAATACATATAAGTTGATAAAATGAATGAGTCATGCATAAGTGAAACCATCTCATGTGTATCATAAGAGTTGGCTCAGAGAGGAGGTGTGTCAGATAGTTACAAGAACTGAGTCCGTGCATTCAGATAAGAGAAGTCTGAGCTAGGGGTTGACTCTTGCAGTACGGAATCACATCACATGAAGTGTGAGTGAGAACCTAGGAACACTGGAGTACCATGACTGGTCGGATAACATTTTAGGGTAAGCTTGGTACAAAACTCTTGTTTTCATCAACTTGTCACCCACAAACGGATGGTCAAACCAAGGTGGTGAATAGGACCTTAGGTCAACTCCTTGGATGCTACATCAATGGTAATTTGAGAACATGGGAGGAGTGTCTACCTCACATTGAGTTTGCTTACAATAGAGTAGTTCAAAAACTACTTCCTTATCTCCTTTTGAACTTGTTTATGGCTTTAATCCTTTAACTCCTTTTGATTTATTGCCTTTTACCTAACACTTCTTTTATGATTAATCATGATGCTTTGTCTAAAGCTTCTTATGTTAGGAAAATACATGAACAAGTAAAGGCACATGAGGAGAAAAAGATGGAACAATATGCAAAGCAAGCATATAAGCACAAGAAGCAAGTGATCTTTAATGAAGAAGATTTGATGTGGCTTCATTTGAGAAAGGATATATTTCCTCATGAAAGGAAATCCAAGCTCCAACCAAGAGGAGATGAACCTTTCAAGATTTAAGAAAAGATCAACAATAATTCTTACAAGCTTGAGGTGCCTAGTGAGTATGGTGTGAGTAATACTTTCAATGTTTGTGATCGTTCTTTGTATGAAGTAGGTACAAATTAGGGAGCAACTTTGAGGACAAGTTATTTTCAAGAAGGAGGGGATGATGGAGGTCCATGGCAAGCTAAAGGTCTAGAAGGAGAGCTTGAAGCACTTCCTTTGGTGAGCTTTAAAGGACCAACGACAAGAGTTAGGACTCAAGCACTTTGATAAGTGCCATATCTTAGTGCAATTCGGGTTACATTTAAGGCACTTATCTTATGTTTTAACTAAGAATATCTATCAAAATTTTCCCTAATCTAGTTAGTTTATATTGAGCACTTAGCATTTATGTTTCTCGAAGATTCATCCAAATTTTCTTTTTTTTTGCTAGCGTTCGTGAATTCCGGAGCTTTCGTAACTTTAAAGCAAGCAAAAATGACTAATAGAAGCAAATCTGGGAGGTGCAGCAAGCAATCCAGCCCAAAAGCCCAAAAGATCCTTCTGGATGCACGTTTAACTCACCCAGGCGAGTGAAATATGCACAAACTGGTCGCCTGGGTGAGCTGCTTCTGCAAGTGGGCCTCCAATTTGGCAAGTTGCAATTGCAAGTGGGCTTTAACTCGCCCAGGCGAGTGAAACATGCACAAATTGGTCGCCTGGGCGAGTGAACTCGTACAGAACAACCTCTATAAATAGCCATGCACCCCCTAAGGCATTGCACACACCTTGCAAAGCCAAATTCTTTCTTCTCCCTTGCTCTAAGCTTGTTCCTAAGCTTGTTGCTTCTTAAATATTTGTTTAGTAGATAGTTTAGGTTAGTGAGAGAGAGAAAATTAGTGTGGAAACTCTGCCGAAACGGAAAGCAGTGATGAATCCTTTCACCTATTTTTCTAAGGAGGTTCTGCCCATGCTTGGCTAGCTTCTCTCAAAGGATTGGATGTAATCTTCTTACCCTTATAGTATTTCTTTTGATATTTATTTATGCATAAGTCTTTTCTATTTATTATTGGTAAATTTATTCCGTACTTAACGCTTGAATCTACTTGATCAATAGTTTCATGAATTAATGTTTTAAGTTTAACTGAGAAGTACTCTTAAAACTTGAATTGGATAAATTTACTCTTTACGTTACGTTGCTAGGAATAGAACATAACGTTTAGATTGCAAATAGTACGCGAATATAATCGTAACGCTGGGATATTTATTTCTTATGCGAGGGATCGATATTTGATAGATATTCTTAGGATTCTCAAATGCGAGGGATTGATTTAGGGTGATTTTATGTGTGCATCAATAATAAAAGAAAATAACTTATGCATGGTAATATTAATTGAATACTAAGGGTATGAACAATGAAATCCAATCCTACGTTCTTAACTTAATCAAATTCGTTTTCTTAGTTTTTGTAATCTTCCGTAATTTTCCGTAATCTTTCGTAATCTTCAGTACTAAGTTTATTATTTCCGTTTCTTCTAAATTTTCATAATTTCTGTTAATCCGCAACTACATAAAACTCCGTTCACACTTATTGTACATAACTATTAAACTGTTAAGCTTTATTTGAATTAACTGAGTAAAAATCAAGTCCCTGTGGAGACGAACTTTTATAAATTTTGTAAACTTACAACGACAATTGGTACGCTTGCCAAAAGTCTAACAAGTTTCTGGCGCCGTTGCCGGGGATTTGAGTTATTTACTCAGTTCTTTTAGATTTAATTTATCAGTTTAGTATGACTTTTTCTTATTTTCATTATTTACTTTATTTTTAATTTTTGTATAGAAATTCTCTTTTATTTTAACCTCGATGCTTACGGGATATTGTAGTTTGCTCTTTTTCCTTTATGCGAGGTAAGTTTTCTACAGATAAACCTTTGTTTGATCCAGAAATCACCAAAACAGAAAGGAAAAATAGGAAGAAAAAGAAACTAGAAGCCAATAAGACATCAGAGGCAACTTCGTCTATTGATCCTCCTTCATCAGAAAAGCCACCTGTTCGTGATAATATGGCTGATCGAGGGGATGATGAAGATAGACCACCAAGGAGGACTCTTGGTGACTATGCTTACCAACAAGGCCCAAAGCATTACAATAGCATAGTCATCCCTCCTTTCAACAACAAGGTTGTGGAGCTGAAGCCAGCATTACTCAGTCTAATTGGTTCACATCCCTTTTCAGGGATGGACCATGAGGATCCATACACTCACCTGTCCACATTCATGGAATTATGCAGTACAATGGGAGCTTCTGACGAGGATGCAGAAGCTGTTTATCTTAGAGCTTTTCCTTTTTCTTTGACAGGTAAAGCTAAAACATGGCTTCAATCACAACCCAACAAGAGTCTAAGCACGTGGGAAGATTTGGAAGAAAAATTCATCGCTAGATTCTTTCCTCCTTCAAGATTCATCAGTGCAAAGTCCGGAATTGCCACTTTTGCTCAAGGAGTAGATGAACCCCTCTGTGAGACTTGGGAAAGATTTAAATCACTATTGAGGAGATGCTCGAACCACAATTTTGATGATGCCGTGCAGTTACACATCTTCTATAGTGGTCTGAGGCCCCAAACCAAGATGATCCTTGATGCTTCAGCTGGGGGAACCATGATGTCTAAAAGTCTCGAAGAAGCAATAGTGATCATCGACTCAATAGCTGCAAGTGACTATCAATCTCATCATGATAGATCACCCATTCAGAGGAAAGGGATACTAGAGCTTGATACTCAAAGTGCCATCTTGGCTCAAAACAAGCTCTTGACCCAGCAATTAGAGGCCTTAACCAAACAAATAGGCCAAATTCCTCAACTTCAGCAAGGAAACTCACAGAAATCTCATTCTTATTCAGCCCATCAAGTACAAATACTAAGATGTGATCTTTGTGGGGGAGACCATCAAAATGGCCATTGCACGGTACTCGGTGATTTTCCACAAGAAGAAGAAGCACACTACATGCAAAATCAGTCAAGACCTCAAAACTACCAAGGAAATTACCAAGGCTATCGCAATGGTTCTAATCAACCCTATAATTGGAGGCAAAATAATAATGCTTATGTTCCCACTAACCCTCCTTTTGCAGGTCCTCCTAACAATTCCTTTGCTAGTTCTTCTAATTCTTTTTCAGGTCCTTCTAATAGAAATTCACCTCAGCAAACTCAATCCGATAGATTGACAAAGATGGAAGACACCTGTGATAACCCTAAGTTATGGAATAGTTGGCGCCTTACCCCCGCGCGACAGTGCGGGGATTCACATCAGAAAACCCTGTTGAGAGTGTGGCGCTGATAGCGCCAGGTCTGGCACTGATGGCGCCAGGGTCTCTGGAAGCTGACGCTCAGGGCGCCAATGCCACGCTGAGGGCGCCAGTGGTTTTCCAGCCCGCGCGGATAGCGCCATGGGTGGCGCGAATGGCACGGTTAGTGGCCTGGAAAACCAGATTTCACTGGAAATCCACGCGACCAGCGCCAAGTGTGGCGCTGATGGCGCCATAGGACAGGGAAGGCATGGCGTGGATGGCACCATGGTGGCGCGGGTAGCGCCACAGGTTCTGGAAGTTGACGCTGGAGGCGCGGGAGTGGCGCTGGTGGCGCCACCTAAACCGCCATACTGGCGCGGTCAGCGCGGAAGCTGGCGCGATTGTAATACCTTGTATTTTAAGCATGTAATTAAGCTTAGATTAAGCTTATGATTAAGGATAATTAATATGCTTAAGAGTGTTCAGAGAAAAGCGTCAGAAAAGAGTTGAGAAAACCCTGTCTGGGTTATGGCGCGGACAGCGCCAGGTTCCACGCGGTCAGCGCCACAAGTGGCCTAGAAAACCAGTTTCTGCTGGAATC
>PYAF01002713.1:200415-218473 GCA_007407185.1 Glycine tomentella | reverse complement strand
CTATGCAGAAAGAATTTGAAATGTCAATGATGGGTGAACTCACATTCTTCCTTGGACTTCAAGTAAAGCAAATGAAGAATGGAACCTTTCTTAACCAATCCAAATACTGCTTGGAAATTATCAAGAAATTTGAAATGGAGAAGAGCAAGGATGCTGCAACTCCCATGGCTACATCAACATATCTTGATACAGATGAAAGAGGGAAGAAAGTTGATGAGTCAAAATACAGAGGAATGATAGGATCATTGTTATATTTGACAGCAAGCAGACCTGATATAATGCTTAGTGTGTGTTTGTGTGCTAGATATCAAGCAAACCCCAAAGAATCACATCTTACTGCTGTCAAAAGAATTCTGAAATATCTCAAAGCTACACCAAGAGTTGGTCTTTGGTATCCAAAAGGTGCTTCTTTAAATATTATTGGTTATTCTAATTCTGATTTTGCAGGTTGCAAATTAGATAGGAAAAGCACAAGTGGCACGTGTCATATGCTAGGAAGCTCATTAATCTCATGGCATTGCAAGAAGCAATCATGTGTAGCACTCTCCACTGCTGAAGCTAAATATATCTCAGCAGGAAGCTGTTGTGCTCAAAGCTTATGGCTCAAACAACAAATGCTTGATTATGTAGAATTGAAAGTTATTCCTTTGCTATGTGACAACACAAGTGTCATCAACATATCAAAGAACCCAATAATGCACTCAAGAACAAAGCATATTGAGATAAGACATCATTTCCTCAGGGATCAAGTTCAGAAAGATAACGTAAAGGTAGACTTCATTGACACCAATCATCAATTAGCTGATATTTTCACAAAACCACTTTCAAGAGATAGATTTTATACACTTAGAAACATGCTAGGGATCCTTGATGACAGTAACATTATCTAGCTTGTTTTTTGTGTGGTTTGTATGATGTATGAAAGCCAACATGCCTTTAAATGCTAATGTGTTTGAATCATAATAAAAATGCTGCTAAAATGCTCAGTAAATGTTAAATGCTCTGATGTAATCGATTAAAACACGGGTTAATCGATTAATATCATCAAAAGTCAAGTCTGGAACGTAATTAGTAATCATGTAATCAATTACATACCAATGGTAATCGATTATTCTTCACTGTCTAAGAAAGCACCTTTCTCTGGAATAATCGATTACACATCGGGATAATCGATTACTATGTCTAAAAGTTCAAAACTTCAGAGTACTTCTCTCTGGGATAACCGATTACATATTGTTCTGTTACTGGTTCAAATGGATCAATGCTCTGAAACAATCGATTACGTATGGAAAGAATCGATTACAAGTCTTCTCTAACCTCTGATCCTTAGAATAATAATCGATTTCATAACAAAATTAATCGATTATCATGTTTGTTAAAGAAAAATAATTTGAACTGAAATAATCGATTACTCTGCGAAATAATCGATTATTTGTGCTGTTGCCTGTTCGTTTACTGCTTTTATGAACTTAATAAATGGCTAAATCAATGCAAAATAGTTCCCAATGTTATTGAACCGTTCTAATGACTATTGCATTTAAAATTTATGGACGTTAAGGGACTAAATCATGCCTATAAATAGAGATAGAAAGTCTTGAAGAAATTGCATCACAAACCTTCTTTGCCTTTAGGATAACTCATGATAAGCAAATGAATACCATGCCTGTGCCTTGTTACAAAAGTATTAGAAAATCTAAAAAGAAGCCTGAGGTATCATCCTTTCAAGAGAACTTTAAAGGCTGAGATCATGCTGATGCTTCAAAAGTATTTCAAGGCTGGAAATTATAAAGCATTGGCTAAAATAAGAAGTTAGAGCTATCCGGGATAATCAAGAATCTGAAGATATCTAGGATAGAATAGCATTAGATTTTGTCTGATCTGCTTTCTAGGTTAGGTTAGATTTAGTTTTTGTCTGATCTGCTTTCTATATGTAATGGATTAGGATTTAATGATTATCTGATCTGCTTTCAATATGTAATGGATTAGGACTTAATGATTGTCTGATCTGCTTTCTATTGGAAATAAATAAAAACTATGTTCTGTTTTTACTTCTATTTTGTGTTCTGTTTATTAATTTCATTATATACTTGCCCCATATATTAATGACTCTATGCAATTTCAGTATTAAATCCACTGTGCTTACATCATTTTTTGACTTTTAACAAGCCAAATAGGGGGAGAATTGATTAAGGGGGAGTAGTTTGAGAAAGTTTGATATATACTCTGTTTATCCCTATTTTTTATTCAAATTTTTACCCAGAAATTACTTTGAAGGGATGCTGAAATTTAGGAGGAGTTTTAAGTGTAAAACTGAAAAAACCTATACTAATAGAAACATGATTGATTGAATGCTACATGAACAACATGTGCTTTAACACTTGTTTTTGGCCAGATTGTTTGAAAGTTTTCAGGTTTATAATGCTTGTCAAACAATAGCTTATGCAAATTGATCTCCAAGAATCTTGCTGAAATCAAATGGAAGATTTGGCATGTTTAAAGTCAAAAAGGGGGAGATTGTTGATTCTAGTGAAGCCAAGTATCAATGAATGAAGATCAAGCTTCAAGGCTTTTGACTTTCAAACATGCACAAAAGGATAAGCTCAAAGGAAAACTTGAAGAATCAATTTGATCATTTGTAAAAGGAAGTATATGATCTAATAATCCAAGTATATGCATCATGCATCATTCATTCATTTAAAGGTCATTGAATTAATTGATTAAGTAAAAGAAATTGTTTAGAAAGGCACTTAGAATCAAAAGTTTTTGGAAAAATAAATTAGCTAATAAATAATCGATTACATAAATTAAAGCATCGATTATTTTGTTCTTCGTGTTCTTTAAAAACAAAACATGATCATTGTAATCTATAACATCTCGATTTAATTGATTACTCAGGCTTTTATGAAAAAGTTGGAACTCTCTGTCTTAATCGATTACAATATTTGATTAATCGATTACATGCCTGAACATGCATTTTAGGAAAATACAAACCCACTGTCTTAATCGATTACTTCACGGAATAATCGATTATATTGTTCTTTGTCTATACCCAGAAAAGCTCAGGATCATTTTAATCGATTACTTTATTTCTTTAATCGATTACGAGATTTATTTTTGAAAAACATGTGCCTCTGGCTTAATCGATTACGCATCGGAATAATCGATTAAATGGTTCGTTCTTGAAACTCATAACTTTTTATAAACAGATTAATCGATTACTATCTTGATTTAATCGATTACATATGCTAAATAATCGATTACTAGAGCGGGTTTAATCGATTATTTTCAGTTAAAAAGCTATTATAAATTGAACCTCTTCGACTGAGGTTTGTAACTTTTGATCAATTGCGAAATTTTGAAGTCTAAAGCATTCACAAAAACTCTGAGCTTTCATTAGTGAGATTCTCTGTGTTCTAAACATACCTAGCTTCACAAAAATCATATGAGTTGTTGAATTAAGAAGGTGAAGCATTTGTTCATTCAAAGGTCAAGGAAAGGGAATGCATTAAGTTGATTATCTGTCATTCAATTAGTGCATTCATACATCTACATGCATTCTTGGATTATCAGGTGATGTCCTTCCTTGTTCTTTAATGGTGTAAACTGCTATTTGATTTGTTTGTAAAGATTGGTCTATTATATATGAGTTCTTGCAAGTGTAGAGATAGTGTTTCTCTAGTTTGTTTTGCTGAGTAGTGTTCTTGGCAAAGGGATTTGGTCTCTAAGAGTCTAATAGGGTTTTAGACTTCTGAACTTTATCTAGGGTTGATAAAGAGAGATTTGTATAATTGCTTGTAAGGATAATTGTTTTGCAATAGTGGAACTTTGCTCTAGTGTTGAGTGGAAGAACTGGATGTAGCCTCATAGTGTTTGAGGTGAACCAGTATAAAATCTGTGGCTAATCTTTCTGTTAATCTCTTCATCTATTAATTACTTTTTTGTGAATCAATATCATTGCTCAGAATTCTGTTCTCTGTTTTCTAGTCTTTGTGAAAAGGAAATTTGATTGAATATTGATTGTTGGTGTTGAAACAATTTCTAAATGTGATAAAGATCCTGTGGTAACTCTGATTGTAAAATTTTAATTGGACAAGGTTCAACCAATTCACCCCCCCTCTTGGTTGTTTTGAAGTGTTCCTTTGTTTTTCAAATATGATTTTATCGAATGAAGAGTATTATTTTTTACTTTTCTATTGCTTTACAGGGTTTCATTTTGCAAAACAAGTTTGGGTGCAAGAGTATCGTCTTGGTTTCGGCAAAATATTCTGATATCTAAAGGTAAGTTTTTTCTTATGTTTTCTTTAAGAGTTGAAAGGAAAGCATGGGTTATTGTTTGTTGTATTATTTTCAGATTAGGGATTGTTTTCTCTCTTGGCATGATTTTCCTTTGTTCGTGATTTTCCACTGTATTATATCTTTCATTTGGTTATGCTTTCAATGGCCGCTCTTAACATAAGAATTAGATCTAAAGTCACTAAATCATATAAGCAAGAAGTTGTTACCCGTATGCTATCTTTTAACTTTGTTTTTATAAAAGGTGTAAGGATTTGGAGCGTTGTGATTTGTAACAAAAAGTTAAATTACTTTTACGATGTTGTTCAAGTCACGATGCTTAGATTTCAACTCAAGGTCAGAGAAAAAAAATCAAAAAACATAAATATATAAGGCGAGTATGAAAAATTCAAGGCAATCTCTCTTGGTTTAGGAACTAAACCAAAGAAACAAAACTAGAGAATATTAAAAGAATATTATACTAATTATAAATTCAGTTTAAGGTCTTTATTTCCAACTTGGGTATCAAGAAAACCATACAAGAGTTTACAAAAAATGCCAATCTCAACAGTTTCATGAAAAAAACTTAGTTAGAACTATATTAGATTCAATTATCACTCAAGTAGAAATCTAATTGTGACTATCAAAGCCTTATTCTATATATTTATTTCTTTAAATTTTTGGTTGAAAAGCTACATGTTATTATAACCTTAAAAGGCTTCATATTCGTTGTTATTTGTTTTTCATGTAGTTATCCATATAAACTGCATATGTGAGGGCTCTTAATGTGTAGTACTTTCTGGATGATTTTGTGAATTTAAGATTTTATTTTATACTTTTCTAATTTTATAATTTTTTATTGTGCCTTTAGTTTACAAATCTCCTATTCTTATCTTCCTCGCTTTGTTTAACCTTTTGTTTACCAAAAATAAAACATTGCTCATTAGCATTGAAAGATGGCCTGTGGACGTGGTTTCCGGCATAAACTTCAGTATATTGTCTTCAAAATGCATACATAAAATACATATACTGTGAGACCATTTTGTTACATAGTCAAATAACAAGGGGTCAATTGAAAATGAATATTCTGCAATTTTGATGCTGAAGCAAATGTGAGATAAGCACATAGTTATGTAAAATAGTTTTCACCATTTTCACATTACTATGTTCCCATGATTATGATTTTTCTCTCAATGTGGTCCAACTTGATATAATGCTTAAATGTTCTTTCTTTGTCTTATTTTTTGCATAATGCTTCAATCTATATGGTCTAACTGAACTAAATTAGATCCCCAAAAGGTGCTTATTTTTTTAAAAAATAGATCGGTTCTCTTTGTGCCCAATTACTCTCTGTAGGAAACATTATGAGGTTTTTACCCTGAGCAATAGTTGTTGCCACATGTGAAAATTTGTCCACAAAGGATATTTGTGTTCAAGTTTATGAATTTTTTCGTTGCAATTGAATGTGACTATTGTAACGCCTCGTTTTACTATCTTGTATTCTATTTATTTTTAGGAAAAATTTCGTTCCAATTTACATAAAAATATATTCGTTATAAATTTTCGCGGAAAATTCTTTTCTTCTTGCTTAATGTATGAACCATCAATCTTGTGATCAAGTTCTTTATTGCCACATGTTCGTTTCAAAATCCAAAATAATAATAATACAGTCTATGATACAGTCACAAATATAGTGTCCAAAATAATATACAGACGACCTAACACAAATTACATGCCAACAGAGAATTACAAATCACAACATACAGTCCATCAAAACTTCCTCATCACACCTTCAATATCACCTACAGCTTATGCTTTCCTGTTCCTCTGCTTGCCCAAATAAATTGGGGTCATCACAGGTGTCAACCACAAAAACAAAAATAGTGTAAGTTTATGATAAACATAATTTAAGTCACAAAATATATATATATATAGAAAGTCATCAAAATATATATACAGAAAGTCATTCAAATAGTCATTCAAATATATATATAGGAAGTCATTATAACATTGTCAAAATATAGTGCATACTTAGCTTCTTATGTTAGCATGGTCTAGCCCCCGCCAGGCAAAAATATCCAAATAACACGGACTTATGCCCCCGCCAGGCAAAATATAAAATAACACGGACTTATGCCCCAGCCAGGCTAAATATATAATAACACGGACTTATGCCCCCGCTAGGCTAAATATAAAATAACACGGACTTATGCCCCTGCCAGGCTAAATATAAAATAACACGGACTTATGCCCCTGCCAGGCTAAATATAAAATAACACGGATTTATGCCCCCGCTAGGCAAAATATAAAATAACACGGATTTATGCCCCCGCCAGACAAAATATAAAATAACACGGACTTATGCCCCCGCCAGGCTAAATATAAAATAACACGGACTTATGCCCCCGCAGGCAAAATAGAGAATAACACGGACTTATGCCCCCGCCAGGCCAAATATAAAATAACACGTCAACATGAATCTAATACAGAGTTTAATATATATAGGGCAATATATAAACTTCTTTACACAGAGTCCCAATTATCCAGCCACAGTCCCCTTCATAGATTTCTCAGAATAAACCATAATTCATCACAACTCAAATAGTTCAACATACTAATCATAATTCCATCATACTTTTTATATAACATTTAATAAATAAACTCAAGAAGTTATAGCACAATAAACAATACATAAACTTTAGTGAAAATATTCCTTTAATTATCATTCAAATTCATTACTTCCTTAGATATTCAAGTCAATTAAACAATTACCTTTTAAGCTAAATTTTAATCATTCATACTACCAATCTTTTATTAAACTAAATTCAAATTATTTCTTTAATTAATCAATTCATTAAACCAACCTTAGTTCTTTGAGGCAATTAATCATACACCTAATAAACAAAGCTTAATTCTAACGCAATTTGAATAATCGTAGCATACTTAAACCATATTTATCATAAACTTCCCATACCTTGCTTTATTTTAGAGCTTTGGACACCCCTCTATCTTGCTTCTTCACGTGGGATTCTCTTAAGGCTATTGGGCTTGGTTTTGTGCTAAGCAAAAAGGCAACCAAAATGGACTTATTTAGAAAATGGTAGAATTTGAAAAATTAGAAAGTGATGTTTGCACGTAGCCTTGCCTCCCCCTAGCCCATGTTTTGGTCCCACCTCCTGTTATAGTGTTAATGAAGTGCTTAATCAATCCTTGCCATGAAAATATCTTCCTAAGCTATAATGACCTAACTTTCCATTTGCTTAAATCTTATTGGCTAGTTACTTTGCTCCTTCCAAGTGGCTTGTTTCTTGATTTTTCTACACTTTTCTCCCTTTCTCTACGTGGGATGCCAAGGCTTGGAGTGCAATCCACATTTGTTTCCTACGTTGGAATGCAAGCTTTTGAATGTAGAAAAAATCTCTTCTAAAGTCATAATAACTTAGCTTTCCAAATGGACCAATCATATGGGTTTTTGATTTCTATCCAACCAAGTGTCCCTTTCATGAATCTTCTCAAGCTTTCCTTGATTGTATACGTGCAATGCTTGACTTGGAGAGTAAGTTTCACCAATTTTCGTGGATGGGAGGATTTTTGTGTTTTTCCTTCATTCTTAAATTTACCCCAAAACACATTTTTGTAAAATATTGATTCTGGATTCGTTAACCGTTGGATCGCCTTAAAATTTGAAAGGTATACTACTATCTTATATATCTAGCTTTTGACCGTTGGGATTTTCGAAATAGTGCCTAAAACTGTCCACGTGTTCAAAGAAGACAAGAGGAAGTTTACTTTAAAAAATCTTCTTAGTTCATTATTACCTTACTTTACATTTGGACCAATGGCATGTATCCTAGCTTTTCCACCATCAAAGTTTCCATTCTTGAAGCTTCTCAAAGCTTTTCTCCTTTGATCTTGGTATCATACGTCCAAGACTAAATTTTAGAGAACCAATTCAACAAATTTTTCCTTTATTACATGTAATAGCTAATTTCTAATTTCTTATTGGTCCATTTTACTTTTAATTAGTAAAACTACTAGACTAGCTTACTCGAAAATTCTATTCATCCCATAATTAAGAGAAAATTTTATAGATTATGTCCATCCTATTCTTATAGTTTTCTGATGCCTTAGGTAGTCTGAATTGAGCTCTTTTCAAAATATTTACCAAAATTCTTAGAAATTATAGTTTATGGTTTTCTGCCATCTACCATGTTGATAATTTGTTATCTAGGAGTATATTGCCATTTCCTCAGGTTCCTACTGAATTCCCAAAAATATCTGGCTATTTCTAGGCTTAAGGGTATTTTTGTAATTTTCAAAATGTCTAGGGGCATTTTCGTCATTTTGACTTCCAGGGCATTTCTGTCATTCCTTGTTTAAGGAAAGAGTAATATGGTCTTTTCCCTTAAACATTTCACCCAAATAACTCAAATATAGACTATTAATTCTCCTAAGATTTGCTTTAATATTTAACTGTGGTTTTGAAGTTTTGGGGTGTTACAACTATACTTTGTAGAGTTTAGTGTGTCTTTAATGTTAATATTTTGTTTTAGAATTTCTTTTTGTGCCTAATAATCTATCTATGATTCATATAATTTAATTATATGTTGTGTATTTAGTTTGATTGGTCATATGTAGTTTTAGTATCAAAGTGTGCAATGATTTTATTTTGGATTGTTTTTTCCTACTCTATAATTGTAACACCCCGTATGCATCCGGTGTATTAACATATTATTTAATCAGAGAAGCGCATAATTACTTTAATTAAAAACCCTGCGGAAGCATTTTCGAAACCATATTTCTTGATACATTATGTATAGTATGTAAAATCACATCACAACACAAGCCCCTGCTGATCTCGAATAACATAAACATAGGCAGATAACCACAAGTATCACAATCCACTGAAACAGGAGGAAACACAATTACATAACTTAAACAGGTTATGTACATAAGCATCATCTGACACTCGCAGTGTCTATACAAAAGAATAAGCATCTGAGTGCTTTGATCTCAAAGTTCCTTCCTCACACGAGGGCATACAAGATATATATACAACACAAACATAGCATGTGTGCACACCCACACATCTTCCCTCTACAGGGGTACAAAGCATCATCAGCAAAACTGAGCTACCAAGCTCTCCTCAAGCTGACACACAGCCGTGCAGACACTGTCTCTACTGGGGCCTCCCGCCCTGAGACCGATCGTCTCTACCAGAAAAGTCACCTAAAACAACATAAACCCCACACAGGGTGAGATATACATCTCCGTAAGCTCAGGGTCCTTGGAGGCATCTCCTCCACCCTGGCTCACTTTCATGACACACGTCATCAAGGCATCACAAACAATCTGGCCTCCTAGCCCTCATAACAATACATAGCCAAGTCATCTAGCTCTAATGTATACTGCGAAACTATGCCGCAACGATGCATCATCATCAGCATCAATGAGACCAGAACTCACACCCATGCCATCCCATCGGGAGCTACCCCTTACGCATGGACGCACATATATGGCACCTTCGAGAATAGGCTTCAACCGCGACGGGACCACCTATCTCTTGGTCTTAAGGGATCATCATCACCCTGGGAGCATCATCACCCAAGAGCAAACCAAGCTAGGAGGTGCCCTCTTCTCCTAGGGAGGTCCATATCTATCTAACTGGCCAGAAGATCTAATCATAGGTATCCATACATACAAGGCATAGATTAATGCATACATATCATTATGAGAAAGCAACACCAATTCAATGCATGCACCATGAATGCAACCATCACTCCCTCGGAGTATGGTGGAACACAGCAGTGGGAAATATCCCCAAGGGACCAAGAACTTACTTGGCAAAGTCGTGCTCTGTAGTTCTCTCCCTAATTTGTGGTCTACTCCACTGATACCCTCGGTGTCACGCCCTATACAAGGCACACAAGCTCATATCAAAACCAAAGCAACCTCACAAGGCATAAGCATATCACACGATTCTCAACCGTCACCATGAAAGGAACCTCATTCCTTTCCAAAACCTCTAAGTCCTCTAACTTAAGGTTTATCAAGACCAGCCAAATCATTAACAACACATAGACCCTCAGTGGTCTATCTTGGCCTAGCCAAGGCACTAGAGCCTCCACAAAACTCGGTACAAGCCAACACAAAAAGCTCAAGCTCTATTCAGGCCAAACTCAAGAATTCACATATGGCTTGAACGATTCCTCTCACACAAGACACCGTTTCTAAAGCCTCCTAAGCACATCAAAGCAATTATCATGGCTCTTGCATGTCATAGCATTATCAAGTGACTCAATATACTAGCCATACATGCATATCACAGAGCCAAAAACCAAGGTTCATGAAACTAACATTTGAGAGCTATCCTTCATCACAACAATGATCTAAACATACTTTTTCTAAAGGACCCAAGGCTAATTCTAACTCTAGCTCCAACGGGTCACTATTCATCCCAAACCCCAAATCACAAAATTAAACAGTGAAACTCGAGTCTCTTACCTCAAAGACGATAAGGAAGACCCGTGGACCACTTCCCCTAGCTTGGGTGTCCGTGAATCACACCCGTTCCTCGCCGAACTCGAGTTTTTCGAAGTTCCCTAGAGAAAGGGATTTCTCCGTTGAGTGGGTTTTAGGGGAAAAGGATGAAGGATTCAAGCTCACAATGTGGTTTCCAACAAGTTTGGTGTTTAAAGGGAGTGTTTTAATGAATAAACAAGGGTTTAAGAATCTTGGGTGCTCAACAATGGAGGTAGGGCGCTGTAGGAAGAAGAAAGGAAGGTTTTGGGTCAGATTTCGTAAAATGACCCTTTTTATACTGGGTCTGCCCGAGCTGTCGCGCTGATCGCGTCACACTGGCGCCAACCGCGCCACTCCGACGCCAACTGTGCCAACCTCCAGTATCTGTGGCTCCACTCGCGCCACGTTGGCGCTACCAACGCCAACCTCTAGGGAAATCAGGCTTCCTGGAGTTTTCTGGTGCTACAGGCATCAACCTCCAGAACCTGTGGCGCTACCCGCGCCACTATGGCGCCACTGGCGTCATCCTCCAGTATGTCTGGTGTAACACCCTCAGTTTTCATATATATATGTGCATTTTCTTATAAATATGTATTTCTAGACAAATGACATAAATACCCTTGGACACTTTTGAAAATGACCAAAATGTCCTTAGACAAATTCACAAATGACAGTCAGGTCCCTAGGATAAATGACTAAAATGCCCCTGAACAATTGTGCAAATGACCAAAATACCCTTTTGATCTGATAAGGTCAGAAAACCTCAGTAAGGTTATAGAAGTTGGACAAAAGTCTAGTAGACTCCTAAATAGGAAATTAGTGACATTTTTAGTAAAGAAAAATTATGAAATGGAATTTTTAGAAATTTTGAAAGATAACTCAAAAAGAATGAAATACAGACTAATCTGAGTTTTACAAAAATACAGAAACAGGAAAGATGCAATCTGGAGAATTTTCTTTTAATTATAGAAGGAATGGATTCTTAAATAAATGGTCTATACATTTTTCTAATTAAAAACAAAAATTAACCAATAGGAATTTAGAAAAGTCATTAGAAGGAAGTTAAGAAGCATTCCAAAATTATTACTATAACTTAATCTAGTTTCTAATTAATTTTAGAAATTTTGCTTCCAAGAAAACAAATTAAAATAAGGCTTTCATAAATTATGGAAATAAGTTTATACTAAGTCTCTTTAATTACAAGACATAAAATAAAATTAAAGTATTAAATCTTTTTAACTATAACTAGACTACTTAAACAAGCTTTAGACTACCTAAACAAGTTTAATTGGAATCCATTGGCCTTAAAAACACTGGCCGTGCACCTCCAAGAAGGCTAAAGAAAAACTTTAGAACATTGTGGAACAAGGCCGCTTGGATGGCTAGGAAACAAAGACAAAGGAGATTGGACCAAATGGAAAGTTGCAACAAAAATCCCCTAAAAACCAAAGCCATTCATGGATTGAAATAAAAATCAAAAGGCAAGGCACCAAAACTTGAAGCTCCACGGACCAAGCAAGGAAACCAGTAGAATTTTCATGAAAACAGCCACATGTAGGGCCATAAAGCATTAACCAATGGGAAGAAAGCAACTAGAAAGCAAAGTCATCATAAGCTTAAGATATTTTTCAAAAAAAGCCCAAGAACCTAGCAATATAAAAAGAATGGTGGGGACCAAATGCGGCTGAAGTTTTCCACGGATCACACACCACTTTCAGCCATCACTTTCACCTAAACACAAAAAGCAAAACAAAAGGCCAAACCCAAGGAAAGGTCACGTGAAGTACTAGGAGATTTGAAGGCAAATAGCTAAAATTTCAATCAAGAAAAGCTAAGGTATGGGGAGTATTTTGATAAACATGAATTAGATAGTTAATTAGGTTAATCTAACATTTAATTTTCTAGGATTAAAGCTATGGCTTTTTTCCTTGTTTAATAAAACTAAAAGTTTGGCATATTAAGTGTTTGATTAAAATTCTCAATGAACTAGAATAACCTTTAACAAAGAATAAACTTGAAACTTAAATAAAGTGGTTGTCCAATATAATTAATTTTACTTTGTGGCCGTAGGTTACTTTGTGGTATTCCTTTACTATTTACTTGATGTTGTAATATTTGTAATTAATTATTTAAGGTTGCTGTATGTCATTTTATTATGTTGTTGTATTTGTAACTTAATGTAGCTGTATATTATATTGTTGTACATGGTTGTATTTGTAACTTAATGTTGTTGTATGTTATTTTATTATGTTGCTGTATATTGTTGTATTTGTAATTTAATGTTGTTGTATGTTATTTTATTATTCACTTGATGATTGAGCTATGATAAAGTTTCTATGTTCTAGTCTATTAGAAATTAGATCATGGATATAGGATTAAAGACTCATATTCTATATTCTTAAGATTATTTCCTTAAAGAAAATTGTGAGCACTTATATCTTTGATATTAATGAATGATTAAAAATTTTATAGTACCAAGCGATGAGACTTTTAGAAGTAAATTAATGATAAAGAGTAATTGAAAGATAAAATCAAACCATGCATCATTCGCATATAATCCCTCAGAGTGGAGGGAAGTTTCACTAGAGTGGGTGAAACTATTCTGATTATGGTACCCTTTGACCCCTCAGAGTGGAGGGAGGTTTCACTAGAGTGGGTGAAACTATTTGAATTATGGTACCCTGTAGTGATAATCTGAGATCTCAGTCATACATCATTTAACAAAGAAATCATGCATCATTTCCCATGTATCTATTTCTGTTTATAAATGATGATTTATTCGTTAATTATCTGTGATAATTTCTGTCGATTATCTAATCATGTTTATTAAATACTGACCCGAGTCGTGTCTGTGGTTGACACTTGTGATGACCCCGATTTATTCGGGCGAGCAGAGGAACAGTGAAAAGCTGAGATATAGAGAAGCTTGGACAATTTGCATGCTATGTTTGGCTTGATGTATGGTTGATCTAGTTGGATGTTGTTGCTTTTGGAGATTATGTAATTCATACTGTACTATTTTGGTGGTGGTCTGTATTTTATTATGGATGACTGTACATGGACTGTTATACTTAACTATGCTTAAATCACCTAGACTACATATTATGTTAAATTATTCCAATGTAGCAAATCGTTTAGAATATTCTTTTACGTAACCGAATCGCGTAGAAATTTTTTTTCGTAAACTAAAAATGTGATCGGTAAAATATGATACAATGTAATAAGTTAAAATAAGGAAATTAACCGAATTCGTTATATTTGGTGCTGATTGCGCCAAACTGGCGCTACTAGCGCCACACCTCAGACTTGGTTTCTTGCATAGAAACCCTGGCGCTAACTGCACGGAACCCCAGTCGTGCCAGGCCTGAGGGTCATTATAATAATGCATTAAATTTAATTTGTTTGTGCCAAATTATTTAATCTTGTTACATATGTAATTTATCCCTATTAATTTCTTGAGATGATGTTAGCTCTTAGTATTGTGTTCATATTCAACAGTAGCATTGGTGCTAGGATGTCCGGATAAAGTGCTTTGTCTTTATAATTTTTAAGGATTCTCAACATTTTGTATTTAGGTGATAGTGATTATTTAACTTTATCTTTAGCTAACTTTGTTCTATTCTTGTGCTTGATAGAAATGGCAAGGAGTGCAGATTTCATTAAGAACATTGATAACATGAAGGAGACACTTAAACTTGTTATCAGGATTATAAATCTTTGGTTTGTTGAAACTAAAGACAAAGCTGAGTAGGTTGACATGGTCAATGTTGTGCTACTAGTTTTGGTCTCATTTCTTATCTAATTTAATATGAATAAGCATTTACTTTAATCTTTAAATTCTTAAGACTGGTGCTTCTGTTTTCACAGGCTGATAAAATCATGTGATTGTAAAGAAGGATCAGTTAAACACATGGAAGCTCATGTTTAAGGAGAATCAAACTTATATGATGCATAACTTTAAAATTGTTCCTAATGAAGGATAATACAAAGTTTGTCTTCACCCTTATAAATTAGTTTTCGCAGTCGTTAGCACTATTATTGAGCAAGAAATGGATGATATTCCCTTTCAAGTCTTATGAATTTGTTAAGTATGATGATATTATTGTTGGAAGTGATCAAGATGATTTGTTAGTTGGTAATGCTTATTTTTTTACTTTGCACCATTGTTTGGGCTTTTTTTTAGTTATAAATTACATATTCCCCTTTTTATCTTTTAAAAGTGTGTTTGTTAGTTGATTTCTGTTTTATGTTTCTTAATAATTTTGCATAATTGATTTTCTTGCGTAGATGTTATTGGTGTTTTGCATGATAACTTTTCACTAGATAAATGGTAACCCAAAGAAGGTATCTTTTCACTAGATGAATGATCAAAGGTAATTGAGCTATACTTGTGTTGATTCTATCTTTAGTGGACCTCAACTGAGTATTCTGTAATTAGTTATGTTTATAATTGACAGTGATCAAACAGTTGTGTGTACTGACGACTGTTTGCAACTAATGAATTATGTAAAGGAAACAAGTGGTTTGGTTACTATTATAATTTTATTAACACATGCTAAAATCAAAGAGGCTCAAGGTTAATGTTATTGTGAGATTACTTACTTACCTTTTTTAACTGACATTGGTAAACAATACATGGCAGGGTTTGAAGTTGTTTATTAATGATTCACTGCCTGAAATAGAGTCCTTTAATGAAAGGTTTAATATAAAAATTTTGTTTTAGATACATTGTCTTATTGGAAAAAAAATAGTCCTCTTTACATATTAATTATAAGTTAATTATTGTTGGATTGTAGAACTGGTGTTAGATTACCTATTGGAGTTCCAGCGCTAAACTCTTCAGAAATAGATCAAATTCTTTTCCAGTCTTCTGGACCATCTTAGTGCTAAGAGAAAGACAAATTCTTCTATAAAGCTGAGGTCAATAGTCTAGCTCAAGTCAATGAGGCTAGAACTATGCATAGTCCTTTATGCTTTTCTTTTTTACAAAAATATAATGGATATGCTTATTAGATTAAGACATTCCATTCAATATTTGTTTTGGGTTGATCCATCGCTTTTCTTTTTGTCAAACTTGAAGGATATCGTTTATGCCACTATTGGGACAATTGGGAGAAATAAGTGTAGACAATCAGGAGTGGTGTTACCTAGCTGCAATAGGTGTAACAAAATTGCTCCAATGCTTGATGGCCCATTTACATGTTTGTGTGGAAGATATAATGAGAAAAGTATGTTCAGGTAATCTGCTACTTAGACTTGGTTGTTTATTAATTTTCTTGAATTTTTTTCCCCATTATGGTTTTTCCCTGTATTTTTTTTCCTTTCAAATATTTTGCTGATTTGAGGTTTTTCCCTCGGTTCTATGCAATGGATAGGTATAGACTGGAAGTCATAGTGTATCATAACCAACATAACTCTAATTTTATCTTATGGGATCAAGAATGTTTCCACCTTATAAGGAAGACGACTCAAGAGATAAATCAAATGATGTTTGATGTAAGTGATTCAGCATCACAATTGCCTATTAATTTGTTATTCTCATTTATGTTATGATTCACCCGATCTTATGTCTCTGAATTTGTGTGTACAAGGGTGGTGATAAAAATGTTAATAGCTTTCCAGACCCACTAAATAATGTCTTGGGTCATACTCTGGCATTCAAGGTTCGGGTACAACCCAAGTACAGGAATTCATCTGTGTAGAAAATACTTTATCATCCGACTGTAATGAGAGCTATCTTGGATTTCTTCTCAAATAAGCAGGTACTTAAATCATTAACTCCTTATACTATTGTACTTAACCTATTGTAACACCCCGGATGTCTCTGGCATGTTATCATCAATGATATACATAACACGCTATCAGCGTTAACTAAGAGCGGTGCGGAAGCGATAGAATCGTTTATCTTGATTACATTATGAATGGAATATAAAAACCATATATATAAAAAGAACATAACAACACTATAGGCAGATACACAACATAATCATACAGAGACGATCAGGAGGAAACATACATATATACATCCTCATCATCTGTACATATACATGCTCAAAAAAAAGACCACAACTGAGTCATACATCCGAATATGTATAGGAAAATGGGTATACACATACCCTACAACTACACAGAGATCTAAGACCAACTTCAACTCTTGAAGCTCTGCTTTGGTCTTCTACTGCAGCCTCCCATCCAGCCTATCAGGTAGCTCAAGGGCCTCCTGCCCTGAGGTCGCTCCTCTCCTCAAGAAGCACCTGAAAACCACAAACCCCACACAGGGTGAGACAAACGTCTCAGTAAACTCAGGGTTCTGGGAATCCTCCCTAACCCTGGTTCACCACCAAGCATAAACACAACATATAAACAAAGCTGAGGAAATCCTCCTAGATCACACATACAAAGACTAGGACAATATCCTAGCTTTCACACATCCCAGCCATCTGGGTCCATAACTGGATGCTCCCAGCATCAGAGGTATTCCACCTCATCCTGGCTCTCTCAGCCGTCTCACAGAGATCAAAGCCATCATCATGGCATCAATATCTCATCTAGGCTCTCATAGCCTGTCTCACAAACATCTCACAGAGGTACCTATCATAGTGTCTCTCACTAGACACTTTCCATACTAGAGAGGCACCGCCTCTAACCACACAAACATTGCCTGAGGAGATCCCTCCACTCAGGACTTTGAGAATACAATATGACTCATCTAAGAGGCCCTAGGCTCTAGTCCCCCCTCGGGAAGCCCTCTCTTAGAGATACAACATATCTGTCTATCATCTGGCCTGGTAAAACCCTCCAGGACTTTCATAACACGTGCCTGGGCAAGAACATCCATATAGGGCAATCACCTCCAGGACTTTCACACACACTGGCCTGAGGATAATCACTCAGGACTTCCAACGTCTTTGCCTAAGGAGGAACATTCACACAGTTCCATCTGTCCTTAGGACTTAGGTGGAGAGTAGTGGCACCTCCCAAGGAATCTCAGCTATTCCAGGGAGTCCTCAAACTCTACCTCTGGCTAGGGAACCTCAACTAGCCTGATACTCATCCAGTATCCTCTAGGTTCCATCACAGACCATCTCATGATCTGCATTCTCTCAAAAGGCCCATAGCCTCACACCTGCCATATCAGGTGTCTCATTTCCCTCACACTGTTTCAGTGTCTATCCTAGGGTTCATCATTACAGCCCAGCACACACTAGGCCATCACATATTCCATAAATCCAGAACGGTCTGAGATTCACTCAAAGCACCGTTC
>PYAF01002713.1:181786-200315 GCA_007407185.1 Glycine tomentella | reverse complement strand
CCAAAATCCAAAGTTATCTAAATCAAAAACTGAAAGCTATTCCTTCATCAATTCATCGCTCTGAACACATCTCTCAACAGGACCCTGGGCTAATTCTAGCCCCAGCTCATATGGGTCACTATTCATAAAAACCCCCAGGATCAAAATTAAACGGAGAAACTTGAGTCTCTTACCTCAGTGGCGACTCAAAAGACCTCAGCACAGCTTCCTCGAGCTTCTGTGTCCTAATCACGCCGTGGGTCCTCGCCAATCTCAAGTTCTCTGAGTGTTTCCTCTGAGAAATCACTCCTCACTCAATGGGGTTTTTCAAGAGCAGAAATTGAAGGATTCAAGCTTTCAAAGGTTTCTCTAGGGATTAAAGGTCATAGGGAGGTGATTAGGCCTAGATATAGGGTCCCAAAAAGCTTGGAACAACCATTAATGGAGGTTGGAGGCAAAAGGAAGAAGAAGAAGTTGTTTTCCCCTTCTTTTTCGTGTTTTTGGCCTTATATAGTGCCCCTGACCGACATGCGGCGCCCTTGGCGCCACCTTGGCACTGATGGCGCCAAAGACCAGTGCATCTGGTGCCCCTGGCGCCACTCCGGCGCTCTTGGCGCCAACTTTCAGCACCTGTGGCGCTCTTGGCACCACACCGGCGCTCCTGGCGCCAGTTTTCAGCACCTGTGGCGCTCTTGGCGCCAGTTTCCAGCACCTGTGGCGCTCTTGGCGCCACATGTAGAATTAGCCTATGTACCCCCGGTAGTACATAGGCTTGTTGGTGCGGTACCTTCTGTTCGACTTAATTCTGCTATTTTCACCTGCTAACCATCAAATCTAGACTAAAACACCTCATGAAGGCACAAAAATGAGGGTCCTTACACCTATTTACTAGAATAATGTCCTTTCCTAATGCATGATACAGGGTATATCTAAATCTCAACCTTCTGTTGGATATAGGGGGAGCATCATGAAGAATGGAAAAATATGATTCAAGATTGGTTTTGAGCTTTCAACATTTTTGGATGCCTTGAAGTTGTAATTGATTCAAGTGTAAGAGAAAGGTTAATCTGGTGATCCATGGTTTACATTCATTCATTCATTCATTTAAATAAATGTTTTTCAACTAAAGTAACAAAGCTTTAATAATTTGATTAAGGTTTTTATCTAAGTGAAAAGTTTTTGGAAAAATGCAAGTTTCACTGGTTTAATCGATTAATATGTTCTTCATTCAATCTGGAAAATCTTTTATGAACATTATAATCAATTACCTATCGGAATAATCAATTATTTGATCATTGTTTAAAGTAAAACTCCTTTGTTAATGAATTTAATTGATTACTTAGTTAATCATGTTTTTAAGCCTTGCTGTGATAGTCGATTACCACATAATGTAATTGATTACCAAGGCTGTTTGAGAAAAATCACTTTGCTGTTTTAATCGATTACAAAAGATCGTAATTGATTACACGATCACTTTGAAAATATATGATTTCTGCTTTAATCGATTACCAAATATTGTAATCGATTACATAGTACAATTTGTAACTTTTAAAACTTCTGTTTTAATTGATTACAGCTCGGGATAGTTGATTATTTTTCTCGTTAAAAATCCTAGAATCATTCTTGAACGGTTTAATCGATTACATGGTTATTATAATCGATTACATAAGAAAAATAATCGATTATTAAGCGCGTTTAATCGATTACAGTTTGTTACAAATTTTGTTATAAAAAGGATTGGAGGCTGAGATTATTTCACAACTTGATCATTTGTATTTCTCAGTATACACAAGCCTCTCAAGCAATTCCTAAGTGATTTTCTAACTGTTTTTTTACTTCTTGCTTCATTCAAAACATCAATGAGTCTTTGAATGATTCTTTAGCAAGATTGTTTTCAAGATTAAGGAGAAGTATGTTCTGAGTTTGATTTCTTCTCAACCTGATTTGGTAATTCATTTGCATTCATTCATTGGATCATCAGGTTATCTCTCTCCTTATTGTTGTGTGTAAAATTTGTTTTGAATTTCTATGTAAGATTGCTATTGTAAAGTGAGTTCTTGCTTGTATCTAGAGAAGGGTTTTCTCTAGTGTAAAGAACAGAGTAGTGTTCTCTGGTTCTTTGTCTCTTAGAATCTAATAGTGTTTTAGATTTCTAATCTTTATCTAGGGTTGATAAGGGGGAGATGTTGTAATTGCATGTAAGAACAAAAATTTTATAATAGTGGAACTCTAACCTAGTGTTGGTTGGAAGAAACTGGATGTAGCTTCAAGTTTTGAAGTGAACCAATATAAATTGCTTGTGTCTTGATTCTATATATCTATTCTCATCTTATTCATTGATCTTTAATTCTTTCATTCACATTCATTGTTCAACAAGTTAAGTTTTGATCGATTGAATTCTTGAGCTGAGACATTTGATTAAGTAAATTGATTTCTTGGTTTTGAAAGTGATAAAGATCCTGAAACTCTGATTTGAAATTTTTTTTAATGTCATTTTGATATTTGGTCTCGACCAGGAACGATCCATATAAACAGGTCCCTTAGCTATTGTTCTTGAGAAATGACCTGGTTTTGCCCATTCCTCGAAAAGTAATATTACATTTATAATCAATTGATCTGATAGATAGGTACCATCCTTTATATATATATTTTTTTTGGGGGTTCTCTATTGATTCAAACGCTCTACCTACGAGATAGGGATAGAGAAAGAGGAAAAAACCGAGGATTTCACATAGTACTTTTGGTCAAAAAATCGATCTGATTTTTTTCGTACTTTTCGCTCACTGATGAAATGGGTCAGATTCTACAAGACCAAACCTTGTGGAAGTTAAGGAATGATGGAAGAAAATAAATGTTTAACCAATTCACCCCCATCTTGGTTATTGTGAAGTATTCCTATTATTTTTAATTGGCATCAAGAGCTGATTCTTGAGAGTTATTCAAGATCACTATTTTTTCTTCAAAAAGAAAAATGAATACCTCACAAATAACCTTCAAGGAAAGTGTTTCTCTAAACAGACCTCCTATGTTTGAAGGGGAACATTTCAGTTTTTGGAAAAATAGAATGAAAATCTTTATTCAATCAAATGACCTAGGTGCTTGGAATGCTATAGTAAAGGGTCCTTTTATTCCAAAGAAAACTATTGCCAATGAATTGATTCCCAAAGAATGGGATGAGATGACAGATGCTGAACAAAAGGTTGTTCAATATGATTTTAAAGCTAAAAATATGATCACCTCTGCACTTTCCTCTGATGAATTTTTTAGAACAGTGAAATGCACAAGTGCAAAAGAAATGTAGGAGATGCTGGAGATTACTCATGAAGGAACTGAAGAAGTTAGAAGATCAAGGAAGCATGCATTGATCCATGAGTATGAGATGTTCAAGATGAACACCAAAGAAAGCATTTCTCAGCTGCAAACAAGATTCACTCATATTGTCAATCATCTATTGGGTCTTGGGAAGATCTTTGATACTAAAGAATTAAACATCAAGATCTTGAAGTGTCTAACAAGGCCTTGGCAACCAAAGGTGACAGCAATCAAGGAATCCAAAGAGCTATCAAAGATGTCCATGACTGCACTATTTGGTAAGCTACTTGAATATGAGCTTGAAATGTTTCAACTTGCTTGCATTGAAGATGCAGAAAAGAAAAGCAGAAGCATTGCACTGAAAGTTGCAACTTCAAAAGCTGAAAAAGAGGAAGAATCAAGTGATGAGGATGAAGAGGACAACATGAACGTAGTTGCAGAAAATTCAGCAAGTTCTTGAGGAAAACAAGAACAAAAGGTTCACAAAGAACAACAAGAACAACAACAACAACAAGATTGAAAACAATTTTACTTGCTTTGAATGTGGTAAACCTTGCCACATCAAATCTGAATGTTCAATATACTTGCAAAAGCAACAAGGGGACAACAAGATGAGGAAGGAAGGGAAATCTAAAAGAGCCTACATAGATTGGGAAGATAACGAGTCAACAACCTCAGAATCTTCAACTAAAAATGAAGAAGCCAACATGTGTCTCACCTCCACTATCAATGAAGATGATGATGTACTATCAAGTGATGGAGATGAGGTAAATCCTAAACTTGAACAAGCTATTACTGCTTTCCAAGAAATGCATGAGGAAGCCCAAAAGCTTGCAAAATCCAATAACAAGCTCAAAGGAAATCTTAGATGGCATGTTGAAAAATTACTGAATTGCAAACTGAAATTTGCAACTTGAAAGAAGAAAATGAAAAACTTGTTTCAAGCTACAATTTGAATGAATGTGTATGTGCTTCTTCTTCTACAAATGTTGACAAATATAACTTGCTGCAAAAAGATTTTTATGATTACAAAAAGAGCCAAGGAGAAAAGTACATGTTACTTTTATCCAAGAACAATGATTTAATTGATCTTTTGAGAAAGCTTTACAAAGGAAAATGCAACTTGGATGAAATGTTAAGTGTGCAAAAGTATGTTGGAGATACTTCTGGTTTGGGGTACAAATAAGGCTCAAAATCATTTGGAAAAACTGTATTTGTGCCTCCAAAGCAGAAGAATCAAAAGTGTTTTAAAAATTTAAAGATCTATCAAAATGCATTCTCTAGAAGAACATCAAAATCTGTAACATGCAACTATTGTATGGAGAAAGGACACACATCATACAGATTCTATGTTAGGAGATTCTATGTGCCAAATGGAGATTGCATTTGGGTTTCAAAGAAATAGAAAGCTGCTAACCCCTATGGACCCAACCTTAATTGGGTACCTTCCTTTATAAATTAATTTAATTTTTGCAGGTATGTCTTAGAGCGAGATCCTCAATATGGTACCTTGACAATGGATGCTCTAGACATATGGTGGGTGACATGTCTATGCTTACAAATCTAACTCTTAAAGATGGAGGATATGTCACTTATGGGGATAATAATAAAGGAAAGATCATTGGAGAAGGCAACATTGGAGATAGCTTCAAAACAAAGATAAAAAAATGTTCTTTATGTAGAAGGTGTTGAATTCAGGGGGAGCTGCTTGAAGCATAAGCAAAGATTGATTCAAGTCTCAAGTTTTGAGCTTTAAACATGTAAATTACAACTTGGAGATTAATTAGGATATAATGTAAGAGAAAAGCAATTCTGATGATCCTAAAGCATTGCATTCATTCTAACTCATAAATAACTTAAAATGGTTTAGTAGAAATCACAAGGCTTTCATAAATTGGTTAAAGTTTCAAACATGTTTCAAAGGTTTTTGGAAAAATGGTTCTATTGTTGTTTTAATCGATTACAACATCATATTAATTGATTATTTTGTTCTTTATTTATTCTGGAAAAGCTTTCATGAACATTGTAATCGATTACATATTGGATTAATCAATTATTATACCTTTGGTCTTTAGAAAACTGCCTTGTTGAACATTTTAATTGATTACCTATGAGTAGTAATCGATTGCATACTTGAATATGTATTTAAAGAACTGCTGGGATAATTGATTACCAGTATACTGTAATTGATTACATTGGCTTATCTAAAAATAGTCATTCCCTGCTTTAATCGATTACCATAGGTGGTAACTGATTACTTGTTATGTTTAAATTCTAAGTTTTGTATTAGATAATCGATTACACAGTGTAATTAGAAAGGCTATGGCTCCTGCTTTAATCGATTACTATTTCTAGTAATCGATTACTCTGGTTCTATGACTAATATGCTTTCCTGGTTTAATCGATTACCAAGGTGAGTAATCGATTACATAGTGTATTTTGAAAAGTTGTTCCTTCTGTCTTAATCGATTACTATATGGAGTAATTGATTATTTGTTTCGTTATAAGAAATTCCAAAAAAACTTATGAACATTTTAATCGATTACATTCTTGGAATAATCGATTACATAAGCATAACAATTGATTATTAGGCGTGTATTAATCGATTATTTCTGTTACGATTTTCTGTTATAAATAGGAAATCACTTTACTTGTTTTTGTAATGTTGAATATTGATACCCATTGAGCCAAAACAGTTCTAATAGCCTTTCTAAGTGTTTTCAAAGTGATTTTACATGCTTGCTTTGTTTCTACATTGATCATGATATTGTGAGTCAATCTTGAGCAAGATTTCATTCAAGATTAAGGGAAGCTGATTTAACTTGCTAAATTCAACATGTGTTAATCCATCATTTGCATTGTTAATCAGTGGATCATCAGGTTGTTTCTCTCCTTAATCTTTCTGTAATTTTTGTTCTGATTTTGGATGTAATTCTTTATTCTATTGTAATTGGATTTCTTGCTTGTAAACTAGAGATAGTGTTTCTCTAGGGGTTGTGCTGAGTAGTGTTCTCAGTGGGTTTGTCTCTAAGAATCTAATAGTGTTTTAGATTTTTGTACTTTATCTAGAGTTGATAAAGGGAGACTTTGTAATTGCTTGTAAGTACAGAAAATTGCAATAGTGGAGCTCCATTCTAGTGTTGAGTGGAAGAAAACTGGATGTAGCTTTATAGTGTTTGAAGTGAACCAGTATAAATCTTTTGTGTCTTGATTCTTTTCTCTATCTTGATCATATTTTGTTTATCTTGATTGTGTGCCTTTGTTTATCAACTAAGTTTTGAGCTATTAGATACTTTGGACTGAGCATTTGATTTAATAATGTTTCTTGGTTTCAAAAGTGATAAAGATCCTAAGGGAAACTCTGATTTTGTCTAAAGAAATTTTAACTTACCAAGCATAACCAATTCACCCCCCCTTTTGGTTAAGTGTGAAGTGTTCCTATATTTTATAGAAGGTTTGAAGCACAATCTCTTAAGCATAAGCCAACTCTGTGATAAAGGATTCAAAGTCTCATTCAATGAGAATTGCTGCATGATTTGTGGTGGGAAAAGTGGTGAAGTGATTCAAATAGGTAAAAGAAAATGTAACATTTACTTACTTTCTATTGATCATGCATTCTTTCACAACACTTCTTGTCTAATAAGCAAGATTGATGAATCTTGGCTATGGCATAGAAGGGCTAGTCACATAAACATGCATCATATGAACAAGTTTATTAGAAAGGATCTAGTAATTGGTTTACCCAAACTCAAGTTTGAAAAGGACAAACTTTGTGATGCTTGTCAAAAGGGTAAACAAACTAAAAATTCTTTTCAAAGTAAAAACATTGTTTCCACCTCTAGACCACATGAATTACTGCACATTGATTTGTTTGGTCCTTCTAGAACTATGAGTTTAGGTGGCAATTATTATGGGCTTGTCATTGTAGATGATTACTCTAGATTCACTTGGACTCTGTTTTTAAAATTCAAAAGTGTGTTTTCCTTGCTTTTAGAAAAATGGCCAACCTGGCACAAAATGAAAAAAGTGGCAAAATTATCTCAATAAAAAGTGATCATGGTGGAGAATTCCAAAATGAACATTTTGAAAAATTCTATGAATAAAATGGAATTAATCACAACTTTTCAGCTGCAAGAACACCTCAACAAAATGGTGTTGTGGAGAGAAAAAATAGATCTCTTGAAGAAGGAGCTAGAACTCTTCTTAATAAGACTAATTTGCCAAAATATTTTTTGGCTGATGCTATAAGTACAATATGCTACACTTTGAATAGATTACTTATAAGGCCTATTTTAAAGAAACTCCTTACGAGCTATACAAAGGTAGAAAACCCAACATATCACATTTGAGAGCTTTTGGCTGCAAGTGTTTTGTATTAAACAATGGGAAATAATCACTTGGAAAATTTGATGCTAAGACTGATAAAGCAATTTTCCTTGGATATTCATTACATAGTAAAGCTTATAGAGTTTTCAACAAAAGAACAATGTGCATGGAAGAATCTATACATGTAATTTGTGATGAGTCTAATCCCTCTAAAGAGGAAAAGAAGTGTGATGTAGATGCAGGTCCTATGGAAGAATTTATTCACCTAAATGATTCCTTAAATAAAGAGAAAGAAGAACCAAGTGCTGAAATAAAACCATCAACACCTATTCAAGAGCCTAAAGATTGGAGAACAACAAGAGATCTCTCACTTGACAACATCATAGGTGAAGTTTCAAAAGGGAGTATCTACTAGATCTTCATTAAGAAATCTATGTTGTAATATGGCTTTTGTTTCTCAAATTGAACCTAATAATATTGATCAAGCCTTATATGATGAACATTGGATGCATGCCATGCATGATGAGTTAAATCAGTTTAAGAGAAATGAAGTTTGGGAACTTATTCCTAGACCATCCTCTCTCAAACTTATGGGTACAAAATGGGTTTTTAGAAATAAACTTGATGAAAGTGGAATCATAGTTAGAAATAAAGCTAGATTGGTTGCTAAAGGTTATGACCAAGAAGAAGGCATGGACTATAAGGCAACTTATTTTCTAGTTGCAAGATTGGAAGCCATCAGGTTATTACATGCTTATGCATGTTTAATGGATTTCAAACTCTTTCAAATGGATGTTAAAAGTGTCTTTTTAAATTGATACATTGAGGAGGATATATATGTTGAACAACCTCTTGGTTTTACTAATTTTAAACATCCTAACTATGTTTTTAAACTTAAAAGGCCCTTTATGGTTTAAAGCAAGCTCCTAGATCATAGTATGAAAGACTAAGCAAGTTTCTGCTTGAACAATCTTTCACTAAGGGCCTTGTTGACAAAACCTTGTTCATCAAAAGGCATAAGAATGGTATCTTATTGGTTAAAGTTTATGTTGATGATATAATCTTTGGTTCAACTAACCATGTACTTTGCAAGGAATTCTTTGCAGCTATGCAAAAGGAATTTGAGATGTCAATGATGGGAGAATTAACATTCTTTCTTGGACTTCAAGTGAAACAAATGAAGAATGGAACATTTCTCAATCAATCAAAATATTGCCTTGAAGTGATCAAAAATTTTGAAATGGAGAAAAGTAAAGATGTTGCAACTCCTATGGCAACCTCAAATTATCTTGATTCAGATGAAAGTGGAAAGAAGGTTGATGAGTCAAAATTCAGAGGAATGATTGGATCATTGTTATATTTGACAGCTAGTAGACCAGATATAATGCTTAGTGTTTGCTTGTGTGCAAGATATCAAGCAAATCCCAAAGAGTCTCACCTAACAGCAGTCAAAAGGATCCTCAAATATCTCAAGGCTACACCTAAAGTTGGTCTTTGGTATCTCAAAGGTGCTTCAATTAATATTATTGGTTATTCTAATTCTGACTTTGCAGGATGCAAGTTAGATAGAAAAAGCACAAGTGGCACTTGTCATCTTCTTGGAAGTTCATTGATCTCATGGAATTGCAAGAAACAATCTTGTGTTGCTTTGTCAACTATTGAAGCTGAATATATCTCAGCTAAAAGTTGTTGTGCACAAAGCTTATGGTTGAAGCAACAATTGAAAGATTTTGGAGTTGAACTGAAAGAAATACCTCTGCTATGTGACAATACAAGTGTTATTAACATCTCAAAGAATCCAATAATGCACTCAAGGACCAAGCACATTGAGATAAGGTATCATTTTCTCAGAGATCATGTTCAAAGAGGTAATATCAAAATTGATTTCATTGATACAAATAATCAATTGACTGATATCTTTACTAAACCATTAGCTAGAGATAGATTCTATGTGTAAAATATAGAAACACTTCACACTTAACCAAGAGGGGGGGGGGGCAAATTGGTTAGCCTTGGTAATTTTAAAATTTTATTAATCAAAATCAGAGTTTTTGCCCTTTTGGATCTTTATCACAAACACAACCAAGAACCTTTATTCAACCCAAGAATTAATCCAAGAATGTAATGATTCAAGAATGTGGTAAATAGCAGAATTAACAATCAAGAATGATTCACACAATCAATTATGCAAAATTAAAATAACACACAAGAGTGTATACTGGTTCACTTCAAACACTATGAAGCTACATCCAGTTCTTCTACTCAACACTAGAGTAGAGTTCCACTATTGTAAATTTTAGTTCTTACAAGATTATTACAAGTCTCTTTTATCAACCCTAGATAAAGTTCAGAGATCTAAAACCTATTAGATCCTTAGAGACCAAACCCAGCTGAGAACACTACCCAGCAACACTTAGAGAAACACTATCTCTAAAATACAAGCAAGAACCTAAAATACAATAGACAAGATAATACAAATTTCAACAGAGAATTACAGCATTCAAAGATTAAGGAAAGAAATCACCTAATGATCCAAAGATTGATATGCATGAAATGAATTTACCAGGTTGAATGCAAATAACAAACTCAGAACATGGCTTTCCTTGATCTTTGAAAAGAAAATCTTGCTTCACTCAATCCTTAAACACCCATAAGAGTTTTGTGGAAGCAAGAACTCAATGAACCCAGAAATATCACTTAGAGAATGTTTAGAAAGCTTTTGAATGCTTAGAATACGAAAAATTCAAGTCCTTAAAACAGCTGAGCATTGGATTTATTTATAATAATTTTTGTAACCGCTTGCAATCGATTAAATGCGCTCATGTAATCAATTATTTAGCATATGTAATCAATTACACACGCTCCTATAATCGATTAAAGTGTTCATAAGGATTCTGGGTAACTACAACGAGCAATTTAATCGATTATCCCGACGTGTAATCGATTAAACCAGGCAATGTATAAAATGTGTTTGTACTATGTAATCGATTACAATAATTGGCAATCGATTAAAGTCGACATTATAAAAAACATGCTTTGAACTAAATAATCGATTACAATAATTGGTAATCGATTAATCCAGAGTGATGATATAATTTGTATGGGTAATGTAATCAATTATAGATTAGTAGTAATCGATTAAAAAGGTCACTAAGGCAGATTATATTTATTCTAAAAGTTAAAATAATCGATTAATCCGATAGTGTAATTGATTAAAATGTTCTTGAGAATTTTCCAGAAAGCATCAAGAACAAAATAATCGATTCTTCGCTTATATTAATCGATTAAACCAGTAAAATACTATTTTTCCAAAAGACACTTAGTTTATTTCAAGATTCAAAATAATTTCCTAATGCCTTGTGATTTAATTCTTAAGCTTATGAATGATATGAATGCAATGACTTGGATCATCAGAAAACTTCTTTCCTTTTACATTTGATCACAAGCTTTTCTTTAATGCTTCAATCATGTTGAAAGTCCAAAACACTTCTTTGTCTTCAAAATCTCTTTGTGCTTCAAGTAACTCCCCCTCAAATCAACAATCTCCCCCTTTTTGGCTTTAAACATGCCAAATTTGAAATTGAACATCATTTAGAAACATGCTAGGAATCTTGGATGAATCTAATCTCTTTTAGCTTGAATGCTTGATATCATGTTGAATGCCATTGCATGTGAAATACTTTGAATATTGAATCCTTCATCACAAAAACTTAGAAATTTCATGTCATGCTACATAAGTTTTGCTATTTCTGATAAAAGCTCTGTAATAATCGATTATGTGTCGGATTAATCGATTATAATCATTAAAATTCTCATTTAGCGTGAAAATTGAGCTTATGTAATCGATTACACTAACATTATAATCGATTATTTGTCATTTTTGAAAAATTGGTCTCTTCTGTAATAATTGATTATTGATCGAATTAATCGATTACAATGACCAAAACTTGTTTTTCAATTGTAAACGTTCACTGGAATAATCGATTATAATAAATGGTAATCTATTATAAAGATGAAAATCAAAATTTTCAAAAATCAATACTTTCTGGAATAATCGATTATATGTCGGGTTAATCGATTACACAAGCTAAAATGTGTTTCTGAAAACAAAACTTTCTGTGATAATTGATTAAAATAAGGAATAATCGATTACACATTTTCTTCAACCTCTAAATGGTTGCAAAATAATCGATTACTATAAAAGAATAATCGATTACTGTGTGCTATTTGTGTTTCTGCATATGAAATAATCGATTACATAAGGATTATAATCGATTATTTGAGGAGTTACTGCAAAATCTGACAGATTCTCTTAGAAGTTGAAACTGCCCAACTCCCATCAATTCAAATTTAAACCCTCTGCAGTGATTTAATACGTTCTAACAACTATTTTATTCAAATTTCAAATGCTTGAGGCCTAAAATCCTCTATAAATAGAATCTTTGCTCCATGGAAAAATCACACCTATCTCTATCCTCTCTCTAAACCTCTATTTTTTCTGTGCTTGGAATCCTTTTTAGAATGTCTACCTCTAAGAGAGCCAGAACCCCTAAGAGAAGAATTGGTGAATCCTCAAACCCCCCCTCCTCCAAATAGGCTAGACCTTTGGTTCAATAATGAGAAAGACCGTATGACCTATCTTCAATTCAATGCAACCAAACAAGTTTGTTCTCCCAAATACTTAGAGATTGATTGGTTTATTAGGGAAGGCTTTCAATTCCCTGCCTTCTTAGAAACCCAGGGTCTTAGAAAATTTGTTGAGTTAAGGGTACTTTTTACCCTGAATTGGTCAAGGTGTTCTACACCTGTGCCAAGGGATCCATGGATGGGATACTGAGCACCCAAGTAAATGGAGTGCCCATGGAGATAACCCATGAGGTATGGGAGTCAGTGGCTGGTATCTCCTTTGAAGGAGAAAGAAAGTTTGATGAAAATCCTGAGGGCTACAATAAGGTTGACACTTATAGGGAAATGCTTAGTGATCCTAACATGAGATTGAAAACTAGGCTAGGTACTGGACCTATGACACATGAGGATAGGCTTTTGCATTATATAATTACCTATATCCTCACACCAAGAGCCAAAAACCATGCCTAAGCAACTGATGAAGATCTACAACTAGTGTATGGTCTGAAGAATTCAATTCAGATGAATTGGGTTCTCATCCTTGAGGAAATAATGTTAAAGTCCAAAAGGCATGTCAACTACCCATTTCCTTATGTTGTTCCGGTGTCCAGATTCATAGACTACTTTCATATTGATGTGTCAAATGAAGTAGTGGACAACACTAATTCTAGAAACTGCCTCATCAAGGACAAGCATCTCAACAAGCTTGGAATGGTGAAGACACCACAAGGATGGTAGATGGTTGGTCCATAACCAGTGCCTGAACATCCTGCTGCTATTGGTGTTCAAGAAGAAGCTGCTGAAGAGGAAGAAGATGTTGCTTAACCCATCTACACTCAGTTCGAATCTCTCATGCTTCAGAAGATGGATGGCCTTATTTCAATGCATCATGATTTTAGGGATGAAACTAGTTCAACTTTAGAAGGCATTAAGAATAGGCTAGATGATATTGAAGCAACTCTTATGTTTGATGAGTCTGAATCTTTTTAGACTTTGTATTTTTCTGTTTCTTATGTTTTTCTGTTTTCATGCTTTTATTTTAATTTTTAAGCTTTGTAATTGGTTCCCTTAACACTTAATATATCCATTTCTGTTTCTCCTTTTCATTATCCGCTGTGCTTTACATTTTTTCACTTTGATAAGCCAAATAGGGGGAGAAATTGATTGATTTGGTCATGCTCTGCATCATACTCTGTTCTACCCTGTTTTACTGCATATTTTTTTGCCCAAATCTTAAATTGAATGGATTGGAAAATTAAGGGGGAGCTAAGTGTTAGAAAGTAATCAATTAAGTAAGATATAAATGTAAATGAATGATGGATCAAACAATAGATACTCTAACACTTGTTCTTGGCAAAGAGTTGAAATTATTTGCAGATTTGCAAAAGCTCAAAGTTTTTTTCAAAATTTGGTTCCCTCAAGTAACTTCAAGTCCAACACTTAATCAATCGAGAATTTGACATGTTCAAAGCCAAAAAGGGGGAGATTTTTGGATATAGGGGGAGCATCATGAAGAATGGAAGAATATGATTCAAGATTGGTTTTGAGCTTTCAACATGCTTGGATGCCTTGAAGTTGTAATTGATTCAAGTGTAAGAGAAAGGTTAATTTGGTGATCCATGGTTTGCATTCATTCATTCATTCATTTAAATAAATGTTTTTCAACTAAAGTAACAAAGCTTTAATAATTTGATTTAAGGTTTTTATCTAAGTGAAAAGTTTTTGGAAAAATGCAAGTTTCACTGGATTAATCGATTAATATGTTCTTCATTCAATCTGGAAAATCTTTTATGAACATTGTAATCAATTACCTATCGGAATAATCGATTATTTGATCATTGTTTAAAGTAAAACTCCTTTGTTAATGAATTTAATCGATTACTTAAGGGTTGTAATCGATTACTTAGTTACTCATGTTTTTAAGCCTTGTTGTGATAGTCGATTACCACACAATGTGATCGATTACCAAGGCTGTTTGAGAAAAATAACTTTGTTGTTTTAATCAATTACCAAAGATCATAATCGATTACACGATCACTTTGAAAATATATGGTTTCTGCTTTAATCGATTACCAAATATTGTAATCGATTACATAGTACAATTTATAACTTTTAAAACTTAATGTTTAATCAATTACAGCTCGGGATAATAGATTATTTTACTCGTTAAAAATCCTAGAATCATTCTTGAACGGTTTAATTAATTACATGGTTATTATAATCGATTACATAAGAAAAATAATCGATTATTAGGCGTATTTAATCGATTACAGTTAGTTACAAATTCTGTTATAAATAGGATTGGAGGCTAAGCTTATTTCATAATCTGAGTATACACAAGCCTCTCAAGCAATTCCTAAGTGATTTTCTAAGTGTTTTTTACTTCTTGCTTCATTCAAAACATCAAAGAGTCTTTGAATGATTCTTTAGCAAGATTGTTTTCAAGATTAAGGAGAAGTATGTTCTGAGTTTGATTTCTTGTCAATCTAATTTGGTAATTCATTTGCATTCATTCATTGGATTATCAGGTTATCTCTCTCCTTAATTGTTGTGTAAAATTCGTTTTGAATTTCTTTATAAGATTGCTATTGTAAAGTGAGTTCTTGCTTGTATCTAAAGAAGGGTTTTCTCTAGTGTAAAGAACAGAGTAGTGTTCTCTGGTTCTTTGTCTCATAGAATCTAATAATATTTTAGATTTCTAATCTTTATCTAGGTTGATAAAAGGGAGATGTTGTAATTGCATGTAAGAACATAAATTTTATAATAGTGGAACTCTAACCTAGTGTTGGTTGGAAGAAACTGGATGTAGCTTCAAGTTTTGAAGTGAACCAGTATAAATTGCTTGTGTCTTGATTCTATATCTCTATTCTCATCTTATTCATTGATCTTTGATTCTTTGATTCACATTCATTATTCAACAAGTTCAATTTTGATCTATTGAATTCTTAAGCTGAGACATTTGATTGAGTAAATTGATTTGTTGGTTTTGAAAGTGATAAAGATCCTGAAACTCTGATTTGAAAAAGTTTTTAAAATATCAAGGTTTTAACCAATTCACCTCCCTCTTGGTTATTGTGAAGTATTCCTATTATTTTCACCTTCCACTTCAAATGAACATGATTCTGTCGAAAATGACATTGTGAGTTATCATAATTATCTATACTAATTTGTAATGTGGAGTGTTTATAAATGCTTATTATCATCGTTATCTAGAAATCTTTGTTAGTTACTACTAATCATGATCCTAATGCTATACACATAATGACTCCAACCAAAAATGTTTCTACAAGTGATCCAAACTATCATCTACAATCTGTTGATTCAAGAGGAAGTATGGAAGGATGGACAAGGAATCAAGCTTTGGAGTTTTGTGCTTTCAACATGCCCAATAGCAAAGTGCCTTGGAAGCTTGAAGAACAATTGATTCATGTAAAAGGGAATAAGTGTTATCTGATAATCCAATGTGCATATCATGCATAATCATTCATTTAGGATTGTTAGAATGAGGGCCAACTCAAAAGCATCTAACAAATAAGGCAAATTAAAATCAAGTTTTTGGAAAAATGAAGTTTTCCTGCTTTAATCGATTACAGATTGTTGGCATCGATTATTTTTTTCTTTGTACTTTCTGGAAAATAAATCAAGAACAATGTAATTGATTACATATTGAATTAATTGATTACATAGGCTAAAATTGAAAAATCATATTGATTGTCTTAATCGATTACAGAAGTTAGTAATCGATTACATATCATGCCTATGGCTAACATGTTCTGCTAATTTAATCGATTACATATCGTTTTAATCGATTACATAGTACATTTGAAAATATTGGTTTGTCTGTCTTAATCGATTACCAAATTTAGTAATCGATTACTCAGTGCATTTAGAAAATCATGAGTGTCTGGTTTAATCGATTACATGACGGAATAATCGATTACAATGTTCATAGTTCAAACCCAGAAAGCATCATAAACATTTTAATCAATTACATTCTTGGATTAATCGATTACATATGCGAAATAATCGACTACATGAGCGTGTTTTATCGATTATTTTCAGTTAGAAAGTTGTTATAAATAGAACACATTGCCCTGTGATTTTAGGGATTGAGTAATTCCTATTCTGGGCAATCACAAACATTCATGAGCTTTGTTTAGTGAGTTTTTTGAGCTTACAAATGTAACACCCCTTTCAATCATCAGGGTCATTACCAAACATTAATCAACAAACAAACATATAATCATCAGAGTTTAAGCAGTTTGGAAGCATAAACTAAGAGTGACATCCTCAAAGGTCACTATCATAAGCACGGTACACTGTAATATGGTGAATATACATAACATCTCTGTTTAAGTACAAAACTGTACAAATATATCCCCTCAGGGTACAACAAAACCAAACCAAAGGAAAAATACAAACATCAGAGCCACATGCTCAAGTCATCTATGCCTAAGGTTTCAAAACACAGCTATCCCTGCACAGGCTTCTTGCCTTGGGATCTATCAGCTCCTCCTGAGGATTCACCTGCAAAACATAAGCCCCACACAAGGGGTGAGATATAAAATCCCAGTAAACTCAGGGCCCTTGAAGGTATTTCCTTCCCCTGGTTCACTTTCACACATATACATGGAAACAGTATATCAAAAGCAATCATTATCAACATCAGTGAATCACTCAATCAAGCATCGTGCACCATCAATGCGCATCCAACTGTCAATAATCAGGTTATACTCATGGCATACAGCCATTCATCTCATACATCACTATCCTGCAGAGGCTACATCTATGTATATAGGAACATCTCCGCCCAGGGAGGCTACATCTATATACTAGGAACATCTCATGGCAGGATCTCAATACATCTATCAGAGGCTACATCCGTATATATAGGAACACCATTCAGCAGTCAATCATAACAACATACAATTTCCATATACATGCATATAGTCACAACAGAACCATCACCCTATTAGGATCATGGTGGAACACAGTACAGGACGCACATGCAAGAACCAAGAGCTTACCTGCTCTAGGCAAAATACCGGCTCTCCCGGCCTCATGGTCACCACCACTAGAACTATCAAGCTTGTAACGCCTCTCGTAATTCTCTCGTGCTTGATTGATTTTAATCAAAAACTCGTATCCAATTTGTATTTAAATGATCTTAGTTATAAATTTTTTCACAAAAATTCTTATTGCGTTGCTAATCTTATGATTCGTAAATAGAGTAAACGATTTTCCTCACCACGGGTCATATAATAAGAATGCAGTCCATGATACAATCCAAATACAGTATCCCAAAATAATATACAGACAACTTATCACAAATTACATGTCACAGAAAATTACAAATCACAGCATATAGCTTCTCATCAAAACTTCTTCAACAATCTTCATTTTCAGCTCATGCTTTCCTGTTTCTCTGCTCGCCCAAATGAATTGGGGTCATCACAGGTGTCAACCACAGACACAACTCGGGTAAGTTTATGCCAAACATAGGTTGAATAATATAAACACAGATAGATAAAATCCACACAGCTTATACAGTGAATATATCATCATACATATTCCCATTGTGCGATGTATAAAATGCATGCTCGTCTTTTTATATGATGCATGACTGAGATCTCAGGCTATTAAATCAACAGTGGCCACAGTCAAGATAGCTCCAGCCCAGTGGCACACCTATCCATTCAGTCGGGGTAGGGCAGGGGCACGTAGGAATGTCACCTCCACCTATGTGATCATCATGGTGGTGTGGTCCTCCTTGAAACACACTACCCCCCAGTTCAATCTCTGAACACATGGACTCGGTTTAGCTATCTGACAAACAACTCCACGGATTAACCCCCGCCAGGCATAACTCCACGGATTAACCCCCGCCAGGCATATGCGTATGAAATGCATGAATGATTTATTTAATCAAGTCTTTAATCATCTTCACAGCTCGTGGCAGATGTTTTTAGAACAACACATAAAGCTTATTTCCACCATCATAGAATTTTACACCACAGTCTCATCATACAGCCACATCTCTTGGAATAAATAATCATCATAAACCACCAAGCAACATGTTAATTTTATTAAAGTATATAGAATTACTTTAACCACATGAAAGATCACATAACTTATTTTATTTCTTTGAAACCTTTTATCAAACACTTGGTGTGCTTTATGGAAACACTCAACAACACATGTAAAATCATGTAGTTATTCCTTTAAAACATTCAATCATGCAAGTATACTACATATCCAACAATAGAGGTTCAAATCCACAATCACT
>PYAF01002713.1:144498-160054 GCA_007407185.1 Glycine tomentella | reverse complement strand
GTTGAGACAGTGGGGACCACACCACCATGATGATCACATGGATGGGAGTGATACTCCTACGCGACACTGGGCTACCCTGACGGGATGGATAGGTTCGTTCCACTAAGGTGAGGGTGGGGTTATCTGACAGTGGCCACAATTTTTGAGATGTTGCTGAGATCTCAGTCATGCATCATATAATAAGATGAGCATGCATTTTTCTTTCATTTCGTTGCAAGTGTGTGTGAAAAAAAAGATGATTTAATACATGTGTTGAGGAAATGATAATTAAATTTTTGGTAAACGTATTAAAATCCTCGGTATTATTATGTCTGTTTATATTTAAATTTTGTTTATCATGTACTTAGCCCTATTTGTGTCGGTGGTTGACACCTGTGATGACCCCAATTTATTTGGGCGAGCAGGGGAACAGTGATATGGACGATGTACGAGAAGATGTGATGAAGTTTGTGTGATGATTTCCTGTTTTTGATGATCTATACTTTGATCTGTATTTGGTGCTGCGCTGTCTGTACTAAGCTGTTGTAATCCATTTGGTGATGAATTATTTGGAACTGTACTTGGACTGTTTAATAATTTCATTTGTATTAAAGAACTATAAGTATATGAATCGTGGTGAGGGAAAGTCACGGTTGTTACAAATAAATTACACAAAACTGGCAAGCAAAAAGAAAAGAAATTTTCGTGAAAAATTTATAACTAATTTGATTCTAATACAAAGCGAACACAATATTTTATCTAAAATAAACCAAGCACGAGAGGGTAAAGAGAGGTGTTACAATAGGCATGGCACAACCTTTGAACCAAAATAGGGAACTGATTGGTTGTATATGTTTGATTATTGAATTGTGTCTGTGATGCACTTGTAATGAAAAGTTAATATTTTAGAAACTTGTGCTAATACTTATCTGGGAATCAATAACCTGTGATTGCTAAGAACTGAATCAACTTGAATTGACAAGGAAGTATGCTTGTGATCAATTACTTGAAGACAACTACAGTGCTATGATTAAATTGCATTCAAAATTGAAAATCATCCATCATTTTGTTGTCTGTGGGTATGGAATAGAATTAAATCTGGGAATTGTTCCTGAACTGAAATTGAATAAGAAATAGTGAACTGTGTTTGTGATTATTAGGACCAAATGCTTTAGGAACATAATTGCATAAAATGCTGAAATTTTGATTATTGGTGGATATGAGGACCTTAAATCTGGGAATCCCAAGTTGTGATATACTTGTTTATTGTACCTTTTGCTTTTATGTGCATATAATTACCACTGCAGGTACCTAAAGTAATCATCCATTGAAAGCAATAAATCTGGGAATTAAACTGACTGGAATATATTTATATATATGTTGGATTCTTTTCTGATTTTCAGGGAAAACAAATAGCAAAGGGTAAGAAGAAGGCCACCGCCGAAGGAGGAAGAAAGAGAGCCAGAGTAGCAGACTTTGATGAAACCAGGTTTAGGACAGTTGAGTGCCAGGAACACTTTGATTCCTGGTATCTCCCAAAGAAGATCATTCAGGAGAAGAAAATTTTGTGGGACACGCTACTTGAAGATAACCCGGTGAAGGCAGTGATCATGAGACGCTAATGGCAGAGGCTTGTTACTTTTCCAGAGCCAAGCTCCAGCATGATATTGAAGGAGTTTTTGGCAAACGTTGAGCCAGATACCGTCTACAGGACTAGGAGATCTTGGGTGAGGGGTGTCCAGGTCCCGTTTGATGACAAAACCATAGAGCAGATGTTGGACACCCACTATGACCCCTTCGAGGGATGCGAATTCCTCTGGCTTTTCCTTCGGATGCAGCCAGATGCCCTCACGAAGATGTATAGGGACGAGGTTCCCTAGCTGGCCACCACCATCCGCAGAGCCATCACCGGTCTTTATACGGCTTGGAAGCCCAAGTCCGGTTTAGATTATATACCAGAGAAGATGCGCAAGCACGTTTTGGTGGGAGATGCCGCTTTCTGGCATCAGTTCGTGAATCACACCGTCATACCTTTTACTAATATGATGGATGTGAACGTAGAGAGGGTGATTCTACTTTATACCCTTCGAGGTGAGGGTAATCTTCTTATTTCTGACATCCTTTCTAACCGTATTCTACACATGATACAGGACGCTAGCAGCAAGTCCTGGCTGGCACACCCTTCCCTCATTCTACACTTATGCCGGCATGCGGGTGTGCACATAGATGATGACGAGCCCATGGACGTCCCGATTTCCTCGCTGATGAGCTACAAGACTTACGTGGACACCATGGCCGCCACAGCTGATGAGCAGGTTCTTAGAGCTTCAAAGCTCAAACCTGAGGAGATTGCAGCCCGTGCCCCCAGAGACCTCCCTGCACTAGAGATTCCCCAGCCGGCAGAGATCCCAGCACCACCAGTGGATGCATCACAGCCACTAGTTTCAGCACCTTCTTCATCCATTCCTGAGCATGCACCACTTTACACAGATTCTCCTTCATATCTAGCTTTCCAGGAGTTCGTACGGACTCAGTTGGCTCAGCAGACCAGCATGCTTGGGGCGATTTGCAAACACTTGGGTATTTTCCCAGCTAAGTACCAGATTCCTTCTACAGCACCAGCAGATCCTCCTACACCAGCAGATCCTACTACTCCAGCCACCGAGACTACTCTGATTCACTCTGATGCAGCAGCTACAAAGCCATCCATTACTGAGCCACCTCAGACATCAGAGGCTGCAGAGATTGTAGAGAGAGGAGAGGCATGATCAGGACACACTTTCAGTTTTTGTTTTCTGTTATTTTTATTGTTATGGTTTTTGGTTTTATTTTAGATACTGCACTAGACATTGCCATTACATTCTGCACACTTTATATCACTGCATTTATATATATCTAGCAAGTTTCATTTGATTTGTTTTGCAATAAAAACTGTTTAGATCAATGTGAATTGAATGCGATTTTCCAAATAATGCTCAAAATTTTCCAAAGCGCTATGACCTTATTTGTGGTTGCTGGGGACAGCAACATATAAATCTGGGAATGGTTACGCATTATTTCGCAAATCACAATCAAGAAACAAATGACGTCTAACAGAACTTTTCAAAAAAATTTCAAAAATAAGCAGCACATCCAATTTTTCAGACTAAAAGAAAATGGACACAGTGATGGATAGGATTTCTAGATGAAAGCTTGATGAAATAAAACATAGCATGAATCGCATGATGCATGAATGGAATTTGATTGTTGGTATGTGAAATGAATGTTGAAGTTGAAATGATGCTTGAAATGCAGTCAGTTGAGATTGACTTGAGTTTGAACACCTGTAAGGATTCGAGCCAAATAGCGGTAATGTTTTCTTTCCGAGAGACTCCGATTTCATTGTACTCTAGAACTTGAATTGTTTCTCTAGATGCAGGTGTGACTTGATATGATCAAGTCAATCTTTCTTCTGAAATTAGGGCCAAAATAACTCACCTTCAATTATTTTCCAATTGCACCTTATTTGAGCCTAAGCCTTTCATTTCAAAATGTCCCAAATCAAGAGCTATATCCAAATGACCAAATCCCTGAGGCTAGAAAAGGTTGAATTAAGTCTATAACAATGGAAAAACAGGGAATTATCCGTCAAGGTATCAAGAACACAAATGAATCCAATTGGTGGTGAAGAACAAGAATGAACAAGCATAGCCCAAGTTGGATAACAATGAGTCCATCAGCTGGGATTTGTGAAGCTGCAGTGATTTTAATTTTGTTTATGTTGATTGTTTTGTTTTATTAAAAAAAAAAAATATATATATATATATATATATATCCAAAATCAAAAAAAGAAGTTTATTATTCCGCTTTTACTTTAGAATAAATGGTTGAATAAAGTACCAGGTTTTGGAAAAAGAAGACAAGGAGCATGTTGTGGACTTAAGGGACTGGATCTAGCCTTTTATTAAGCTACCTTTCCAAATAATTTCCTACTCTTAGCCCAGCCACGTTACAAGCCAGAAAGACCTTTTGATCAAGTCGCATTTGCAACTGTCGAGAATATCTTCAAGCTTATGGTAGTACTGTGATTTTGTTGAGTAAGAGAGTAAGTATAGCCTGATACACTTGAGTGAATGAGTGATTAAACACAATCTCGTGAGGAACACTCAAGTTGCTCCCATTGATGACAGCATTGAAAGTGCCATGGAAGCTTTGATGTGAATTTGATCATACATAGCATGATTATTCTAGGATTGTTAAATATGGTTTGTGTTTGATTATTGATTCTTGCTTAGTCTTGAATTCTTTCTGTTGCTGGGAACAGCAACTTTCAAATCTGGGAATTATTTGATGTGTTGCAAACACATCCTAGTTTTAGGCTAGTTTTAGGATATAATTTAGTTAAATAGTTAGGAAAATAGATTAGAAATTAGTTAAATTATCATTATAATTGTTTTCAATTCAATTCATTACCATTTGAACATTTTCAGGATTAAAAGAGGAGAATCAAGGCCAAAGAAAGAAGAAAACAAGATTCAAGGTATGGCGTGGATAGCGCGAGAACCCGCGCGATTCGCGCCATGGGAGGAATTGAAGGCCTCAGTCTCGAATGACCCACGTAATCAGTGTGGGGATCCACGCGAAACGCGTGAGAAGGTCGCAAGCACCGCGCCATCCGCACCAGAACAGCGCTACCAGCGCCAAAGACACAAGGCCAGGCTTCTCAGCTCGAACAACTCACGCCACTAGCGCCAGATCCACGTGATCAGCGTCATCTATTCAAGGACTCCGTGCTGATCGTGCCAAAGCCGCGCTGCCAGCGCCAATAATCTCAGTATCAGGCCATTCAAGTCGAATAATTCACGCGGTTAGCGTGGATAGCCGCGCGATCAGCGCCATGGATTCGAAAGACTCGCGCGGTTAGCGCGGGATCGCGCTAGAAAGATCCAGTTGCCTGTTTTAAAAGATCTGATTCGAATTTGGGCATTGTTCTAGGCTTTATTACTCTAATTAAACATATCTATAAATATAAGGCCTCAGAAAGCATAAAAAATGATCCAGAATATCATCTATCATCATCTAATACATTCTTCTAATCCTCAGAACCTCTGGAATTCAAGAATCAAGGCTAGGGTTTCTGCACAAATATGAATTCTTCTACTGCTTTGATGTTCTTGAGGCCTATGGCAGGCTAATTCTTGTATTGTGGGAAGGCCATGAACTGATGAGAACTACTCTGTAATTTGACTGGTATTGAAATACATATGTTTTGATTGTTTTATTCTTTTCTGCTCTTCTTTCATATTCTTATTTGGAATTGATCACTTCAATTAAGTACTTAGAGTTAGGATTCGCAATGGGAATGTTGGGGTCCTAATTTCTGACTTGTTAAGAATAACATTTGTTCATCACCTAAGGATAGGGATGCGTAAATGCAGACTTTATAATATGATCTTTTAAATGCTTAAACTGATAGAATTCACTAAGGAATTAGGTTTTCAATTCAGGTTAAAGGGCTAATTCACTAAGGAATTAGGGATTAACTAATATAGGAAAGGCTTATTTTCTGAAGAATCATAACAGGAACCCATATGATATATTCTCTTAATGCTTAGTTTGACAGAATTGCTAAGGATTTAGGGTTCTCGGTCGAATTAAAGGGTTGCATCGCTAGTTATCTAGGGTTTACGAACTTAGGAGAGATTTATCATGTGTGTACGTTAAAGTTAATAAACCAGTCAAGTGAAAGAGGAGGAATCAGAGGGGATTGTGCTTGACCACAATTATTCTTCCAGTGGTAATCTTTCAAATCAATTTACTGCTTTTCTTTAATTTCTGTCTTTACATTCAAAACAACCAATCCAATCAACAACACTTTTCTCTGTGTATTTCTGTTTTAATTTCAATCACATTTGTTAGTATTGCTGTGAAATCACCCCAATCCCTGTGGAGAACGATACTCACTTACCTAATCTTTATTACTTGGAAACGATCGGTGCACTTGCCGTACATTTTAAATTCTCTAACAGTAGCCCAGAGGCCTTCCTCATCAGTTCTGAGGTAAGAAACTCGAGTTTCTCCGATTGATTTGTGATTTTGGGGTTTTGGGTGAATAGTGACCCATCTGTGATAGAGCTGGAATTAGCTCTGGGTCCAGTTGAGATATGTGTTTAGAATGATGAGAGGAGGAAGGATTAGCTTTCAGTTTGTGATTTGGTGAATGTTGGTTTTGGCTCTAGGTTGTGCATGTGTGACTTGGACTGAGTCACTTGATTTGAGACATGGAAGAGCTAAAATGATGGGCTTGTGGTGCCTGTGAGGCCATGGGAACGGTGTCTAGTGATGAGACCGTTCAAGCCCTATGGAAACCCTGAGTATTTGGGTGATGAGAGCTGAGATGCTCATTGTCTATGGCTTGGGTTGAGTCTAGAGGGACTCTGAGGCCATGTTTGATCTGAGATAGATCACTGAGGGTCTATGAAAAGGCTTGTAGAGGATGAGCCTGAGGAACCTTAGGTAGATGACCTGGGTTGATAAAAAGAACTGAGGTTCCTTTCTCATAGGCAGTTGAGGACTGTCTGATGAGCTTATGTTGTTTATGTGCCGAATGGTCTGTGATATGTGGTTGTGTGCCTTGATAGGGCTTAACACGAGGTGTCAGAGGAGCCGACCATCAGTCGAGGCTAGAGCTGTGAGGCACGGCTTACCAGGTAAGCTCATCGTTTTGGGAATTAGTCCCTTTCTCTTGTTTGCCACCCAAGTGGGTGATGAATGCATGCCATGTTTGATTATGTATATGTTTATGTGCATGCTGTAAATAGAAAGGCCAATGTGGCCTGTTATTTGATTATATGTGCTTGTGAGCTGAAAGGCTAGATGAACGGTACTTGGAGTGGTACTCAGACCGTTCCAGATATATAAATGTATGACGAACCCTAGGATAGACATTGAGACAGTGTGAGGGTAATGAGACACCTGATGTGGCAGGTGTGGATGGCCATGAGCCTTTGATGGATGAACATTGTGAGGTGTTCAGTGACCCAGATGGAATACAGACCATGATGTGGTTTGTGATGGAATCTATAGGATACTGGCATAGTATCGGGCTAACTGAGGTTCCCTAGCCTGAGGAAGAGTTTGAGGACTCCCTGGAATAGCTGAGATTCCTTGGGAGGTGCCACTGCTCTCCACTAAAGTCCTAAGGGTGGATTGCCCTACCTGGATGTTCCTCCTTAGGCAGAGATATTGAAAGTCCTGGAGGGTTTTCCCAGGCCAGTGTATATTGAAAGTCCTGGAGGGTTTTCCCAGGCCAGTGTTGCGAAAGTCCTGAGGGATTGAGTGCCTCCGGTGTGAGACGATCTCTCTCAGGCCAGTGTTTGGAAGTCCTAAGAGATTGAGTGCCTTCGGTGTGAGATGATCTCTCTTAGGCATGTGATTGATAGTCCTGGTGGACGGTGCTCCCGTTGTGGATGACTCCCCGGGCAGTTGAGATGGAAGTCCTGATGGATGGTGCTCCCTGTGTGGATTGACTCCTCAGGCACGTGTTGTGGAAAGTCCTGGAGGTGATTGCCCATTTATGGATGTTCTTACCCAGGCATGTGTTATGAAAGTCCTGGTGAGGCCAGGCAGTAGACCGATATGTTGTATCTCTAAGAGAGGGCTTCCCGAGGGGATGAGAGCCTAGAGCCTCTTAGATGAGCCATATCTGGATTCTGGAAGTCCTGAGTTGAGAGATTCCTCAGGCAATGTGTGAGTGTGAAGTCCTGAGTAGGTGACTCAGGTAATGCTGGTTTAGTAATGAGGCGGTGCCTCTCTGATATGAGAAGTGTCCTATGGTGGACACTATGTTATGGTACCTCTGTGAGATTAGTCTGAGATGGCTTGAGAGCCAGTATGAGGTGGGAGACCTCTGATGCTGATAGCATCCAGTTTTACCCAGATAGCTGGGAATGTGTGACGGCCAAGATGATGTCCTAGGCCTTGTTACGTTTTGTTATGTGTGGTTGTGCTTGGGGGTGAACTAGGGTAAGGGAGGATCTCCCAGAACCCTGAGCTTACTGAGACGTTTGTCTCACCCTGTGTGGGGTTTGTGGTTTTCAGGTACTTCTAGAGGAGAGAAGTTACCACAGGGCAGGAGGCCCTAGCTGGGTGTGCTGGAGATGGTCATGGGCTGCAGATGAAGATTAGAAGTCTCTTTATTTTTTTGATCTCTGTCTTGTACCCTGTATAGGGATAGGGTGTGAGTGTCCACCCATTTTACTGTACATATGTTGATGTATAACCACGGATGTGGTCAAAACTATGAGTTGTATGTATATGTACAAATTATACTTATGTGTATGAGCTATGTTTCCTCCTGATTATCTCTGTTTTGTTTTCTATGTTTTCTGCCTATGTTGTTGTGTGTTGAGATAACTGGATCAACAGGGGCCTGTTTATGATGCTTTGTGATGTGGTTTTAAATTCCATGCATAATGTAATCAAGAAAAACGATTCTATCGCTTCCGCACCGCGTTTAGTTAACGCTGATAGCGCGCTTATGATATTATTAATGATAACACGTCCGGGGTGTTACAAATACAATACATTTTACGCATAAAAGGTGTTTCCAAATTAATCATACACAACTTCTTTATGTCATCTTATCTTACTAATTCTAGTTTCTTATGTTAGAATATTTTGATATTCGAAATCCAATTATCCAATGCAAAGAGTGTCAAGAATTGATTATTCCACTAAAATCCCAAAGTTGAACTCCAAGATCAATAATAATAAAATATATATAACTCTAATATGCATGCCCCTTTGTAATATGTTGATAATTGATTGATGAGTTTTCTGTTACTCAATCAATTATTTATTCGCTTGACTTTGATAGTTTCTCTAGTGGATTACTTGCACTGGCCAGTGTCTTTAATGTCCAAGTACCGAAACATATCAAGGGGACATATCCTACAAATTCCATGTTGTTTATCTCATAAATACCGATAATCAAATAATTTTCCTTCCAAAATACCGAGTTAGTGGCCTTTAATTGGTTAGGCCTCACCCATTGGTAAATCAAAGAATGAAAATTATATAATTACCTATGTATAATAAACTCAGGATTAAGAGCAATCACATAACTATGGTTAGCTAGAGATTTGATACTTATAACAGAAAAACAACCTTAATCAAATCTCTCCTTGATCTTTTCAATGTGAACATTAATTCACACCAATATTTTACAATGGATCGAACAAGACCATTTCATAAAATATTGCATCCTAAATAAAGCATCCAACTTTATTTAACAGCTATGAACCAATTCATCAATTGTAAGAACCTATGATCATGCCCCCCATGAACGTATCCATATGATCATATACTTTACAATTGATCCAGACCTTGGTGTTTGTAAATTTTGTGTGCATACCATAAATGAATAATACCTCATTTATAACTTTAAAAAAAATAGAATGTCATGATGTCTTGCTCAAAGAGCACAAAATAAATAAAGTGGAAAAAATTTAATCTCCTAAAGCTATAGCAAGTCCGGAATCTTCTTAAGACCCATAGATGTAACATTTCTCTCTAACATACGTTCAGGCAAACTCTTGGTTAAAAGGGTCACCAAGGATTTCTTTCAATACTATCTTAATTACCACTGTGTCTCCTTGGAAATTTGAGTTTGTATAACCAATGATTTCAAGACTCCCACTAGAATATACCAACATATAATCTCTCATTCTCCGAAGATACTTGAGTATATGCTTAACTATTATCCAGTGTTCCTCTCCTGAATTAGATTGGTACTGGCTAACAACTCCCACTGCATGGAAGATATCTGGCCTAGAGCACAACATAGCATACATTAGACTACCTACAGCCGAAGCATAAGGTATCCTACTCATGTGTTCTCTCTGCTCAGGAGTCTTAGGATAATGCTCCTTACGAATATGAGTCCCATGCCTGAAGGGTAAAATTCCCTTCTTAGAATTCTCCATGTTGAACCTGGCAAGGACCTTGTCAGTGTAGGAGGCCTGGGACAATGCCAATAACCTATTCTTCCGGTCTCGTAAGAGTTTAATACCAAGAATATGATTTGCCTCTCCCAGGTCCTTCATATCAAAATGCTTGTTCAACCAGATCTTTATGCTTACCAATACCTCTGTATCATTTCCAATGAGGAGTATACAAAGCACCATAAAAGATATTGCTTCCCCTTGGATTCTTTTATATACACATGGCTCATCAGGACCTTCTCAAAACCATAAGATTTAACGGCTTAATCAAACCTAATGTTCCATGACCTGGATGCTTACTTAAGTCCATAAATAGACCTTTGCAACTTGCATACCATGTGTTCTTGCCCTTTGACTATGAACCCTTTTTGTTATTGCATATAGATGTCCTCTTCTAAATTTCCATTTAGAAAAGCAATCTTGACATCCATTTGCCAAATCTCATAATTATGACTTGTCGTAATACCTAAGAGAATCCGGATAGACTTAAGCATGGCTACTGGCGAAAAGGTTTTACACCTTCTATTTGGGTGTACCCTTTTGCCACCAATCTAGCGTTGAAGGTTTCAACCTTTCTGTATGATCCTCTCTTTCTCTTGTAGATCCATTTACACCCAATGGGTTTTATCCTTTTAGGTGCTTCTACAAGAGACCAAACTGAGTTAGAATGCATAAATTTCATCTCACAATTCATAGCCTCAAATCTTTCCTAACCATCAACACCTTCAAGTGCATTGTCGTAACTAGTGGGATACTCATCTCTTTCAGTGGTGACAGCCTCATATGATTCTCCCAACAAGAGATATCTTGCGGGTTTACAAATCATTCTCCCACTACGACTTTGCCTAAGTTGTTGTTGTGCATCTACAATGTTGGATTAAGGGGGAGCTACTTAAAGAATGCAAAGGATTCAAGCATTGGTTTTGAGCTTTCAACATGCAAAGGATGCCTTGAAGATTGATTTGTGTTAAATGTGTAGAGAAAAACAATTCTAGTGATCCAAGTGCATTGCATTCATATCATTCTATAATTCAATTACTTTGATTAATAAAAATCGCAAGGCTTTAGTAAAATGACCAAGTTTTTTATTTGAATCAAAGGTTTTTGGAAAAATGGTTTTTGTACTAATTTAATCGATTACATTAAAGGTATAATCGATTATTTTGTTCTTAGTCTATTCTGGAAAAGTTTTCAAGAACAATGTAATTGATTACCCATCGGAATAATTGATTATTTGACCTTTGTTTTCATATAAACTGCCTTGATGAACACTTTAATCAATTATTAATAGGTAGTAATCGATTACACAACTATATATGATTTTAAGCAGTGCTGGAAGAATCGATTACCAAAGTGTTGTAATCTATTACACAGGCTTAATTGAAAAAGTCATCTTCCTGTCTTAATCGATTACCAAATTTAGTAATCGATTACACTATATGTAAAAGCTTACAAGATTTGCTGCTTTAATCGATTACCACATATTGTAATCGATTACTTAGTTCAAACTATTTTTTAAAGCTTCCTGGTTCAATCGATTACCAAAGATCGTAATCTATTACATAGTGCATTTTGATATTTTGAAGCTTCCTTTCTTAATCGATTACAAGATGGAATAATCGATTATTTTGCTCGTTGCTCATGTACAGAAACTTTGTTGAACACTTTAATCAATTACCAGGTTGATTTAATTGATTACGTGAGTTAAATAATCAATTATATGGAGCGTTTAATCGATTACTGACAGTTACAAAGTTTGTTTTAAATAGAACCAAGGCTCAGCTTGTTTTGTAACTTGATCAATTCGTATTCTGAGCATACACAAGCTTTCTAAACACTTCCAAAGTGATTTTTCTGAGTTCTATGAGTTCTTGCTTCAACTAAAACATTCATGGGTTTTTGAGTGATTCTTTAAAGCAAGAAGTCTCTTTTAAAGGTTAAGGAAGAAGAATGTTTTGAGTTTGTTTTTGTCTTTCAACCTGAATTGTTCATTCATTTGCACGTCATTCACTGGATCATCAGGTTGTTTCTTTCCTTAACTCATTGATTGTAATTTTGTTTACAAATTGTGTTGTAATTGGGTATTGTAATTGGGTTCTTCTAACTTAGGACTAGAGAAGGGTTCTCTAGCTTAAAGATCAGAGTAGTGTTCTCTAGATCTTTCTCCTTAGAAGTCTAATAGGGTTTTAGATTTTTGTTATTTATCTAGGGTTGATAAAGGGGAGGTTCTTGTAAAAGCTTGTAAGAATATTTTATAATAGTGAAACTCTAATTTAGTGTGAATTAGAAGAAACTGGATGTAGCTTCATGTTGTTGAAGTGAACCAGTATAAATTGCTTGTGTTCTTATTCTTATATCTCTATTCTCGTCTTATTCATTGATCTTTAATTCTTTGAATCACATTCATTGTTCAACAAGTTCTGTTTTGATCTATTGAATTCTTGGACTGAGTTATTTGATTGAGTAAAAGGTTTCTTGGTTTCTGAAAGTGATAAAGATCCTGAAACTCTGATTTGAATATGATTTTAAAATACCAAGGTTCAACCAATTCACCCCCCCCCTCTTGGTTGTTGTGAAGTATTCCTTTATTTTCATACAGGAGGATCCAAGTTAGGTGGATCAATAATTTCTTAAAGATCCTCATTAGGTGGATTAACCAATTCTTGATTTTGTTCTACAACAAGTGGTACCACTACTACATAAAATGCATTTAAAGACGGTTCCTAGACCCCTACAAAGACGGTTCATAGACCGTCTTTGATACTAGCGACGTTGAAACGTGGAACATACAAAGACGGTTCATAGGCCGTCTTAGAATATTTTTTAATTTTTTTTAATTTTTTTAATACATACAAAGATGGTCCTGTGCATAACCGTCTTAGAAAAGGGATGTTCAAAGACGGGTTTGACCCAAAACCGTCTTTGATTGGTTTTTTTTTTAATACATACAAAGACGGTCCTGTGTATAACCGTCTTAGAAAGGGGATGTTCAAAGACGGGTTCACACCAAAACCATCTTTGATTGGGGTGTTTCTAAGACGGGTTCTTACAGAACCGTCTTAGAAAGGTGTTGATTTTTTTAAAAAAAAATTTTGAAGCCTTTCGTAAACAATTTTTTTGCTATAACCGTATTAACTATTATTCAAAATGCTTTCATTTACGCCTTTGAATAAATCATTCATAAATTAATAAAATCATTATTACTAAACCACATAAAGTTCACATATTCCATTGTCTTAAAAACAATCATTAACATAAGACATGCTAAAACAGAGATTTATGAAATTAATATAAAATAACTGTCTAATAACTTCCTAAAACAAAATTAAAACTGTTGAAGTCAGATTTTGGCCCATCAAAATACAACAGCAATACAATAGAGTTTTGCATGAACACTAATTCAAAAAAGTCATTTGGGCGAAGCAACAAGGTCCCAAAGATCAAAGTGTGTACCATGCCTCCTTTCCACATCCATCAGTGAGGTGAGTGCAGTTCCACCGACAGTCCATTCTTCTACTGGAGCACATAAATTTCCAACCTGATCAAAATGTCAAAGTAAATTAAAGAATTAGGCTGGTGATTTCAATATTATAAAAGGATACTCCTGTTCAAAAAAACAAAGACAAGAAAGCAACTCCTTGAAAAGGAAACTGATCTTCAATTCTTCATTCATTTTCGGTTCAACTAGAGAAGTTTCCCCTAATTATTCCAGGCGATGTTTTCCTGCATTAAAAACAAATAATTGGGCAAAATGCCAAGTCCTGACCTTTTTTTCTGCCCTTTTCTTTGTCATGGAGAATAATTAAAAAACAGAACATGTAGTATTTTTTTTGTTTACAGATCCATGTAATTAGCATTTTATTCCTCTTATTTTGTTTGACGTTTTAATAAAAATGTTTTTTTTTGTCATTTTACAATACCAATAAAGTATTAAATAGTTTTTCTTATTACATTCTTAATCATTTATTGTGCAGTGAAAAAAAATGTAGATGAGAAAGAATATAACTAATATGAAAGACAACAGATATATTAGAAAATGAAGAATGTTTTTTGCTATTATATTCTTAATCATTTATTGTTAATACAAGGATTTTAATATCTAAAAAAATTCATAAGAATTTTTTGAAATCTAAAAATTTTCTATGCCTCATGATTTCCATTAACATTATATATGACTCAAAAGGAGCTCTAATATTATCTATGTCTAACGGCCTACCACCAACATACTACGAAGAGTATAATATAATGACCTAGGCTTTTTATAAAAAGGAGTAAAAGAAATAAGAATTTAAATTATAAATTCTGTCGCAAAAGCCTTAGTGACGAATTTAGCGACAGAATTAGCGACGGAATTAGCGATAGAAATTAGCAACGGAGAGTGGCGCCCAGAGCACCACAGGTGCTGGAAATTGGCACCAAGAGCGCCACAGGTGCTGGAAATTGGCGCCAATAGCGCCACAGGTGCTGGAAGTTGGCACCAATGGCGCCAGATACACTGGATGTTGGCGCCATCAGCGCCAGAGTGGCACCAGGAGCGCGGCAATGTCGGTCAGGCTGGGTATTTAAGGTCCAAAACGCGAAAAAGGAGGGGAAAAAGTGTTTTCTTCTTCCTTCTGCATTCCACCTCCATTGAAGACCCTCCCAAGCTTTTAGGGACCTTATATACTAGCCTAAACACTTCTTGATCACCCTTGATCTTGTTAGAAACACTTAGGAAGCTTCAATCCTTCATTTCATGCTCTTGAACCCCTTTTGAGTGAGAAGTGAATTCTGAGAGGAGAAAGTCAGAGAACCTGAGTTTTTGGTGAGGACCCACGGCTTGAGAAGGACACTAAAGCTCGAAAGGCTGTCCTGAGGTCTTCTGAGTCATCACTAAGGTAAGAGACTCAAGTTTTTCTGTTTGATTTTAATTCTGAGGGGTTCCATGAATAGTGACCCATATGTATAGGGGCTAGAATTAACCCAGGGTCCTGTAGAGAAACTTGTTTAGAGCGAGGAATAGATGAAGAATTAGCTTTCAGTTTTTGATTCTGATGACTTTGAATCTTGGCTCTGTGTATGCCTGTGTGACTTGTGTAGAGTCACTTGTTGATGGTTCTTTGATAGGCTAGAGCCTTGATTATGTTGTGCTGAGCCCAAGTGGCTAGTTAAACGAGACTTAGAGTGGAACTCGGTCCGTTCTAGTGATAATTGAGGTTAAGGCTGAGGAAACTATGCCATGTATGTTGTGTTTTGAGTCCAGATGACTTAAAGGCTTGGCATTCAGCCTTGAGGGACCTTGAATGGTCTGTGAACAGCCTTGTGTGGGGCTGAGTGTGACTGAACCCTAGGATAGGGGAATTCTGTTATGTTATGTACTGTGAATTGTATGCCTGAGGGCTTATTTTGATATGAAATTTGCATATGCCTTGATTAGGCTTTGATTCTGAGACTATTGGTGGCAGGAGCCACAGACCTGGGAAGGAACTGCAGAGTGATCCCTTACCAGGTAAGTTCAGTGTCCCTGGGGATTATTTCCCATCTGGTTTGCATACCACACTCCGGGGGAGTGGTGGTCATTTCCATGCTGCATGCAGTGGTAGTTGCATCCTCAT
>PYAF01002713.1:113670-125081 GCA_007407185.1 Glycine tomentella | reverse complement strand
GTGATGACCCCAATTTATTTGGGCGAGCAGAAGAACAGTAGTAGCTGAGCTTGGATGTTGGACTGAAGATGTGCATGGATCTTGAGTTGAAGATGTAATAGAGATGTTGTGATTTCTATTTTGTGACTGATGAGATATATTTGAATTTTTATTACTGGGCATGTAATATGGACTGTATTATGGATCGTAATAATTGTACTGTGGTGAGGACAAATAGTTTATGCTACAAATCAATCATTTGAAGTAAGGAAGAAAAGAATTTTTCGAGAAAAATTTATAACTAAAATCATTCTAATACAAAGTGGACACATAATTTTAATTAAAATCAATCGAGCACGAGAGAGTCATGAGAGGCATTACAAGTTGGCTGCTAATCGACAGACTCAGGAGGTTATGCAGCGAGAGATGGCTGCAACCAAAGAGGTAAATGAAGCCTTGATGAAGGCTAACCAGGAGCTGATGGAGGAGGTGAAGACCCTGAGGAGGGATCACAGAGCTCCGGATTTGATCAAAGGTACAGTTTTGATCGATGATTGTGATGTTAGAGTACTGTTTGATTTTGGAGCTACACATTCCTTCATACAGGATGTGGTTGTGGATAGGCTCAAATTGCCTAAGCTCAGTTTTGCCCCTCCGATGGAGGTTACCACTGCATCTAGAGAAAGATGTCAGGTGAGCACGTGCTGCAAGGACGTGCAGTTTTTGTATGAGGGCAGAAAGTACGTGATTGATCTGTACTATCTAGCGATGCCTACCCTTCAGATGATTCTGGGTATGGACTGGATGGCCAAGTATGGTGTGATGCTAGACTATTGTCAGAAGAAGGTTGTTGTACCTTCTGACGGAACCAGTTCGAGTTCTGCCTCATTCTTATCAGTCTTGCAAGCTCACAAGGCAATTTTGGAGGGGGCTCAGGGCTATATCTTCTTGGGTGTGACAAAAGATAAGCCAAGTGTTGATCTGTCTCAGATTCCGGTGGTGAGTGAGTTCGTGGATGTGTTTCCTGAGGAGATCACTCAGCTACCACCAGAGAGAGAAATAGAGTTCTCTATTGACTTGGTTCCTGGTGTGGGACCGATTTCTGTGGCACCTTATCGTATGGCTCCTCTGGAGTTGAGGGAGCTGAAGGTGCAGTTGGAGGACCTGCTGTCCAAGCAGTTAATCAGACCGAGTGTCTCGCCTTGGGGAGCACCGGTGATCTTTGTGAAGAAAAAGGACGGAAGCATGAGACTGTGTGTGGATTACTGGCAGTTGAACAAGGTTACTGTGAAGAATAAGTATCCTTTGCCTCGTATTGATGATCTGTTAGATCAACTGAGGGGAGCCAGAGTGTTCTCCAAGATAGACCTGAGATCCGGATATCATCAGATTCGGATCAAGCCTGCAGACATACCTAAGACAGTCTTCCGGTCTAGGTATGGTCACTTCGAGTATCAGGTCATTCCTTTTGGTCTGACGAATGCCTCAGCAGTGTTCATGGACTATATGAACAGGGTATTCAGACCTTTCTTGGATCAGTTTGTGGTGGTGTTCATCGATGACATACTGATCTACTCTAAGACGAAGACAGAGCATACCGAGCATCTCAGGAAAGTCCTTCAGATTTTGAGGGACAAGCAGTTGTATGCTAAGTTGGCCAAGTGTGAGTTTAGGCTGACAGAGGTGAAGTTCCTTGGTCATGTGATCTCAGCAGCTGGTGTATCAGTGGATCCCAGCAAGATAGAGGCAGTAATGTCCTGGGAGAGGCCCAAGGACGTGTTTGAGATCCGAAACTTCCTGGGATTGGCTGGCTATTACAGGAGATTTATTAAGGGGTTTTCTCAGTTGGTGATACCTCTGACTCGACTCACTCGGAAGGGGGTTCCATTTGTTTGGACTCATGAGTGCAAGAGTGCTTCCAGGAGCTGAAGGAGCGGTTGACCACAGCTCCAGTGTTGACTCTTCCAGATCCTGAAGAAACCTTTGAGATATTCTGTGATGCTTCCAAGAGGGGGCTTGGATGTGTGTTGATGCAGGATAAGAAGGTGGTTGCCTATGCTTCCAGGCAACTGAAACCTCATGAAGAGTCTTATCCTACTCATGACTTGGAGTTGGCAGCTGTGGTGTTTGCTCTGAAGATATGGAGGCACTATTTGTATGGTGCCAGGTTGATAGTGTTCAATGACCACAAGAGTCTCAGATACCTCTTTGATCATGAATATGAGATAGAGGCGTTGGATGGAGTTCCTGAAGGATTATGATTTTGAGCTGAGATATCATCCAGGCAAGGCCAATGTGGTTGCTGATGCGTTGAGCAGGAAGAATGTGACTGTTGCATGTTTGATGATCTCTAATTGCAGATTGATTGAGCAATTCAGAGATATGCACCTGACGGTGATAGAAGGTGCACATGGTCTTGAGTTGAGCAGGACCAAGGTGGATAATGAGCTGATCAGGAGAATCCGAGAAGCTCAGCAGCAGGATGAGACAGTGAGAGCCATGATTGGCCAACAGGATGTTTCCTGGGAGGATAATGACTTGGTGATGTACCAAGATCGTATTGTGGTGCTTAAGGGCGAGTTGAGAGATGTCGTCCTATCTGAAGCACATAAGGGCCAGTTCAGCATTCATCCGGGAGCTACCAAGATGTATCATGACCTGAAGAAGAAGTGCTGGTGGCCAGGGATGAAGAGAGACATAGTTGAACATGTGACAAAGTGTCTGGTGTGTCAGAAGGTAAAGATTGAGCATCAGAGACCGTCGGGCAGGGCCACTATTTAAGGGCCAAAACGCGAAATTTTGAGTGGAAAAGTTGTTCTTCCTCTTCCCCACGCCCAAACCTCCATTAATGCTTGTCCCAAGCTTCCTAGGACCTTATACCTTGGCCTAAACACCTCCCTATGACCTATAAACTTGAGAGAATCACCTAGAAAGCTTGAATCCTTCATCCTTTCTCTTAAAAACCCCTTGTGAGTGAGAATTCCTTTCTGAAGGAAAAGCTCTGAAACTTGAGTCTGGCTGAGACCCAAGGCTTGGAACGGACAACCGAGCTCGAGGAAGCTGTCCTGCAGCCTTTCTGGTCGCCACTGAGGTAAGAAACCTGAGTTTCCTCAGTTATTTTAGGATTTGGGGTTTTCTGTGAATAGTGACCCATATGAGTTGGGGCTAGAATTAGCCCAGGGTCCTGTAGAAAAACTTGCTTAGAATGGTTTAGTGATGAAGGATTAGCTTTCAAAATTTGAATTGGTTAACTTTGAATCTTGGCTCTGTGTATGCATGTGTGGCTTATGTGATAGTCACTTGTGATGGTTATCTGACATGCTAGAGCTTTGATTATGTTTGTATTGAGCCTGAGAGGCTAATTGAACGGTGCCTTGATTAAGGTTTAGACCGTTCCAATGATAATTGAGTTATGAGGCTGATGAGAGCTTATGCTCAGATATGCATTCTGCATTGAGTCTGTGATGACTCAGATGCTTTGTATGCAGCCCTGATGGACCTTGAAGGGTCTGGGAGTAGCCTAGTAAGGGCTTGACTTGATTGAACCCTAGGATAGGGGAATTCTGATATGATATGTTTCTGTACTTGGATGCCTGTGGATTGGTTTTGATATGGATATATGCCTTGATTAGGGCTTGACACTGAGAGTGTCGGTGGCGGGAGCCACAGAGCAGGGAAAGAACTGCAGAGCAAGGCTTTGCCAGGTAAGTTTTTGGTCCCTGGGGATGATTTCCCACATGGTTTGCCATACCACACTCCGGGGGAGTGGTGGTCATATTCATGATGCATGCATTTGGTTGTTGCATCCTCATAATGATATGTGTGTGCATCTGTGCTTGTTATGTGATATGATTGTGATAGATCTATTGGCCAATAGATAGATATGGACCTCCCTAGGAGATGATTTCCTCCTAGTTTGGTTGGCTCATGGTTGAGGTAGCTCCCAGGGAATTGGTTCCCACAGACCATGGGGATAGAAATAGAGGCAGCTCCTTCTATTCTCGGAGGTACCATATACATGCATCCATGCAAAGGGGTAGCACCCAATGGGATGGCACGGGTATGATTTTCCGGTCTTACACTGATAGGGGCGTTGAGGTAGCTCTGCCATGTTTGGAGCAAGATGTCTTGCTCATATTGTTAAGAGGGCCAGAGGGCCAGGCCAGTGGGCCATTTTCTTGTGATTGCCTGATGTGTGTTTCATGGGAAAGTGGGCCAGGGTGGAGGAGATGCCTCCAAGGACCCCGAGCTTACTAAGATGTGTATCTCACCCCGTTTGGGGATTTATCTTTACAGGTGACTCTTCTGGAAGAGGAGAGCAGTCTCAGGGCAGGAGGCCCTAGTGGAGACATGTCTGCTTGGCCGGTGGCAGCAGAGGGAGCTTGGAGGCTCAGTTTTGTTTTGATTCTGTTTTGTACCCTTGATAAGGGCTGATGTGTGTACACCTAATTTATGTACAGTTTTGTATACCCTTGATGAGGGCAAATATTCTTTTGTATCACCACGGTGTGGTGTGAGACTGATGTATATATGTATGTACAGAACTGACGTTGTTATGATATATGATGTTCCTCCTGAGTATACTTGTTATGTTTCGGATTATCTGTCTATATGTGTACTGGATGAGAAACTGGATCAGCAGGGGTGTGAAATATCTGTCTTGTGTTTATGTTTTCTGTGATGTGCTTTTATTCCATACATAATGAATCAAGACAAGCGATTCTGTGCTTCCGCTGAGATTTTAATTTATGTTTAAGCGTTTAACTGATATTATTAATGATAACGCACCGGAGACCTACGGGGTGTTACACAGGATGTGGTTGTTGATAGGCTTAGATTACCTAAGCTTAGTTTTGCCCCTCCGATGGAGGTTACCACTGCATCTAGAGAGATGTCGGGTGAGCACGTGCTGCAAGGACGTGCGGTTTCTGTATGAGGACAGAGAGTATGTGATTGATCTGTTCTGTCTAGCTATGCCTACCCTTAAGATGATTCTGGGTATGGATTGGTTGGCCAAGTATGGCGTGATGCTAGACTGTTGTCAAAAGAGGGTTGTTGTGCCTTCTGACGTGGTTGGATCGAGTTCCACCTCCTTCTTATCAGTCTTGCAAGTTCGCAAGGCAATCATGGAGGGAGCACAGGGCTATATCTTCTTGGGTGTGACAGAAGATAAGCCAAGTGTTGATCTGTCGCAAATCCCGATGGTGAGCGAGTTTGTGGATGTGTTTCCTGACGAGATTACTCAGCTACCACCAGAAAGAGAGATTAAGTTCTCCATTGATTTGGTTCCTGGTGTGGGACTAATATCCATGGCACCTTACCGTATGGCTCCTCTGGAGTTGAGGGAGCTGAAGGTGCAGTTGGAGGACCTGCTGTCCAAGCAGTTTATCAGACCGAGTGTCTCGCCTTGGGGAGCACCGGTGATCTTTGTGAAGAAGAAGGACGACAGTATGAGATTATGTGTAGACTACAGGCAGTTGAATAAGGTTACTGTGAAGAATAAGTATCCTCTGTCTCGTATCGATGATCTGTTGGATCAGTTGAGGGGAGCCAGAGTGTTCTGCAAGATAGACCTGAGATCCGGATATCATCAGATTCGGATCAAGCCTGCTGACAAACCTAAGACAGCCTTCCGGTCTAGGTATGATCACTTTGAGTATCAGGTCATTCCCTTTGGTCTGACGAATGCCCCAGTAGTGTTCATGGACTATATGAACTAGGTATTTAGACCTTTCCTGGATCAGTTTGTGGTGGTGTTCATCGATGAGATACTGATCTACTCCAGGACGGAGACGGAGCATGCCGAGCATCTCAGGACAATCCTTCAGATTTTAAGGGACAAGCAGTTGTATGCCAAGTTGGCCAAGTGTGAGTTCTGGCTGACAGAGGTGAAGTTCCTTGGCCATGTGATCTCAGCAGCTGGTGTATCAGTGGATCCCAGCAAGATAGAGGCATTGATGTCCTGGGAGAGGCCCAAGGACGTGTCTGAGATCCAGAGTTTCCTGGGATTAGCCGACTATTACCGGAGGTTCATCCAGGGGTTTTCCTAGTTGGTGGTACCTCTAACTCGACTCACACGGAAGGGGGTTCCCTTTGTCTGGACCCATGAGTGCGAGCAGTGCTTCCAGGAGCTGAAGGAGCGGTTGACCACGGCTCCAGTGTTGACTCTTCCTAATCTTGAGGGAACCTTTGAGGTGTATTGTGATGCTTCCAAGCGGGGACTTGGATGCGTGTTGATGCAGGACAAGAAGGTTGTTGCCTATGCTTCCAGGCAACTGAAACCTCATGAAGAGTCTTATCCTACCCATGATCTGGAGTTGGCAGCTGTGGTGTTTGCTCTAAAGATTTGGAGGCACTATCTATATGGTGCTAAGCTGATAGTGTTCAGTGACCACAAGAGTCTCAAATACCTCTTTGATCAGAAATAGTTGAACATGAGACAGAGGCGATGGATGGAGTTCCTCAAGGATTATGATTTTGAGTTGAGGTACCATCCAGGCAAGGCTAATGTGGTTGTTGATGCTTTGAGCAAGAAGCATGTGTGTGCCGCCTGTATGATGATCTCTAATTGCAAGCTGATTGAGCAATTCAGAGATATGCACCTGACAGTGACAGAAGGTGCACATTGTCTTGAGTTGAGCAGGACCAAGGTGGATAATGAGCTGATCAGGAGAATCCGTGAAGCCCAGCAGCAGGATGAGGCTGTGAGGGCCATGATTGGCCAACAGGATGTCTCCTGGGAGGAGCACGACTTGGTGATGTACCAAGGTCGTATTGTGGTGCCTAAGGGCGAGTTGAGAGATGTCGTCCTATCTGAAGCACATAAGGGCTAGTTCAGCATTCATCCAGGAGCCACTAAGATGTACCAGGATCTGAAGAAGAATTTCTGGTGGCCAGGGATGAAGAGAGACATAGCTGAACATGTGACAAAGTGTTTAGTGTGTTAGAAGGTAAAGATCGAGCATTAGAGACCATCTGGTCTGCTTCAGCCTTTACAGATTCCTGAGTGGAAATGGGAAAGCATTTCCATGGATTTCGTAGTGGGTTTACCCAGGACTCAGAGTGGATGTGATTCCATCTGGGTGATTGTGGATAGGCTGACGAAGTCTGCTCATTTCTTACCTGTGAGGTTTGACTACACTGCAGAGAAGTTGGCCCAGTTATATGTCAGGGAGATTGTGAGGCTGCATGGAGTCCCTGATAGTATTATCAGTGACAGAGATCCGAAGTTCACCTCCAGGTTTTGGGGTGCTCTTCAAGATGCCTTTGGAACCCAGCTAAGCTTAGCACAGCCTACCATCCTCATATAGATGGTCAGACAGAGAGGACCATCCAGACTCTGGAGGATATGCTGAGAGCTTGTGCCTTGGAGCAAGGTACTAGCTGGGACAGGTACCTACCTCTGGTGGAGTTCTCCTATAACAATAGTTTTCATGCCAGCTTGGGCATGGCACCGTATGAAGCTTTGTATGGTCGTCGGTGCAGAACTCCAGTGTGTTGGACCGAGGTAGGGGAGAAGCAGCTACTTGGACCTGAGATGGTTCAAGAGACCTCTGAGCAGATCAAGATGATCAGAGACAAGTTGATAAAAGCTCAGAGTCGACAAAAGAGTTTCTATGACCATAAACACAGACCCCTGAAGTTTGATGAGGGTGATCATGTGTTTCTGAGGTTGTCTCCGGTCACGGGGGTAGGACGAGCTTTGGGTGTGAGGAAGCTTAGTCCTAGGTTCATTGGTCCATATCAGATTCTGCAAAAGGTGGGACCAGTGGCTTATAGACTAGCCTTGCCTCCCCAATTGTTAGGGCTGCATGATGTTTTCCACGTGTCTCAGTTGAGGAAGTATGCGGCTGATCCCTCACACATGGTGCAGCCCGACACAATTCAGATTAAGGAAAATTTGACGAGTACTACACGACCCCTGAAGATTTTGGATAGGACGGAGAAACGAATCCAGAGCAAGACCATCCCCATCATTAAGGTGCAGTGGGAAGGAAGAACGCCTGAAGAAGCAACTTGGGAGCGGGAGCAGAAGCTGCTGCAGCTATATCCCGAGTTGGCTAACAGGTATGTTTCTGAATTTTGCAGACAAAATTCCTAAAAAGGAGGGGTGAATATAACAACCCTAAGTCCTGGCGCGAATGGCGCAGGCTTTGGCTCCAGAATCCCAGCTTTCTGCAGAAAATTTTGCAGAAAAACCAGTTGCAGAGCTGTGGCGTCATCATCGCGGGTATGGCGCGATCAACGCCATAGTCTCGGGTGTCTGGCGCGAGTGGCGCCGTGAACTCTGGAAGTTGGCGCCAGGAGCACCAAGTTGGCGCGGAGGGCGCCAGACGTTCTGGAGTTTGGCGCTGAGGGTGCCAGATGGGCGCGGATGGCGCCGTGGGCTCTGGAGGTTGGCGCGATCAGCGCCAGAGTGGCGAGATCAGTGCCGCATGTCAGTCAGGCTGAGTATATATAGGCCATTTTTCGAAAATTTTGGGCATTTCCTCTTCTTCTTCTTCCCCACGTCCCTAACCTCCATTGGAGACTTGCCCAAGCTTCATATGGCCTTATTTCATGACCTAGACACCTTCTTATGCCTTTAAACCTGAGAGAAACACCTTGAGAGCTTTAATCCTTCATCAATCCTCTTGGAAACCCCTCTTTGAGTGAGAATCCATTTCTCAAAGGGAAAGCTCAGAAACTTGAGTTTGGCAAGGACCCAAGGCTTAGCACGGACACTAGAGCTTGAGGAAGCTTTCCTTCAGCCTTTCTGGTCGTACCTAAGGTAAGAAACTCGAGTTTTTCCGGTTGATTTCTGATTTGGGGTTTTCTATGAATAGTGACCCATATGAGCTGGGGCTAGAATTAGCCCAGGGTCCTGTAGAGAAACTTGTTTAGAACGGTTTAGTGATGAAGGATTAGCTTTCAAATTTTGATTTTGGTGAACTTTGAATCTTGGCTCGGGTTATGCATGTGTGGCTTGTGTGATGAGTCACTTGTTGATATTAGGACATGCAAGCGCCTTAGATATGGTCTAGTTGAGCCTGAGAGGCTAGATGAACGACGCCTTAAGTGAGGTATAGACCGTTCAAGCCATATTTTTAATTGTGGGTTGATGAGAGCTTTGAACTCATTGTATGTGATTGCATTGAGTCTGGGGTGACTCAATTGCTTTGATTCAGCTATGATGGACCTTTGAGGGTCTAAGAGGAGCCTAGTGAGTGCTAGGCCAAGATGAACCATAAGTTAGAGGATTTATGTTTATGCTATGTTGCTGAATTGCTTGAATTGGTTCTGATACACACATATATGCCTTGATTAGGACTTGACTCCGAGGGTGTCAGTGGCGGGTGCCACAGAGCAGGGAAAGAACTGCAGAGCGAGGCTTTGCCAGGTAAGTTCTTGGTCCCTGGGGATGATTTCCCACTTGTTTGTGCCCCACCACACTCCGGTGGAGTGTTGGTTGCATTCATGGTGCATGCATTTGGTTGTGGCATCCTTATAATGATATGCATGTGCATCTGTGCTTGATAAATGTATTATGCCTGTTATTAGATCTTCTGGCCAGTAAGATAGATATGGACCTCCCTAGGAGACGGGTCCGGAAGGACATCCTCCTAGTTGGTTTGCTCTTGGTTGATGATATCCCAAGGGATCGATGATCCCTCAAGACCAAGGGGATAGGATACGGGTTCAAGGACATCCTTCTATTCTCAGATGAGATAGGAGACAGGTCAAGAACATCCTTCTATTCTCGGAGGTACCATATACGTGCGTCCATGCTAAGGGGTAGCTCCCGATGGGATGGCATGGGTGTGAGTTTCGGTCTCACATCGATTCTTCTAACTATCCAGATTTAGACTTGGACTGGGTTAATCGATTACCATGTAATACAATCGATTATTTTACTTAAACGGGAATTTTGCTTAAACTGATGTAATCGATTACATCATGGTTTAATCGATTATTTGACCCGTTTGTTAAGATTCTGGAAATCCAAAGGTCATTTTTAATCGATTACAAGAGCGTCTGGAGCTGATTTAATCGATTATTTTAGTTACAAAAATAACTATAAATATAACCCTTGCCTTTTTGTGAGAATATATAACTGAGATTGAGATTGATATTAAATTTTTCGATGCTCTGAGCTTACAAAGAGATCAATAAGGCATTCTTCTGGGTTATTTGAGTTTTGCTTCCACCAAGCCATCCATGGGTTATTAGTTTTGTTAGTGAAGCAAACCACTTTTTTCTCAAAGGACTAGGAAAGTTGCTCTGCATATTTTGAATTGCATTCAACCTGAGTTCTGTCATTCATTTGCATTTTAATCTTGGATCATCAAGTGAATTCTTTCCTAATTCGTTGTGGGTTTTAAGTTTTCTACAGTATTCTTGTATTTTGTTGATTCTATTGTAATTGGGATTTCTTGCAAGAGGGGATAGAGTTTCTCCAAGGGAGATAGGTTTTCTCCAAAGACAACTGAGTAGGTTTCTCAGTGTGGGTTTATCTTCTAAGGATCTAATAGGGTTTTAGATCACTGAACTTTCTCTAGGGTTGGGGAAGAGAAGATTGTAATTGCTTGTAAGAAACATAATTGCAATAGTGGAACTCTACTCTAGTGTTGAGTAGAAGAAACTGGATGTAACCTCATAGGTTTTGAGGTGAACTAGTATAAATCTTGTCTCTTGATTTATATTCTGCAACTTACATCATATATTGTGTGAATGATATCTTGTGCATTGTGTTTTCTTCTTTGTGAAGTTGATTCTTGAAGTATTACAAATCTTGGATTGATTTTGGATAAAGCTTCTAATTGATTCTGTGATAAAGATCCAAAGGGAATTAAACTCTGATTTTAAATTTGATTTGGTTGATAGAAAAGTTTAAATTTACCAAGGTTAACCAATTCACCCCCCCTCTTGGTTAATTGTGAGTGGTTCTTATTTTCCACACAATGATGTGATGTTGATATTGATAATGACATTGATGAGAAATAATATTGATGTGAACAATGTTATTGTGTGATGTGGATATACATGGATACCATTAGGGTGTATTGATGTGTTGCAAACACATCTTATTTTTAGTCTAGTTTTAGGTTAGAATTTGATTAAATACTTAGGTAAATAGCTTAGAATTAGTTGAGTTTAGTATTTTATTGTTTAAATCTAATTTCAATACCAATTGTGCAATTTCAGGTCAAAAGAGGAGAATAAATAATAAAAGAAGCAAGTTCTGGAGTATCACGCGGGTCGCGCCACTATCCACGCGAGCCACTTGGAGGACCAGAGAAGATCACGTATGAAGCGTGGAATTCAAGTGGGTCGCGTGGGAACTTCAAGGTTTAAGCTTTTCATCTCTGTTCTCCCACGCGAAACACTTGGTAGTCACGCGGGTCGCGTCAGTACTCAAAGCAATAAGCATTTCCCTTCTGCTACTTCACGCG
>PYAF01002713.1:102878-113570 GCA_007407185.1 Glycine tomentella | reverse complement strand
TGTTTTTATTCAAACACCAACCACAACTCAACAATTACTTCTTTGTTCTTTATTTTTCTGTTTTTAAATTCCAATCATTTAGAATTAATATTATTGTAAAAATCATTCCAATCCCTGTGGAGACGATAACTCACTTACCTACTTTATTACTTGTTAACGATCGGTGCACTTGCCGTATCAATCGCGTAATCGCGCAACATGTATGACTGGTTATCCTTGTGGGGAAGGATTAGTTCCTAGCCAGGTCATGCATTGATGGTGCTCATGGTTGAATGCAGTATATGTCCACGTCGGGTGCAGTGACCGGTTGGATATCCTTACGAGGAAGGGTATACAAATTTTAAGCATCCTAGGAGAGAAAGGGATTGTTTAAAATTTCGGTCCCTAGCTATCCATGGTCAGTGCATCGGTGATGTTATGTATGTGCATGGGGGTGCATGATTGGATAACCTTGCGAGGGAGGGTCTACGAATTTTAAGCATCCCAAGAGAGAAACAAGAATTGTTTAAATGTCTGGTCCTTATCTATCCATGGACAGTGCATTGATGGTGTCCATCTTTCATACTTCATACTTGCATGGATGGAAATAGAATGATTGACAGTAAGTACCGAGGGTACTAGGGGACAATCAGTCTGTTAGGAACTCCCTTGAGACTAAGGGCTAATCACCATGGGGGGAGCGACCAATGCACAATAGGGTGACATAGACGAGCTACTGCATTATTTTCCTGAGAGAGGTTATTTCCATGAGGATGGTACCACATTGCATTCTAAGAGTTGAGTTAGGTGCATGCACCATTCTGAGCATAATTGTGTTTAATTGTGGAAAGTGGACGACTAGTTTGTTGCATGTGGGTATGTAACTGATTGATTTTAGGAATGGTTGGAGTTGTTATTGTTGTTCTCTTTTAATTAGTGTTATATGATACTTGTTATTTTTGGTAAGATAAACTCACTCTTGCATTTGTTGTAAAGTGTGGTTGGTACCTTTGATGATCGCGAGCCTTCGTTCGTGTGACCATATGAGCAACAATAGGTGACCTTGGAGGGAGATATTCTTTTTGTTGGAGCCGCCAAGCCAACGTGATGATGTTGAAATTCTTTTTGGAAAGAGTTGTGTTTTTGTTAATCAACTAATTCATAGTTAGTCCCTTAATTCTTTTTGTAGACATGTATATTTTGAGTTGTAAATACATGTAAAACTAAATTAAGTTCTAAACATGTGAATGACGAGTACTGATTTAGTATATGTATACATATGTGTTCAATTATTGTAATTGTATCATGTGTATGATGATTGTATTATTATGAAAAACTTACTACCATTTTCATAATCAAATTAATAGAGTTTTCATTAAAATTTGAAATTCACACGATTAGAGTTAGTTATGTCGTAGCGATGAGGCAAGTCGTTACATCCACTAAGTAAGCCTCAATCACAAGTAGCACATTCTGCTTGCTGAACTTCTAGGAGTAGCAAATATGCCATCAAGAGTTCGGAGCATTTCTGCTTCACTCTCAAACATGTTTACTTGCTTTTGCAAGTGATTAACGAGACTGGCCAGAATGTAGTAGCGAACTACAACATTCATCTTCTCCCAATTAGAAAATTTCTTCTTTGTTTGCTTAGAAAATTTCTTCTTTGTTGTGCTGGCTTAGGGGTAGTCAAGACAAAGTTGAGTTTCTCATATTGCAGAACAATATCCAAATTAGTTTTTCATCGTTTGTAGTTTGTACCATCCATAGGTTTTTGACTCAAGATAGTAGCTAACGGATTGAAAGACAACATTTTCTGTAAAATTTAAAGTACACAATTTTACAATCATACAATAAACATACTAGTTGCAAGTAGATTCTTTAACTACTTTTGTTCATTGTTACAATTCTTTAGTTATCCTTACAAGGCTTATGTTGGGTAAGTCACTTATAAAAAACTGAAATTGTCATTTGGGTCTTCAGTGCCATTACCATAGTCTCGATGAGAGGGTTAATAATTTTACCAAATTTGAATGTAATTAACCATCATTTTATTTCAAAAATTATCCTTAGTATCCAAGCATTGTCAACGTTGAGCCGTACAATACTTTCTAAAAAAATTTGAATTTTTTGAGATCCAATCAAATAAAATCCGGTCATCCTTATCCGTTGGAGCATCACATGACCATTTTATTAATAGATCCACAATGGAGCCCACAGGTTTAAAAATCAATATTTTAATTTAAAACCTTTACCCATTCAATATTTTGTTACAAGGAATTTAAAAAAAAATAGTCCAATCATTAATCTAGAATTTGAAATTCATAATAATCATTAATTTGAATTCAAAATCAATTTTTAAAATAATTAATCCAATCATTAATATATAATTTGAAATTCATAATGATCATTAATTTAAATTCAAAATCAATTTTTTAAAAATTAATCCAATCATTAATCTAGAATTTGAAATTCATAATGATCATTAATTTAAATTTAAAATCATTTAAAAAATAATTAATTCAATCATTAATCTAGAACTTGAAATTCATAATGATTATAATTTGAATTCAAAATCATTTAAAAAAATAATTAATCAAATCATTAATCTAGAATTTGAAATTCATATTTATTATTAATTTGAATTCAAAATCATAATAAATCTAATCATTAATCTAAAATTTGAAATTCATAATGATTATAAATTTGAATTCAAAATAATTTTTTTAAAACAATTAATCCAATCATTAATCTAGAATTTGAAATTCATAATGATTATTAATTTGAATTCTAAACATAATTTCCTAAATTCTATTATTATTTTCATAATGATCATTAATCTAGTCGTTGAGACATAATAACCATTAATAAATAATTTAAATTCAAAATCAATAACGATTAATTAAGTAACAGTCATAAATCTTAATTTTCTAAATTATCTCATTATTTCCATAATGATCATCAATCAAGTAATTTTAATTCTAAATCAATCAAAATTATCATTGACATAACATAATATATGCATGATCAATTAATCCTTAATAATGTGATATGACACAAATATTTTATATATGTCATGTTATCACACAAATCATGTTATCACATATAATCTATCTATTAATAAAAATGGTAATTATAAAACTTTAATCCATGATTTCCAAAAAAAATAAAAAGTATCTTCTTCTCCCTTTGTTGTTTTTCGAGTCAATCCATCATGGACCTCTGATCACCTAGCCCATTATATGGATAGAACCGTCATTGAGAGAGGAGCACGCGACTTTTTGAACCACCGGAAAAAGATGCGGTCTTTTAGGAGGCTCTAGTTCTTGTTCCCGTCGTTTGTTTGTCCTCTTTCACGTTATGGAATTGGATTTTCCATAAAAGCTTCGAATAGTCATGAACAGACTCAAACAATGATGAATATACATCTTTTAGATACAAAAATTGAACTTTTCTTTCTTACAACAATAAAATTGCTAAACAAAAAGAAAAAATCAAGGAGAAAACCTGATCATAAGGGACTAGTCTCCTTGTTACATATCCAAAAGAAATACATTCAAATGTTCTACCATGGATTAAAGTACATATTTTATAAAACCATATCTTATGAAAAAATTATAAAAAACATAGCATACGTGTAATCCAACATAAATATAGAACCCTATCTGCCATATCACATAAAAGACTAGATCAACATCAAACTTACAGCCTAGGCTCTGATACCAATTTTAGGATTCCATTGAATCTGTGGAGGCGTATTGGACCTAGTACGTTTAAATGTTATAAGATCATCCTTGCCTTTCTAATCAAAAGGAGATAATTACATCTTGAAGCGTGAAGGCAATCTCCTCCTTTTCTTTGGTGAGTCCTCTCTCAGCCTCCTCAATCGACTATGAATGACAAACCTTCCGTATTATTCTCGAATAAGGGAGAGGGAAAATGTGTGTGCACTTTTCTATTTCAGAGAGATGATGACAATTGTTGTTGTTGTCTAGAGCAAATAGGGTTATTATATAGAAAATTAAGAAACCTAAACCTAGGTCTCTTGGGCCCTTGCCATACACTTAAGCCCAATAGCTTTTGTATAAAGAGCATTCCCAACAATTTTAACATAAATTACATAAATTGTATACTCATTTTAGCAAAGAAGATCCAATCAAATAATATTCATTCTATTAAAAAACCAATATGTGTACATGAAAGTTAGAGAATCAAGATTGCATGTTACTCCTAACTATATATTTTTCCTCTTATATGTTATTTTCTCAATTCTAGGTGAACAAAGGTAGTATCTAAGTTCGGATTGCATTGATAAATTTGAAACAATAGACAATGATGTTTTTCATGCAATAACAGCTGAATTTTTAAACTCTTTGACTACTTCTGGGCTGCCTAATCATAAAATCAATGTTAAGATTGGTTCACCAGTATGCTATTACGAAAATTAGACCAAAACGAAGGGCTCTGTAATGGTACCAGACTTATAATCACAAGACTAGCAAAGCATATAATTGAAGCTGAAATCATCTCAGGCAAAATTTGGGAACCCGAGCACTAATCCCGAGGATGTCAATGTCTCATTCTCAATCACCATGGTCCTTCAAGCTAATTAGATGACAATTTCCAATTATTGTGTCTTATGTAATGACAATTAATAAATCTCAGGGGCAATCATTAGATTGTGTCGGTTTATATCTACCAAAACCAGTTTTTAGCTATGGACAATTATATGTTGCACTTTCAAGAGTGCAAAGAAAAAAAGGATTAAAAGTAATTATACATGACAAAGATAAAAACCCTTTGACCACAACTACTGATTAAAAGTAATTTGGGTTTTGTTGACTAGATCCTATATTATATTTTTACTATTTTGCCTGTTTCTAGACTATTAATATTCATTTACCAAACTGATTATCCAGGTCTTCAGCTATATTATTTTGTAGTTGTCCATTTTCTTTTCCAAAAGCAATTGTGCTTTCACAGGTTTGGCTTTCAAATTCTGATTTATTCAACAAACACACTCACTTCACAACCATGAATGACAATAAATCAAACATGATGTTATGCTATTTCAGTATTAATTTCATCCTTTTGAATTTGGTGTACCTTTCAGTGGAACTCACTTCTAACTAACATGTTTCACCATTACTTCTTAGATGATAATACATGGAATTACTCATTAAATGCCTATTCAACTGAATTCAATAATTCATTTTGCAGAAATTCATAGACTTTTACATACACTATCTCATAAGGCATTTTGGTGTGACACAATCTTTTTTACTAACAGGTCTTCCTCCCAACCTCTAAATTAACAACTAAAATTTATTCACATGCTCTCCACTACATATTCCTTATTTAAAAGATTTAACTTTGCATTCTATACTAAATTTTAGTAACATGTAAATTACAGGTCACCCGATTCTAGATCCATTGTCATTCATCGCATTTCTGCAACAACACTTTATTCGTAACAGGTTTTCCTACAAACCTGAAACCAAATTTGTACACTTTTAGAATAAATTTTACATTCGCTATCTTTACTATGCATTTTGGTAGGAGGCAATCTTATATTCATTAATCAAACTGATTATCCATGCCTTTAGCCCCTATTATTTTGTAGATGTTCATTTTGTTTGCAAAAAACAATTGTGCATTGAAAGGTTTGACTTACTAATTCTGAATTATTCAGTACGTACACTCACCTCCCAACCATCAATGACAAAAAGTTAAACATCATCTACTATTTCAGTTTAATTTTTACTAATTTAACTTTTTATTAAATATAGCAATCAAGCTCTCGCGTTGCAAGCTCAAACAACCATTATATTCTCGCTTTTCTAATTACTATTATTTTTTTATTCTTCTTAGGATTTTTAATTCTCATTCATGTATCTAATTAGCAAACTTTATGAAAAATTTACAACAATCAATGAATTCCAAATATTTTGCTTTATCTTAAATTATCTTACACAATAACTGACTATCAAACAATATTGAATGCTTGGCTTTCATAATATATTATCATCTTATAAACAATACTTATTATCATAACCTTAACGATAATATTCTCTAATTAACCAAATCCAGAATCGAACTAACCAACGCAAATCATAGCAATCCATGGGTAGTTTGTTATAGTAACAGCACACCAGCTTTAGCTTATTTATCGCGTAACAATATCCTTAGATTAAGGATCACTACTACTCTGAGGCTTTGAACTGTTGTCTTTTGTAGTGGTCCCTCACTTGATGAGACTGATAGTCACTTGCAGCTATTGAGTCGATGATCACGATCGCTTCTTCGGGACTTTTTGACATCATGGTTCCCCCTACTGAAGCATCTAAGATCATTTTGGTTTGAGGCCTCAAACCACTGTAGAAAATATGCAACTGAGCGGCGTCATCAAAGTTGTGGTTCGGGCATCTCCTCAATAGTGATTTAAATCTTTCCCAAGTCTCACAGAGAGGTTCATCAATTCCTTGAGTGAAAGTGGCAATTGCGGACTTAGCGCTGATGAATCTTGAAGGAGGAAAGAATCTAGCGATGAACTTTTCTTCTAATTCGTCCCATGTGCTTAGACTCTTGTTGGGTTGTGATTGAAGCCAAGTCTTTGCTTTACCTGTCAAAGAGAAAGGAAAAGCTCTAAGATATACAGCTTCTGCATCCTCGTCCGATGCTCCCATCGTGCTACACAGCTCCATGAAAGTAGATAGATGTATATGGGTCTTCATGGTCTAATCCGGCGAAAGGATGCGAGCCAATGAGGCTAAGTAGTGCAGGCTTCAATTCTACAACTTTGTTATGAAACGGAGGAAAAACTATGCTATTATAATGCTTGGGCCCTTGTTGGTAGGCATAGTCTCCAAGTGTCCTCCTCGGTGGTTGTCTATTTTCTTCTCCCTCTTGATTAGCCATATTGTCTTTTATCTGTGGTGAGGAAGGATCAATAGACGAAGTGCCCTCAATGTGCTTGTCAGTCTCTTGTTTCTTTTTCTTTCGAAGCTTCCTTTCGGTTTTGGAAATTTCCGGATCAAAATGAGATTTATCTGCAGACTTATCTCGCATAAAGGGAAAGGAAAGAAACTACAAGGTTCTTGTTAAGCACAGAGGTTTAAAATAACAGAAATATATACAAAAAAATATATACAAAAACAAAAAATAAAGAATAAGAAAAATACTAAACTAAAATTTAAAAACAACTTAAGTAAACAAGCCAAATCCCCGGCAACGACGCTAGAAACTTGTTAGGAATTTTATACCACGGCAAGCGTACCGTTGTATCGTTGTAAGTTTCAAATTTATAAAAGATCGTCTCCACAGGGATTTGGGTTTACGTCGGTTGATTAAATTTAACAGTTTAGTTATGTACAGATAAGAAAGAGCGAAGATTCATTTGTTGTTGTTTGCGGAAAATGTAAAATAAAGATAACGGAAAACAAGTAAATGATTACGGGAAATGAAATAAATAAACGGATACAAGTCAAGTGAATATAGGATTGGATTTCATCTTACTTATCCCTTAAATTGATTTTACCTATGCATTTTCTATTCTTGTTGACGCACACGTTTAGGTAAACTTAACTCGATTCCTCGCAATTAAGCCCTATGGATATTTTACTAAATATCGATTCCTCGCATACTTAATTAAATACCCAAGCATTAAGATCATTGTAATATCTTGAATTTTTAAACATATGATTAAGCCTGAATTAAGCACGTGTTAAGCTTAGGATTAAGCTTATAATGGAGGAAATATAATTAGGCCTTGGAATCCCTTGAAAGGAGGCTTAAACGCTTGAGAAAGAGGCGAAAAAGGCTGTTCTGGCCTACGGCGCGACCCGCGTCAGATGTATAAAATATGCCTATGCTGTCTGCCATCCCGCGCTAGTAGCGTGAGTACGGCGCTAGTAGCGTGGGAAGTGGCTCAGAAATGACATTTTCTTTCTGCCAGCCCACGCCGGTAGCGTGGGAGTCCACGCTAGTAGCGCCACAGATGCTGGAGGTTGGCGCAACTAGCGCCATAATGGCGCGGGTAGCGCCGTAAGTGCTCCAGAAAGTCTGTTTTTCACTGGAACTTGGCGCGGGTAGCGCCATATATGGCGCGACTAGCGTGGGAACGTCGGCAGAACCAGAATTTAAAGGCCATTTTACGAGATTTTGGCCCAAAAGCATGGTTTCTTCTTCCCTCAACCTCCAACCTCCATTGATGACTTGCCAAGCTTCCTAGGACCATGCAAGATAACCAAAACACTTTCCTGATGACCTTTAATCTTGAGAGAATCATCTAGAAAGCCATAATCCTTCATTTTCTTTACTTGAAACCCCTTGTGAGTGAGAGTTGGGATTCTCAAGAGAAACCCTCAGAGAACTTGAGAATAGGCGAGACCAAGGCAGAAGACAGGCACCGGTGCTTGGGGGAAAACAGTTTTGAGGTCTCCTGGGTCGCCATTGAGGTAAGAAATTCAAGTTCTCTTTGGTCTCTGTGATTTTGGGGTTTTCTGAGTTTTGTGACCCATGCTGAGATGGGGCTAGAATTAGCCCAGGGTCCAGTTGAGAAACTTTTTTAGGACGATGAATAGATGAAGGAATAGCTTTCAGTTTTGATTCTGATGATTTTGGATTTTTGGCTCTGTGTGGCCTATGTGGTCTGTGTTATGGCCACTTGTACTGGTCATCTGATATACCAAAGCCTTATATATATTGTCTAGAGCCTGTGTGGCTAATGGAATGGAGTCTTGAGCAAGGCTTGAACCATTCCAGTGATATTGTGAGTTGTTGAGGCTGATGAGATTATGCCATGTTTCTGAGGCATTGAATCTACATTGATTCAGTTTTGATACTCAGCCCAGATGGACCTTCTATGGTCTGAGAGAAGCCTAATAATAGGTTAGACTTGTTTTGAACCCTAGGATAGGGGAATTATGATATATTTGATCTGTGATTGATGTCTGTGGTCTTGAGATTGATATGAAATTGCATGTGCCTTGATTAGGCCGTGATTCTGAGGTTGTTGGTGGCGGGAGCCACAAAGCAGGGACCAGACCACAGAGTAACATCTTGCCAGGTAAGTTCAGTGTCCCTGGGGATGATTCCCATCTTGTGTGCCACACCACACTCCTGGGGAGTTGTGGTCATGTCATAATACATGCATTGCATTTGCATTTTGATGATGATGACGTATATACCTCTGTGCTTGATATATGTTGGTTATATGCTGAGGTATGATTGTATTATGGACTGTGATTGTGCTTGAGATAGATCTATTGGCCAATAGATAGATATGGACCTCCCTAGGAGATGGTTTCCTCCTAGTATGGCTGGCTCTTGGGTGATGATGATCCCGGGGTAATAATGATCCCCTAGGCCAAGGGAATAGTTCAGATGGTTTCCTACTATTCTCGGAGGTACCATATGTGTACATCCCCGTTAAGGTTAGCATCCGGTGGGATGACACAGGTGTGAGTTCCGACCTCACACTGGGAGATGGTTTCCTCCCATTCTAGGAGATGGTTTCCTCCTAGCTTGATATGTTGATATAGGAGATGGTTTCCTCCTATTCGGTGACTTTATTCCTGGGAGATGGTTTCCTCCCCACTTATGCAGGAGATGGTTTCCTCCTGCTCTTATATGTGCAGTCACCCTGTATGATATGTTGTGTGATTGAGAAAGCCAGAGGGCTAGGCCAGTGGGCCATTTGATTGTGATGTGTGTGTATCTGTTTTATGATAGTGGGCCAGGGTGGAGGAGATTCCTCCATGGATCCTGAGCTTACTGAGATATTTTATCTCACCCCGTGTGGGGTTATGTGGTTTCAGGTGAACCATCAGGAAGAGAAGAGCAGTCTCAGGGCAAGAGGCCCATCAGAGACTAGACTGCTTGGCTGAGGAGCAGCATGGAGAGCTTGAAGGCTCCATTTTGTTTTGTTATAGTTCTGTATACCCCTTCTGAGGGATTATATTCTTTTGTAGCATCGTGTGTGGTGTGAACCGGAGATGTATATATTGTACAGAACTTTGATGATATGTATATGATACCTTCCCTGAGTACATGTGTATGTTTATATTGTTGTTACTCTGCCTAAAGATTTGTTATCTGTCTTATTATGTTGATTTTGATAAACTGGATCAGCAGGGGCATGTTACATGAATTGTGTGTGTTAACTGATGAATTTTGTTATTCCATACATAATGTATCAAGAAAATGATCCTATGTTTCCGCTGAGCTATTTAATTGATGTTTTATGTGTTAATCTGATATTATTAATGATAACACGTCGGAGGCCTACGGGGTGTTACATCTAATGGTATCAGAGCTGTTTCTTGATAAGAACATTATGTATGGAACCTGGTTTGGTGCCTGTTGTGATTGTTTGACATGAGCATTACATGGGGGTAAATAAACTGTGGGCCTGATCAACTCACTGTGTAATGTACATGTGTAGTGCTATGGTGAGACCTAGAGGCACCAGTGGGGCTACCAGTGCCCAGCCTGATCCAGTTGCGGCTGCACTAGCTGCTATGCAGCAGGAATTAGCTGCAAATAGACAGATGCAGGCAGAGATGCAGCAAGAGATGGCTGCTAACAGAGAGACTCAGGGGGAGATGCAGCGTGAGATGGCTGCCACCCGAGGGGTGAATGAGGCCTTGATGAAGGCTAACCAGGATCTGCTTGATGAGGTGAGAAACCTCAGGAGGAATGACAGAGCATCCTCCA
>PYAF01002713.1:72531-88163 GCA_007407185.1 Glycine tomentella | reverse complement strand
ATTTTAATTTCTAGACCTTAGTTACATTTGGTGACATTGTGTTTCTTTGACTAGTTTTTAATGTTAATGACAATTAGTGCATGAATTTTAGTTATATTTCTCTTATATATTTATATTATAAATATTTTAATACATATATGAAAACATTAGAATAGCGGTCATCCCGCTACCGCTATCCCGCTATCCCAGTTTTGAGGGCGACCGCTCCGCTCCGCTATCCGGGATTGATAACTATGCTAGAGATATGACAAATTTAGTCCTTTTATAAGGCTTGGGTAGTCCTCACCTTATAAACCGGTTTTGTGGGGTTTAGTTAGACCCTAAGCCAAATTGTAAGACTTACTGTTGCACCAAGGCCTGCCCTCCCAATAAAGGATCTCACAATAACCAAAATGAATGTCAGTTATGCTTGACCAAAGTAAAGTATTGGGGATGATTGTTTGATCCTCATTACAAACCAAAAAATAGTATGATGAAATTGATTAACAAGCAGTAATTTTAAGGTACACCTACAAGTAGTAATTTTAAGGTAGATTCTGTTGTATACCATGATGTTCCGTATTCTGTATTCTTTTGCCTTTTGTGTTGGAACTGCATGCCGTAGCTTTGTGATGATCATCTGACATACAAATGACTAGAATGAACAAGCTAAACTGATTGTACTAGACAACAATTAATAACATAAAGTAACAACATTGATGTTTGCCTCTGCTGCACTTCTGCACATATAATATTGCTTTGATAAAAAAAATTCAAAATACACTATATGAATAAGAACCTACTTTTTTCATCATGGGGTTATCTTTACCAGGATTACCAGGCTATGTTGGCACAGCTCGAACACCAATTTCGGCTTGGGAGACTTTCTCTTCAAGGATTGTGGTTCTATTGTCAGGTATGGATTTGTCTTGACTTTTGAGTTAAGTGTAAATATTTGGCAATTGCTTTCTAATGGTGCTTTCAATGATATTTTTCAGCCCATGATGAGGTCAATGCAGGCATTATCCACTGTCATACAGAAGGCTTCAGTTAACAATATTTATGGTTCTGCTGTTCTTAACTTACTGCAGAGCCAGGTATGAAATTCCCTTGCATTTGCTACCATTCTCTGTATACGTCAACACTTCCTTTTGTTTCATGAGTCTGTTCTTTAAGGATTTAACTCTCTCCACTGTGGGTTCTGTTGTATCTAGGCAAAGGCTATGGCTGGAGACAATGCTGTGAGGATGATGCTGGAGAAAATGACACAATGTGCGAGTAGTGCTTACATGAGCATACTAGAAAGGTGTCTCCTTGCTCTTCATCCTTGACTAGCAAATATTTTTTTTTATTGCATCAAAGGCCTTCTTTAAAAATTACAAATGATATATATATATATATATATATATATATATATATATATATATATATACACACATATATATATATATTATTGGTCAATAGGTTGTTTTCTTTAAATACACGTGTGCGCACACACACACACACACATATTCCCCTTTTCTTTATCAAATTAGTCTGGCACCAATCTTTCAAGGAAACACACCATCCATGGTTTCTCTATTTTTATTTTTTGGGTATGTTTGGATGTTAAAATGGAATGGAAGAGAATTGGGGTGGGTAGAGGTTAAGTAATTATTCTCTTTTCTTTTGTTTGAAATTTGGATGTTTAAAATCTCCCAAAATGGGAGGAATATTTTTGGCATAGCAATGGAAGATCATTTGAAAATTGTTCATTTTCTTTCTCTTCTTCCATAGATAAAACCCTCATATCATACAAAAGGAACCCTCATTTAGTCATTTATCTTCTCATTCCCTCCATGTAGACATACTCTTGATGCTCGCACAAAGCCTTGGTGGCTATGTTTGATTGTCCAATCTAAGTAACCTTGATCTGATCATTAAAATGTTGAAAAGACATACACCTACTCAAGTTAATGTTCAATTTTTGTGGTGACTATGGGGGCGTAATATCCAAGCATCCTTTTAAAATGCTTTATAATGTATTGCTTGTCTTGACTAATCATAGAGCTAGCTTGGTTACTTCTGATGCCTGAGGCATCTGAAAAAGATGTTAAAAATGTGTTAAATCTTGTTTTCCAACAATAAAATCTTTGCTTGTGTTTTTACAATGAATTTTGTCAGTTTTATTTGTTTAATTGGTCAATTATCCTAAATTCCTAATTTTTATTATGAATGAGATGTATCATGTATACTTTCTTATGTTATGAATGCGAAGAAGACTTTTCTTTTTTCTATATTGGATGGTTGATAAATGAACATCAGTTGGCATGGATGTTCAAAGAAGGCCTTTTATGCAATAAAAAAATATTTAGCACTTTCGCAAAAAAATTACCGTTGTCTTGGGTGCTCGTAATTAAGCTTTATTTGACTCTATTTAGCATTTCACTTTCTTGTTGATTTGGGAATTGAACAATACTGAAGATGGGTTTATGAAGGTGTAATAGATGATCCTTACGGGGAATTTTTCATCGCAGAGGATAAATCTCTTCAAAAGGTAGATCAAAATCTTTTATCATTTATAACAGCCCAAAATATGAAAACTTGTTTTTCATACAGTCTCAGTTTAAAATTCTCTATAGGAGAGTCTCACTCAAGATTATGAAGCTAAGTATTGGCGACAACGATACAGCTTCAAAGATGGAATTCCTAGTTTCCTTGCAAATATTGCGGGGACAATTTTGACGACAGGAAAATATCTAAATGTCATGAGAGAATGCGGACATAATGTTCAGGTTTGTCACTGTTATGTTCGTACTTTGTATGTACTATATAAAATAATTTTTTGTTTTTCTCAACCCTTAACATTGTATGTTGCTTATTAAATATTTTATTGTAAAAGTGATTGCTTCACTAAATGTAATTACTTGTTACTTTAGGTCCCTCCATCAGAAAATTCAAAACTAATGAGTTTTGGCTCAAATCATCATTATCTTGAATGTATTAAGGCTGCTTATAACTTTGCAAGCGGTGAACTTTTGAATCTCATTAAGGATAAGGTGAGTTTGAATTATAAATAAGGTGATAGCTTCTCAGCTTATATTGTAATACTTGTGCTAAAGTTGTTAAAAAAATCCTAGTTCTGATGGTAAATTATGTTTTTGTTTAGTATGATCTAACGGGAAGGCTGCGTTCTATAAAACACTACCTTCTTCTTGATCAGGTATGATCATGATCATCTTTGTTAATTTCGGAGACACTAATTAGCTATGCTGGCAAAACAAAAGTGAGATTAGTGTTTTTTAAATTTTATTTTCAGTTGATATATTTTCACAAATAATTACAAAAATGGCATGATTTCACTTATTTTTCATTCGCAAATTCTTGAAAATATAAAATAAAGAAATTTTTTTGTAATTATTAACACGAAATATCAATTGAAGATGAAAAAACAAAAAAAGCAAATCAAATGCACCCTAAGCATAACTGGGCTATTTGTATTTTCAATGCATAGTTTAGAGTAGAACAGAACGATAAACATAGTTCTAAATGCAGATGTAATGTTTGTTGCTTGTACTTTAGTTTTCTAAACAAATTATACCAGCTGAATCTTTTTTAATAGTAGTAGAATTTGCATCCTTGCTTTATGAACATGATTCATGAGATTAATCATGAAAATCAGTAATTAGATGGATTTAAACTTTTGATGGGGATGCGATTATGATTTGCTAATTTTTGTTGGCTAGAAGAAAATAGAGAGGGCTATAATATGGAAAAGGAGGACTTAGGAAACTAGGAGCAAACTAGCTGGGATAATCAAGAATCAAGCATAATTTTTTTGGCTCTTGACAGTACCTAAGGTTATCAGGTTGAATATCATATTCTTGGGGCTTTATGGAACCATTGAAGATGGCATTATGATTGTTAATGATAATTACTATAGGCACTGTCATTTATAGAGGTTTATTGCAACTAACAAGTCAATTGAAAGGAAGGAAAAGACAGTGGAAAAGCATTCAGAAGCAATACTTGTCTATTTTGGAAATCTTTCCAATTAAAGTTACAGTGATTCCCACTGATCATAACTCTTAAGATCAGTTCTTGCATGAGCACATGATAGGCCAAGTTCTGAATTAGGAAGTTACAATTTTTGTATTAGGAAATTATTGCACAATTATTTTGTATTAAATTTGAATTAGGCAGTTATATGTTATGATGTCATTTGTGTAATTAAAATGGAAACAGGAGACCTTTTCTCAAATCAAACTCCCCCTTATGTATCTGTATTCTATGTAAGATATTGTGTGCTGGAAAAAAGCTTTTGCAAAATAGAAGTCTTTGTTTTGAACTTTGAGTTTTGGGTGTTTGATGATTTATGCATTGGAAGAAAATGTTCAGCTGATTTGACAAAGGCAATGTAATTGTATGAGTAAACCCTCAAGTTAGTCCTAAGAGTGTATCCGTCAATCACTTTAGTCCCTTTTTAAAATTTACTCCCTAATTTTGTAAAAAGGTACTCTCCTTAGCCCTTAGGCCTTTTCTATCTCATTTTTCACTGATATTAAGGACTACAATGAATGACTACAAAGTCAGGGACTAAAGTGATTGACTCCAAAGACTAATTTAGGGGCTTATCCATAATTGTACAGATGCATATCAAAGACTGGTTTTCTTCTTCCTTGCAGAAATCAATTCCCAATGATAATGTACTCTTCAGAAACACCCTTTTTCTTGGCTTATACTCATTGTATTATAACATAATATGCATGATCACACAGGGTGATTTCTTAGTACATTTTATGGATATTGCACGAGATGAACTGGCTAAAAGGCCTGATGAAGTCTCAGTTGAGAAGCTGCAGGTATAGTAATGAAATGTCCTTCAATTTACCATAAAATTTTTACTCTCCTAGTAAATTTAAATTGGCAATTTTCTATTTTAATTTTGAAAGGGACCTAGATTCTAATTATGTGCTTTTCCTTTTCTCTTTTATTGTTTTTCCTCTCTGTTGTTTAGTCTCTTCTAGACCTTGCACTGCGTACTACAGCAGCTGCAGCAGATCCTTTTCATGAAGGCTTAACCTGTGTTGTGGCAAGTAACTGATTCAGCTTGTAAGAAACTCTTTCAGAGCTGTAAACTTTAGTATATTCACACATGATGCAAACATTTCACTTTCAGGAAAGATCTTCTCTGCTTAGAAGGTTGGGCACATTTAATGATCTTGAGGTTACTCTGAGAAATTCTGGTGACAATGATCTGGAGGAGCCTGTTAGCATCACTGGCCTTGAAACATTTTCACTAAGTTACAAGGTATTTTCTTCTCTATAAGTTTCTCAGAGTCTTCCTTGCGTTTGCATCATTAATGCTTCTATTTTTGGTTCTGGTTTCAGGTTCACTGGCCACTGTCTATAGTGTTATCACACAAAGCCCTTACAAAGTACCAATTTCTTTTTCGATTTCTTTTCCACTGCAAACATGTTGACCGTCAGTTATGTGGAGCATGGCAAGTACATCAAGTATGGCTTTAAGTGCTGTTACTTTAGTTTACTTGGTCTGTTGTGTTCATCTCCTTTCATATCCTTTTGGTTCTATATTGTAGGGAGTTCGTGCTCTCAATACACGTGGAACTGCTATCTCCAGATCATCTCTTCTTTGCAGGAGCATGCTTAAATTTATTAATAGCCTTTTGCACTATCTGACATTTGAGGCAAGCTTTATTTTTCTTTGACGTTTATAGAGTTGGGTACAAGTGTGTAGCCTTTTCGTCTTTTCATAAATTTGGTGTCCAAACTATGACTAATTGAGTAGTGTGGTGGGTTTTTGGTATATGACTATTTTCCTTATTTTTTAGGTTATTGAACCCAATTGGCATCTGATGTATAACAGACTTCAGTCAGCAAAAAGCATAGATGAGGTAAGTTATTGTGGTCTTACATTTTCAAAACTGATGCATATACCACATGTTATGTACATAATATTTTTTTTTTTTATAAGTCTATGATTTTGTTAAAATGAAGTATGTACTTTTGCCCATGTACAAAGATAGTAAAGACCAAATTGAGGTATGGGCTTTTAGTTCCACATTGGAAGTATGGGATTTTGGTGAAGTTCATAAGACTTCCGGCTCTTCAATTACAATGGCTACCTTTTTTTGGCGTAGTTCTCTCAAGGTGGTTATCAATTGGTGTTAGAGTTTCACTTTTCACCATATGAATTAGTTGTAAATGAGTGTCACGAGTGTTGATGCTGGCATTGCAGTGTTCATCTAGGAGGCAGTCAAAAGGCTAGTGCATACTGCATAGTCATCACCATGTGGGCTGTAGGGTTGTGGAGTGTAGTGGAATGTTAGCACCCAATTGCAAAGCATGTGGGATTTGAGTTCCTCATTGGAATTATGGGATTCTGTTGTGGAGTTTATAAGGCCTTGAGCTCTCCAACTACAGTTGCTAACTTTTGTGATGTAGTTCTTCCAAGATTCTTGTCTGATGCAAAGTTATTAGTATTACTACACAGTTAGAAATTACATGCTATGTATATAAAAAAAATGTGTCTGTCTGTCTTTTTTCTGTGTGTGGGTTTTATTTTTCAGCTGGCTGGGGTGGTGGATGCTTGATAAAGTCTGACATTTTCTGTCTGAAACAGGTTGTACAACATCATGATTTTTTCCTTGATAAATGTTTGAGAGAGTGTTTACTTCTTTTACCTGAGCTGCTGAAGGTTAGTTTCTGTTGTTTGTTATATAATTTTCTGTTTTTCAATCTAATGGTTATGCAATTACAGTCTTATTGTATTACTTATTTCAAACTTGAAAAGCAAATGTCACATGATAAAGGGAGTTTGGCATATGCATCAGTTGGTGACTGAAAAAGATTTTCAGCTCATTGTCTGGATCAGGCTATGAAGCCTTAATGTCTTGGTTCTCGAATTAAACACAAGTTACACAAGAACCAAGATTATGAAACGCAAGATAGTTCTAATTTGTAATAAAAACTAAATGAAAGGGTTTTTATGTATATGATAGTAATCTTGCTACACTATAATTTTTACATTCCATATACTACTACAAGCATGTTTGGGAATGTAGATGGATGTGTATTAACATGAAACTTTGGGTTTTCTATTTACCTTGTGATACATGTTGACTTTGATAAATTTAATCAGAAATATGTGTTAGGCTACCTGCAAGGCAGGTATATGAAGCAAGGACACACGGCAGATTCAGGAAGCCAGAACAGCAGCTAGTGGTACCTGTAACTGACTGATGTCAGTTATAGTTTAGTTAGTTAGCTTTAAATAGCAATCACCTAGCTGAGAATTGTCATTCCTTGGTTTTATTGGTGGTTGGTTAGGGAGGCTAGGCTCTAATCCCTAGATTGTAACAAAATTCACAATTCAATAAACAAGAGTTCTGAATTTCTATCACTGCTATCAGCAAAATTTCTATCCTGCAACCTGAAATTGTTCATGGTTTCAATGCAAGGAGGCATGGATGCACACGTAGAATTTCTAGAACGAGGCTATGAAGGTATGATCCAAACGTGCGATGAGGTTGCGGGTTTGAGGCGATCGTATGAAGACGATCATGTTGAGAGAGCGGAATTGAGGGAGCAATTAGCGGAGCTAATGGCGACAGTGAGGAACGTGTCACGCGTCGACCAAGAGAGTGGGAATCGCGATCGCGATCACGGTGAACGTCAAAATCGTGATTTCTCTTATCGTGATAGAGAAGAGAAGTGGAGGAGGCTTGAGATTCAAATTTTTAACGGTGAGGATGCATTTGGCTGGACGAATAAGGTAGAATGCTATTTCGAGGTGAAAGGAGTAGAGGAAGCAGATCGCATTTCGGCAGCGACGGTGGCGATGGAGGGAAAAACCCTAAATTGGTACCAATGGTGGGAATTTTGCGCCAAAAACCCTAATTAGACAGAATTTAAACGCGCAGTGGTTCAACGTTTCCAGCCAGCAATGAATCAAAATCCTTACCAGCTATTGTTGAGTTTGAAACAGGGAAGCACGTTGGAGGAGTATAGGGAAAAGTTCAAATTGTATGCTGGTCCTTTGAGAGGGACAGAACTTGAATACCTGAAGGGTATTTTTTTGAATGGCTTGACGGAGGTGGTGAGAGCAAAACTGAAGCTACATCCAGTTAATTCTATTCCAGAATTGATGGATTATGCTCAGAGAATAGATGAGAAAAATGAGTTGCTGGAAAAGGGAAATTTGGGAGCCAATAGAGGAAATTCTGCAAGATCTTACAGTTCTTCCAGAACTGTCACTTGGGAGCCAGGAATTAAAGCTACTTAATTAAGATCAAAGGAATCAGCTTCTAATGTAGTTTCAAACAGTGTGAAATCCACTGGATCATACAGAGGCAGACCTTTTGCATACTTGTAGCTATCCTTTATTCATATATATAATATATATCTTTGCCGATCAAAAAAAAAAAAAAAAAAATACAGAGGCAGACCTTTTAGGAGGTTGTCTGATACTGAATTCCAGGAAAAAGCTGAAAAAGGTCTCTGTTATAGGTGTGATGGGAAGTTTGGACCAGGAAATATGTGCCCAAATAAGCAGTTCCAAGTGTTGATTATGGGAGCAGAACAAGGTGAAGAGGGGGAAATGGAAGAGGAGATATCTGAGCAGGAGGAGAAACAGTTTCAAAGTATGCAGCTGTCATTGTATAGCATGGCTGGTTTAACTTCCAAAAGATCAATAAGGTTGTGGGGAATCATTGAGGGCAGTAAAGTCATGACATTGGTGGACTGTGGGGCCTCCCATAACTTCATTTCAGCTGCAGTAGTGAGGTCATTGCAGCTACCAGTGACAACTACTAAACCTTATACAGTGGAGGTAGGAGATGGAAGGAAATTTAGATGTGAGGGGGTGTGTAGAGCTGTTAAATTGCATATACAAGGCCTGAAAATTCAACAGGACTTGTTTGTTTTTGAAATGAGGGGGGTGGATGTGGTTTTAGGAATGGAATGGCTAGCTTCTTGGGAGAGATAAAGGCAAATTTCAAAGAGTTGACTTTGAAAACTCCTATGGATGAAGGATCTATTGTATTAAAGGGAGAACCTGCCCTGACTAGGTCTGTGGCATCACTAAGGTCCATTATTAAAGCTTTGAGGAGTGAAGGAGAAGGTTTTGTGTTGTGTTGTCAAGACTTACAAGCTGTTCAGGATGCTAGTTTGGTGCCTACATGGATGGAAAGCTTACTGCAAGAATTTAGGGAGGTATTTTAGGATCCTAGTGGTCTTCCTCCTTCAAGAAAACATGATCATGGGATTGAATTAAGGCCTGGAGCTGACATTCCTAATGTGAGGCCTTATAGGTATCCCCATTACCAGAAAAATGAAATTGAAAAACTGGTTAAAGATCTGTTGAATTCAGGAATTATTAGGCCTAGCATCAGCCCTTATGCAAGCCCTATTATTTTGGTGAGGAAAAAAGATGGAGGGTGGAGATTTTGTGTAGATTATAGGGCTCTCAACAAAATAATTGTTCCCAATAAATTTCCTATACCTATTATTGATGAATTGTTGGATGAATTGAGAGGAGCATACTAGATCAGAAATTGAGACACTATCTAATGGGCAGAAAATTCACTATTCTGACAGATCAGAAAAGTCTCAAGTTCTTAACTGATCAAAGGTTAATGGGAGAGGATCAGTTTAAATGGACTTCAAAATTGATGGGGTTTGATTTTGATATCCTGTATAAACCAGGATGTGAGAATAAGGCAGCTGATGCCTTATCTAGGAGAATGACATTTGCAGCAATCTCTATGATCAAATATTATGATGAGGAGTGGGAGGTTGAAATCTTGGCTGATCCAAAATTGAAAGCAATTATGCAGGATTTAATGGTAAATGAGGCTGCACATTTAGGGTATTCTCTGCAGAATAGGAAATTGTGGTATAAAGGCAAGTTAGTTTTTTCTAAACTGTCTCCTAATGTGCCCACACTCTTATGCAGGAGTATCACAATTCTGTAGTTGGAGGTCATTCAGGGTTTTTCAGGACCTTTAAAAGGATAGCAGCTTTAGTTTATTGGGAGGGCATGAGACAGGATATTTTGAGATTTGTAGCTGCATGTAAGACTTTTCTGCAAAATAAATATCAGACTTTATCACCAGCTGGGTTGTTGCAACCTCTTCCTGTTCCTACACATGTTTGGGCTGACATCTCTATGGATTTCAAGAAGCATTGCCAAAGGCACAAGGGAAAAATGCGATCTTGGTGTTGGTGGACAGATTGATCAAGTATGCTCATTTTATTTCCCTTAGTCACCCTTTCACAGCAAAGGATATAACAGAGTTGTTTGTGAAGGAGATAGTGAAATTGCATGGTTTTCCCAATACCATAATTTCTGACGGACAAAATTTTTCTGAGTCAATTCTGGAAGGAATTGTTCAAGTGTGCAGGAACTAAGTTGAAATTTAATTCAGCTTACCATCTTCAAACAAATGGGCAAACTGAGGTGATTAATAGGGGTGGAAGCATATTTGAGGTGTGTTACAGGTGAAAAACCCAGGCAGTGCCCAGCTTGTTTGAGTTGGGCAGAGTTTTGGTTTAATTCTAATTACAATAGCTCAGCTAAGCTCACTCCTTTTAAGCCCTGCAAGGTAGTATATGAAGCAAGGACACACGGCAGATTCAGGAAGCAGAACAGCAGCTAGTGTTACCTGTAACTGACATCAGTCAGTTACAGTTTAGTTAGTTAGCTTTAAATAGCAACCACCAAGCTGAGAATTGTCATTCCTTGGCATTATTGGTGGTTGGTTAGGGAGGCTAAGCTCTAATCCCTAGATTGTAACAGAATTCACAATTCAATAAACAAGAGTTCTGAATTTCTATCAATATGTTCTCTTGATTATTTGTTTTACATGATAAGGTGGCTCGTCATTTTATGGTCAAAGGAAGTACAGGTTGATATGTGCTATTTGTTAATTGGAAAGGTTTGTGATTTTCATGATTGGTTTTTTTCTCAAATGCAGAAGGTGGAGAGGCTTAAATCCATGTGCCTACAATATGCAGAAGCAAATCAATTGCTTATTTCATCTTCTATTGAATTACATAATCCAGATGAAACTATTGATGATTCAAAAGGCTTGAATAAAGCCAAATGGAAATCAGGTCAGGTCCTGAAGTCAACCACCAGAAATGTGGCAGTCACCGATTCTGTCCTGTAAGTCCAAAATCAATACATTTGCCAAACGTAATAATTTTATTTTATAATAATCATTTCTTGTCATGTGAAAATTCTGACCAAAATAAATAATTTCAGAAAATTTGAGAAAGAGTTTAATACTGAGCTTCAGAGTCTTGGATCAATCTTGAGTAGTAACTCCCAGGCAGAGCCATATCTGTCTCGTCTTGCACAATGGCTTCTTGGTGTTAAAAATGAAAAGAATGGTATATGATGGGTTTTAACTTGGATTTAAGCAATCATGCCCAAGGTAGTGTGATTTTCAAGTATAGGTGTTATTGACATTCTCACAAGGTTGTGTTTGTACCTATGTTTGAGAATTGAGAATAATGTTATTTTTTGTTTCCAAGTGTTTTCTGATACGTTTTTGCTAAAATTTGCTTAGCTATTCATGATTTGGCCTACGAAGGCAACAATTAATTTGATACAGTTGTGTCCTGTGGTTTTCTGCTTCGTAGATAAGATCTTACTAGGAATCATTACTTCTCATTGAACTACTCCAATTGTTGATAACTGTTGTTTCAGCCTGTGTTGTAAATGACACATTACTTATCTAATTTAGTTTAGTCTTTGTAAACATTATTCGTTTTTTTTTTTTTTTACTGAATAAACATTTTTCGTTTTTATTTTAGTCTTAATGTATCGTTTTTTTAATTGTAGTCCTTGACTTTTTGGCTATTTAAGCTTTTTATGACGACTAAGTATCAGTAAGGATTAATGTAAAAAAGAAAAAAAAAAAATATATATATATATATATATATATATATATATATATATTATAGGGACTGTTTTTTAAAAAATGGGTTTTCACAACATAAAGTATGTTGGGTGAGTAAAACAATGCGCATAATTTGTTGTGTACCAGTTAAGTATATTTTCATTAGGCTATTACATTACTCTTAGACGAGGGGATGAGTTCTTACACAATGATAAAGTTGTGTCTTGGTGAATTATTGATTATCAATTCCAATATGTGTGTAGAGCCTTCAGACAATGAGGTATGTATTTTTTTTAAGTTTTTTTTATTACATTACTATTAGTCAAATAAATGCATATTATACATATATTTTGTTAAACATTTAATGAATAATTATGTCTTAAATATATTTTTAGTTTATTAAATGGGAGTCATTTTTTAGTCCTTCAAATTTAAAGTCTTTTTTAGTTCTTGAAATTTGCAAAATATTTTTTTAGTACTTTTCCATAGTGAGTCAAACAAGAAATAAAATATTCACATTTTATCATTTTTTACCCTAAGAACTTTATTTTTATTTTAAAGTATAATTTTTGGATGATTTTAAACTATTAAATTAAGTCGATAAAAGAAAAATTAGAGCAATTTAAATTTTTTATTTACTTGATTAAGATAGTTTTTAACATACTTTAAAATACAAAATAAAGAATCAAATTCTAACAATCAAAATTCAAAAGTTACAAATAACAAATATTTTAATTCATGTTTGACTCGCATTGTGGAGACAGATTAAAAAGAACATTTTATAAATTTCAATGACTAAAAAAAATAACTTCGAATTGGAGGATTAAAAAAACTCAAATTTAAAGGAGTAAAAACATTTAAGTCAATATTATTTTATTCAATTAGATTTTGCATTTCAGTTTAAAATATGTGTAATTTTAATCTCGCTAGTTTTTTCTTTGAATTAATTAAAGTAAATTTGGTCCTTTCTATAACTATTAATTGAAGCCTTCAAATTATTATTTTATGCGTACATATTTAGATATTTAGATTTTCATGATGGATTTGAGATATAAAGTACTTATAAAAAATTTAAAATGAGAATTTACTACAAACTTCATAAATTTGAAAGATTGTATAAAAATGTGGGGCAAAAAAACCAAAAAAATACAAAAAAAAAAATAAAAAATTACAAAAATGGAGCAATTTGAAAACTATTTACCAATCTGGGGTAGTCACTCCTGGTTCTGGGCATGATCAATCATGCCCAGTTTTGGGCGTGACCAGTGTGTATATAAGGCCCCAGGATTGCACTATTCACTCACTTCTCAGCTTTTGGCTTCTCTCTAAAAGCTTCTCTCTGCCTTCTCTCTAAAAAGTTCTTTGACTTCTCTCTAGAAGTGCTTTGGGTTTCTCTCTAAAAGTTCAGAGGCATCATCTTTCTTCGATTTTCAGCAGCGAAGCTCTGCGAACAAGTAAGTGAATTTGTTTTTTTAATTTTGAATGATATTTAATTTATTATTTTGTTGATTTAAGTAAGTTAATTTACTGATTATTAGTTATATTTAATATGTTATGTTGTTGATTTTTAAAATCGTTAGAGACATATGATTTATTTTATGTTGTAGAAAACTGTTAGATGCTAGGTGATATGATTTAGACTAGTTTAGGGTTATGATTTAGTATTAAGTTAAGAGTTAGATTTTATGGTTAAGATATTGATTTAGTGTTAGGTTTAGAGTTAGATTCACGTCGCTGAGAAGATCCTGCCTGAGGATGCACAGCCTGAGGATGTGATGACTGAGAAGGGCCTGCCTGGGAAGGCCCTGCATCGGATGGGGCTGGCTGAGGAGGGGCTGCATATATTGGTGGGCATGCAGTCATCGGATCCTGTAATGCTGGGTCAGGATGATCAGGAATTGGGGTGTCGTATTCTCCATGTGCTGATCAATCTCCATGACTATTCGGACTAAAATCAACCAGCCTCTGAATGTCCTCATCAGTCCACTCCGGAGCAGGAATGGCAGACCTAGTCCCACAGTCCATTGATGTCGTGGCCAAAGTTGGGGCGTAATAGACATGCTGTGAACTGTACTGTGGCCGTGGTGGCATGTCGCTCTGCGTACTAAACCCCTGATAGTCCATATCCGGCTGCTGAGCAAATTGGTAATAGAAAGCCTGACTGCCGTACGTGGGTCCTATCACTGGAGGCCTATAGCAACCATCAGGGTGAAGCCTGGGAGGGGGTATAATCTCAGGAACTTGTCGCCTGGCCTTCCGGTGACGCTCCATTCCGTGTCCCTTGTAACACCCCAAAAAATTAGAGAATTATAGACAATTACTAAGAGTAAAATGTTAACAAAAGGCAATAGAAAAATTTAGGGCAAAATGATAAGAACGCCCCTGAACAATTTCAGAAATGACGTTTATGTCTCTAGGATGAAAATGATAATTTTGCCCTGAACAATTATGGAAATGACCAATGTATCTCTAGGAGAAATTACCAAAATATCCTTGACAATTTCAAAAATGACAGATAGGTCCCTAAGGCACTAAATGACCAAAATACCCTTGGATATTTTATTAATGACCAAATTGCCCTAGGAAGTCCGGTAAGACATTTAAGGAAGAAATGTTATAAATATTCTCAGATGGGTTAGAAATAACCAAAGATACCATTAGGGTGACAATTAAAGAGATGATCTGAACAATTTTTTGGAAATGACAATTATACCCTTAGGGTGAGGGGTAAAATTACCAAAATGCCCTTAAGTCAAAAACTGACCAGATGACTTTAGAAATTTGTGGGAACTTCACCATTGGATAAAATACTTTTAGAAAACCCAGTATCAGTGAGGTTGGTGGCGGAAAACCTTAAAATAAAATTTCTACAAATTTTGGAAGATAGGATGAAAAGAGCTTAATTTAGACTACCCTAGGCATCAGAAAATTATAAGAACAGTATGGACAGGATCTATAGAATTTTCCCTTAATTATGACAGGGATAAGTGCTCTAAATAAATTAGATTAGCAATTTTAATAATTCAAAGCAAAACGGACCAATAAGAATTCAAGAAAAGCTATTACATGTAATTAAAGGAAAAATTGGTTGATTAGAATTCCTAATACAAGCTTTGGCAGTATAATGCAAGATCAACGGAGAAAATCTCTAAGAAACTTCAAGAATGGACACATGGATGTTTAAGAGGCTTAGGAACTTGCTATTGGTCCAAATGGAAAACTAGTCATAAATGCTTAAAAGATATTTGAAGCAAATTTTATTGTTTCCTTGAGCAGAAAACGTAGACATATATAGGCCTTATTTCAAAGATCCCAACGGTAAAAAGCTAGATATGTAAGTTAGGAGTATACCATTAAAATTTTAAAAAGATCCAACGGTTAACGAACCCAGAATTATTATTTTACAGAAACGGGTTTTTCCAAAAAATGAAGCAAAATACAAAGATCTATTAAGCCAAAGCTACACGGTTTTGAATCAAATGGAACACCCCATAGCTGAGCAAATTCACGTGAAAAATCAGCTGGAAGTAGAAAGTTTTGGAATTCTATTGAACTAGGACACATGTGTGGAGAGAAAACATTAGCCAATTAGAAGAATCCAACTAAAAGCAAGGTAATTAATAGCTTAAGATATTTCCACTTAAAGGCTAAGTAACCTAGCACTATAAAAGTTGGTGGGGACCAAGTGGAGCTGAGTTTTTGGCACGGACCAAATCCTCCATTCAGCTACATCTCTTTCACTTAAAA
>PYAF01002713.1:54577-72431 GCA_007407185.1 Glycine tomentella | reverse complement strand
ACTGTTATAATTAACTATGTTTGAGTTACTTGGAACTATATGTTATGTGGAATTTTTCCAACATAGTAAAGCGCTTAGAATAGTAATTTACGTAGTCGAAATACGTAGAAAAAAAATTCTTCGTAAACTAAAAGCGTAATCGGTTAAATATGAAATAACGTAATAAGTTAATATACGTCAATTAAACGAAGTCGTTATATCCCTCACGACGCCGACGAGGAACATCCACATACGGGTCATCTTCATCGGGAAGTTGTGATGGGGGTGCAGCTGGGCCTGGCTCCTCCAACCTACAGCTCTGTCGAAACATGGACATAATGCGACCAAGCTCCTCGTGCAGGTAGTCCATGCTGAACCCAGGCCACTCCTACCTGCCACTGGCACAATACATCATCTCCAGTCCATCAAGCTACAAATTACACAACAAATTGATTAGTCTAGACAATAACGACATCATAATGAAAATTAGTTTACAAATTATATTTAAATAACACTTACACCACGACCCATCTTCGCAGCCATCTTAGTGATGTATCGTTTCCCGTTCTCCCTGTACCAAGCCATGTACTCATGGTTTGGTGACATGAACCCAGTCAGTTGGGGGGCAGCTCTATGTGCTGGTCCCTACGATCCCAACGACGAATAAAGGGTCGGAGCTTACGGGTCCAATTATCCATATGTTTCCCTCGCAGGGATAGGTCATGCACGCCTGTTAACTTCCTTGGACTTCCAGGGATGGGCTGATCCTTTCCAAACTGTCGCATGCATCGATCAGGATGAGAGTATCAACTGTGTGGAAGCATATCACTGGCGTAGTTGCCATCCCCAACAGTTGCTCATGCTCAGTAGCACCAAGGAAATGATACCCTGCATACGGCTGCCATACGACCTGAACAAAACAGTTAAACACACAATTACAAAAGAACAATGATTACAACAAATGCAAATTATCCAAAACTTAAGCAAATAACATCACGTACCTCATCCCGAGCAAGGGAATCTAACGTAACCCGATACCACGACAGGTTGTGTGGAATATACCTCTATAAAGCATTAAACCTAAATTTTAAATAAATGACATTAATAAAAGAAATAGGTGGAAAGGTAATTAATAAAAGAAAATAAGAACGCATACTTGTGGCCATAATGCCACTCCTGATGAGTAGGCTGAGGTATAGCTAGAGCAATGGGTGAAAATCTGAGCCACGCCCATATCTGCAGTAGCACATGACACCCACCGATGTCACTCCTATCCGGATCTGTACACTCGCACATTTGTCTGAACAAATGTGCGAGGACCGCAGATCCCCAGCTATACCTGGCTATATCAGTCATGTCCCCTGCTAGCAAAGGGACATAGCGACAACCGATAATGCTTCTGCCGGATCTGTCGCATAGAAGCCATGCTCCAATGATGCCCGCGATGTGAGCCTTCGAAAACCTTACGACTTCGACCAATTCCCCTCCCACCTCGTCCCACCACGCTTAATTCCTATCAAAGTAGGACAGCCGCAGTAATCCTCCTCTAACCTCAGACTCCAGAGTAGGATGACCAAATACCTCCTCGATGATGCTGGGCCAGTCGTCAGACGTAGCTCCGGTGACGACTTGACCCTCACTGCCTAAACCTAATATACCAGCCACGTCTTCCAACGTGATGGTCATCTCGCCCTGTGGCGTGTGAAAGGTATGTGTCTCAGGTCTCCACCGCTCAACCAAAGCACTGATAAGTGGAGGATCGATCTGAAGTAAAGTTTCAAAAACATAAATAAAATACATTTATAGGAATTAATTTGCATGTACACTTATCCAATTACAAAATTTATATGTCGCATGCGTGCGACATGTAAGAATCCTGCCTGCCCTAACATGACCGAAACGATTGCAGGAATATCGTCACAGTTTGGGCCCCCTGATATCTTACCACGCCGCGTCTTTAACACATGATCTTTGTCCTCGTTCCACACAGCTTGTGAAACGTGACATCTCTGGATACGCCTAAGCAAAACCCCCCATTTATATGGGGTAGGCACTACATGGGTCGTCGGATCCAATGTCTGACCCTCGTCATCCGATCCAGACTGTGAAGATGCCGAAGATGATGAATTAGCCATCTATGAGACTATTTTATAGTTAATAAATCAATGTATTGTAATTAAACTATTGGTAACTTGCAAATACAAATTTGTATCCATTACTGGCTGACTATAACTTATCCAAGGATTCTCATTGTAATGTGCTAGCATACCAGGAATGTCCTGATCCATTCGGAATTGCATAAGAACACGATGTGACGAGTACTGTTGTATACACTCCATACCCACCAACTCTGAGACTCTCAAGCAACGAACAAAGGGTTCTAATTCATCATCAAAATTGGGATTATCCCATACCCATATGCCATTTTCATTGCAATTCTAAAGACTCGGAGATTCCTGATATGCACACCAAATGAAGCTGCTTTCTAAACCATTCTAAACACTATTCTTTAGGGTTAGCGATTTTCTATAATCTTCTAAACCTAAAATTATTAAAATTTAATGACAATCTACTTCAGGATTAAATAAAGTTACCATTTACTGGCTACGTACAACAATTTATGTTTTTGGGATTTATTTTTCATTTTTTTAAAATTAATTTAAATCCTTCAAAATAGGGTTTAGGGTTTACGGTTTAGCGTTTAGGGGTTAGGGTTCATGGTTTAGGGTTTAGGGGTTCATGGATTAGGGTTTAGGGTTAGGGTTTAGTAAGCCTCTTGATGCTCCTTCATCAGGTTCCACTTACATGCGATCTGTGCATCCTTTTTGGAGGAAAATTCTTGTTTTACAAACAACGGATCCCCTAATTGCCATGGACCCTGCACTGAATCGGAACCGGAACCAGTAAACGATTCTTCTTCCCTTGGATGACTCCAATCAATATGTGTAGTGAGGAATTCCATCCCAAAAAGGAGTCACCTCAGCACCTTCAAAAACAAATGTGGTAGAATAAATATAGCATGCACACAAAAATATTAAAACATACAAATATACAAAGTTTACATGACTTCATAATTAATTTTACTAATGTTACATACCTTCAACAGGATGTTCTGATTGTGAACATCCTACGTCGGGATGATGATGCATTCCAGACGACCCCACATCAGTGTCTACTTGGAATCTAGTCGCATCAACACCAGCATCGTCATCATTATTCGACGCACTAGCATCCTCTTCAAGAAGATGATCCTCCATTGCAATGTTTTCATCATCGTCATACATAACCCAAGTTGGGTCATGTGAATCTTCTTCAGACACATTTACAACTGGATCAGCATATGACGATGTAGGCTTTGCAGCATTTACAGGAACTGACATAATGGGTAACACATCATCAACCACACCAAAGTCCACGTATAGCTCTATAAAATCTCTCGTTGACAGTTTAAAAAATTCTTCAATTAGCAATTCTAGGTCTTCGTCGTCCACAACTTGAAAACCCATGTAATGTTCACGTTGCCATAATCTCCCTGTTATCTATATGATACTTTGGTTGTCTTGCAGAGCTAATTTTTGTCGAATCTTCTGATGTAAATCACCCATTGTCGAGCTCCGCTTCAAACGTGTTTGACGTCTCTCCCCTTCAAAAACAACACCTTCTCTCCCTTCAAATTTCCTTCCACTATAATATAACACAACACGCACAAACTCGTCACCACCTGAACTCATTTCTTCCACTCAACAAAAACAAACACTTCTTCGCAGAGCTTCGTTGTACACATAAATTTCAAACAACTGTGTTAGAATATCTTCTTAAACCTTAAACCCTAGCCCTAAGGAGTATAAATCCAAATTCCTAAACCTTAACCCCTAAGGCGTATAAATCCTAATCCCTAAACCCTAAACACTAAACCCAAACCCATTAAACCATCTATCCAAACCTCTAATCCATAAACCCTAATATGTGCACCCTAATCTGTCAACCCTAACCCCTACACTCCAAACACTACACAGTAAATCGTAAGAAACATTTTCGACAACACTAAACCCTAAACACTGATAATTTCATAATACAATATATTAACTAATATACACAATTAATCAAATAACTTACTTGTTGGTAGAGCTTCGCTGCAAAATCACTCACACTACACTTCTGCAACTCAAGTCAACAATGCGCAACACTGATAAATGAGGGAAAACTGAAAACGGGGAGAATTTATACACACTGGTCACGCCCAGAACTGGGCATGACTGGTCACGCCCAAAACCAGGCGTGACTACCCCCCTAGTCACGCCTGGTTCTGGGAGTGACCAGTCATGCCCAGTTTTGGGCGTGACCAGTTGCCCCAGATTGGTAAATAGTTTTCAAACTGCCCCATTTTTGTAATTTTTTATTTTTTTTTGTATTTTTTTGGTTTTTTTTTGCCAAAAATGTGGTGTGATATTAGAACTTGAAGTGAAAAAAAATAGTGAAATTTGATTAGTTTTTCCTTTAAAATATTTTTTTGACAAGTCCAAAAACTGAAAAAAAATGTAGAGAATGCTAATCTATAGACAAATATGAAAGAGTTTTACTCTATTAATAATAAACTTCAAATATATTTTGATCCATGATATATACCTGAATTTTGCGTTTGATCTTTGATAAATTTTTCCTTCGCATTTGTTCCCTAATATTTGAAAAGTTGTGTTTTAGATCCCTGTCATAAGTTAAGTGATGACGTATTTGTTAAATATTTATAATGCAATTTGCGATGGCTCAACAACCCCTGGTATTTGTTTCAAAACAAATCTATTTTTTTTTAAAGAAAAAGAAACATATCTCAATTTTTTTAAAGAGAAGGTCATCTCCTTCTCCCTCCTCTTCCGCGACCACCTCCTCCTATGTGTCGCCGCCTTCAACCACCACTCTTGCATCCTTTGCGTCTCCATCAATGTCGATCCAAGTTGGGCCCCCACTCTGCCATAACCATGGGCTTCTGTCACCGCAACCATCTTTTGCCATAGCGATGTTGAAAGTGGAGACGTCGAGTGGAACAATGTTAGTGACCATCTTCGAGTGAAGCATTTTGATGGGCTTGAGCTTGTTGGCTTTGATGAGGAGGCTGAGGGAAACATTGTTGAAGCGTGTGTCGGGTTTGACGGTGAAGTCCCACTCCATGGGAGGAAGAAGGGGTTGATTTCGTTGTGTAGGTGGTGGGAGGTGAGAGCTGGTATGGCCGAGTTGGCGAAGGAGCTCTTGGAAGATGGAGGGGTGCACCGAGTAGTTGAGCTAGGCGAAGGAGGAGGTTGAGGAGCTGGGAGGGGGAGAAGTCCAGCGAGAGGGGGTGGTGGGTGGCAGAATTAGAAAATGAGAGCGCATAGGAGGATTCTCAATATTTGATTTATTTATTTTTTACTTTAATTGATTTTGATGGTCTTTAACGATCCAAAATTTAAATTTGATTTTGAAATAAATATTTACGATTTTATAGCCATCATTTAACTGGTGACAGAGATCTAAAACAAAACTTTTCAAGCATTAAGAAATATATGCGAAGAAAAAATTTATCAGATATTATTAAACACAAATTTAAGTATATATTAGAGATTAAAAACATATTTAAATCATAATAATATTTGTTTAAAACTTTCATTGCATTCAGAATACTATTTTTCCGAACATGCCTTAGAAACAATGCATGATAATTCATAAAATATAAAAGTATGCTTAACTCGTTTCTGGTTAATACTGAATGGTCGGTAGCTTCTTTTTTTTTTTCAAAGCGGATATGGAAAAAAGCACTCCACATAACTGAGGTTCCAAACTTGAAAAAAAATAAAAGTAAAAACCTCACTATTTACATAGTTGCTTGAACAAAATTTGCTTTGAAACCATTAAATTACCTAGTGTCATACATTGATCTTTTGATCAACTAAAAAGAGTGGTTCAAATATATGTATTATATATATATATAAAAAAAAAAACGGTTTCACTCAAGGCATATATTTACATGTTCCCATTCTCATCTATTGATGAATCAGAGGCAGAGTCATCTAGTGTTGAATTTGATGTAGTCTCCAATTGACTCCCACTCTCATTATCTGAAGTTCCCGCTGTCCTTTCTTCATGAGGGTGTTTTAGGCACCAAGACATTATACTAGCCGTTAGTGTAAGGATCATTTTTTGATTCACCTGAAATTGTGTAACAGCATTGTCAGTTTGTCATAAAGGAAGCTTGGCAAATAAAAAGAATTTAATGGGAATACATTTAACAATGTAAATCTTTTTTCACTCTCATCAATCACAGCTTGTCGTACAATTAAAAAGAATTTAAATTTCATAGACGGACAGTGTAAAGATTTCTAAACTATCAATCAATTAGAAATCATCCAAAATGTAAGTTTTAAAGTAACTATTGTAAGCATCAACTACTATACATGATAATATGTGATTGAATAATAATATAAAAGAGACTTACATGCATTTGAATTGAATCTATTACAAAATATTGACTTTTATAATAATTACTATAATCTAAGGATGATTTCTAATTAGTTGACATAGTAAAAATCTTTACACCAATGATGCATAAAATTAAACTAAAATCAAATCAAATCTAGTTAGAAACAACATGGGTTAATGAATGCTATTTGACTTTTTTTAAAAGAATTCCCTAAAAGCTCTATAAAGCTGAAAGTTGAAACCACAACTGAATGTTTCAGCAGTTTTTAGTTAATAATTAATAATAGTAATAATTTTGGTGTATATCAAAGAAAAGCGCAAGCAAACATTAGTTGTGATTCGAAATCCAAATTACCTCAGTGATGTCTTCAGGAAGCAGGAATATAGAACATCCAAGCTTTCTTGCAATACTGATAATGTAGGTGGCATTCATTTTTTTCTCTTGATCTGCATGAAGCATGTAATACAGAAGTTATAAGTGAGGATTTTCAATTACATACATGTCCACACATCAGTTATGTGTAATTCAAAGTGAAAGACACAATTTTGTAGTTCACTCCATGTGGCAGCCAAGAGATAACTTCCGCTTAGCTTAAGACATTTTCCTGATTTACATATTACATTAATAAATTTTGTCAAGAACATATGATATATAGCAGAAAACCAAAACACACAGATTATTTTATCTGCCAATCAAAGTTTTCAAAACTGGGTGTATGCTACTCAATTACAGTAATGGTAAGTGTTGATTCACTTATTATTACATTATATTATACAGTGGTTTAATCATGAAAGAGTAAAGAGAAAGCATAACATACCGGTTACTCCCTTGGTTACAAGACCCCAATTCACAGCTCTAGGCTGCACTGAACTAAGAAGCTCAAGGAAAAATATTCCATCTGATAAACTTTTATCCTGAAATTTGAAATTGTAATCATTAATTAATTAAGTAAAGAACTTATTTTATAATCATTTAAACCGGAACACATGGCACACCTACAAGTCAAAAATGAAAAAAATACATAGAATATTTACTAGAAAAGAAATATACTAGTTAAACAAATTATTCTAAACACTTAGCAAGGCTATCGTGTGATTTCAATATTAAACAAGCCAATTAATCCGAGAGATTAGATTATAGTACGGTGAAGGCTAAAAATGCTGTTTCTGGAAAATTCAGATTCTGTAAAAGAAATAACATTATCTAAGACAGTATTTCAATGTTCACTACAAAATACAGATAAAATCATATGCTTAAGCAATTTTTGTTTGTTGCAATATGCCACAAAAATTGTGTTTGGCAATTTTACCAATCCTGCTATTCTCAAGATATTTTTTGTGCTAAGTTGGAATGCTCCTCCACAAATCAAGCATCAAATTCAAAATTTCACATTCAGCATCAACATAATTCCATGACACAATATAACTACATATTGGTCATTATGCTGCCCCAGACCCATATTTCCTATGAAGAAAAGTATATTGCCAAAGTTTGTCTATACACATGATTCACAATAGAATTCTACAGTGTCGTGTGATCCAGTAGCTGAGTGAGAAAAGAGTAGGTTGTTGTTGTATGGATCACTAAATACATTTTTCAACCTTACCAAATGCCAATTAAAATAGACATTATTAACAAAGAAAATGTGGCCAACAATCTATAATGAACAGATGCTTGAGTGAATGGACTGTACAATTTCAATACCTTAAAACTGTCCATACGGCTTTGGCTTCCAGAGCTGCTGACCTTGCTGTTGGCCCACTCTAAAATATCAGCATCATTTATTTCCTTCCCTCGAGAATGAAATCTCAAGTTCTTGAGAAGTTGTAGGATATTGTATCGCATCAATTGCCACAAATAAGCTAAAAAATAAATAATCAAATAGTATTTGATTTGGACTCTGGATGTTTGATCATTGAATTTAATGGAGTATGCTCAATAGATCAATTGATTTACTACAAGTAGGTAACAGCACATAATTTGGAGGTCAACCTACCTAGTATTAATTTTTTATTTCCCTGCACAATGTCATTTCCAGCAACATTTACCAGCGAAAATTTAATCTGTTTGCCTATTTTCACAACTTGGTTGCAGTTCTCTACTTTTCTGAATGGCATCTTAATTGGAGGTTTGTTCGCAATCTTCCAATTGACAATCCCTGGTGACACCTTGTCAAGAGTCTCAAGAAGAACCCACCTGTAAAGAAGCAACATCATCACAACTCAATGGATAATAAAGATCAAAAGACAACAAAGCATTATCCCACTAGATCAGGTCAGCTACATGGAGCACACAACGTCATTAAGTTCATTTAAAGACCAAAAAAAGATCAAAAAGAAAAAAGACAACTATCTTGAATTACTGTGTTTTCTATATGCCAGAATAATTTCAACATAACAAATGAAATTTAAAGGAATTACATTAGTTAACTAAAATATGAAAAATGTAATGTGAATAAAAATAAAATTCAATTAACTATAGTTTACTAGTAGTTTTTTTTGCTGTTGCTAGTTTCCTAGTAGTTTCAATTCTATACAAAAATGCTTTTGACAAAACCAGTTCAAGCATAATATAAAATGTAAATAAGAGAACTAGTAAAAATGTGAGATATTCACCCATTTCGGAGATCCTCAAAGACATTGTTGATATATGTTGAATTTCCAAGGCTATTCATCCATAGGCGAAATGCTCTTTCTTCTCTAGAGTCTTGGGTGTCATCTGGAAATGTCTCAAGGAGAGACATTTGTTGTTTTGTCTGGGCTGAAAGTCCATTCCTACAAGAGGGAAATTGAGTTAGCTTCCATATATATCTTAAAAACCAAAAGAAAAATTGGGTGTATTCAAACTTACCAGACCTTAACCTCAATTTAGCTAAGGTTTGATATTTTACTAAAGACTAATTGTCTGTTTAGTAGACCATATTAGCCAAATAGACATGTCAATAACAAATAACCACTGATAAAAAAAAAAAATAGTTTGTTGTTTTAAGAAAAGGAAGAAGAGGAAACAAGAGCTGAAATTGTTGTGTGGAGGATGCGTTTAACTTTTATTGAATAACTCTTTAAATAGAGTTAAAGTCTAACTGAACAAATCGAATATCTCCTTATTTGTAGACATGACTAATACCAATCTAATCTTAAAATAAACAGAATCAACAACATATCAAATTTCAAATACTAAAACAGAAATAACAAACTCCTAAAGTCTAGATAAAATATCCCACTTTGCAGCTTTTGTAGGCATACTTTCAACAAAACTCCTCCTTGCCTTAATAGCTGCAAACACTTAGTTTAATTCTCAAAGCTTCAATTTTAGCATAATATAGTCCATGAGATTTAAAAGTAAATGTTGTTTAAGACAGGTGAATTCTTGTGCTGCTTTGTCCCTCTCCTTTTGTGTTTCCTTCAATTCTTTACTTAGCTTATGTAAGGAACTTTCCAAGTCTTCTTTCCCTTGAAAACTTGTGGAAGGATTTTGTAAATCACTGCTACTGCTTGGAACCTTGTTCTGAATCTGAGAATCATCAAGCGACATTTGACTAGCCATCCTACTTGATTTGAGCACAGCCTTAAGTTCATCCTTTTCCAACTTAAGAGTAGTGTTTTCCTTCTCTATAGTTTCAACTAATCTTTTGAAGCTATTCAAAGAATCACCTGTTTCTTCATCTTCTTGTCTAGTCAACTCCAATTGCAGATATTTTATTTCAGATATTTTCTCATTCAATTCATTGTATAATTTGCTCACCTCATTTTTTGTGTTGTCTCTTTCCAACTTTAGCATTTTAAGCTCCTCCTCCATCATATTAAGAGCATAGCTTTTAGCTTTCATTTTCACCTTAAATATATCTCTTCCTTTTGTATCTTTGATCAGGCACCATTTGCCTTTTTCAACAAGCTGCGCAACACTAAGCAGATTTTGATCTATGTCAGGCACATATAAGACATCAGAAACATGTTTCAAACCTGATAAGCTTTCTATAGCAACTGTCCCTTTTCCCTTGACTGAGATGAAATCACCATTTCCAATTTTTACTTTGGAAACGATGGTGCTGTCAAGCTCAATAAACAGCTTTTGGTCATTGGTCATATGGTTTGTGCAGCCGCTGTCTCTTAACCACGAATCACTGGAACTGTTGCTTGTAGCAAAGCATGTTGCAACAAAGAGTTGTTCATCTTGCTCATCTGTGGACACCTTTGCCTCTTCCAGTTTAGACTTGCAGATCCTCTCTACATGTCCCATATTGCCACATTTTCTACACTCGACATCAGGCCTCCACCAACATCTTCTTTGAGGGTGATTTTTTTTTTTGCAGTGTGGACAAGGTGGGAAAGTCTCGTATTGATGCTTGTTGGAGCCTTCACCCCTCTCACTCTTCCATTTGTTGTTATTCTTATCTTTGCCTCCTGAATTTTGTGCTTTTATATGAAAAGCACCTTGTACCTCCTCCTCTTGTCTCATTTTTCTTCTCTGTTCCTGTGCCTGCAAAGCATGTAACAATTCTGCCAAGGAAATGCTTGACATATCCTTTGAGTTCTCCAGAGATGAAATTGTGGCTTCAAACTTTTCAGGAATTGTAACTAGAATTTTTTGAACAATTCTAGAATCAGAAAAATCAGCACCAAGAAGTCTTACATTATAGACTATACCAAGAAGCCTGTTAGAATATTTCTGAATTGTTCCTGATTCCTTCATCCTTTGCATCTCAAATTCTCAGATCAGAATTATCACTTGCATCCCTTTAAACTTCTTATTTCCATCGTACTCCTACTTCAAAAAATCCCAAAATTCTTGGGCTGTTTTCAATGTCATTATTCTGATGAGAATAGTGGATGATACAGCAGCAAACAAGGTTGCTCTTGCTTTTGATTTTCTCTGCTTCCTCTCTTTGTAGTTTCTGATTTGAGCCATAGTAGGATCATCAGGCAGGATTGGAATTTCGTACTCTTGTTCAACAGCTTCCCAAAGGTCACTTGCATCAAGATAGGCTTCCATTCTAACAGCCCAGAGGTGATAATTTTGACAATCAAGTACTGGAAGCGCAATTGGACTGGATAAACCTTCTGAATTCATTCTGAGCAGGTTTTGTGTGTGTTTTTTGTGTTTGTGTTTAGGAATTGTGGTTGGGCTTGTCACTCAGTCTCACAGATCTCTCGGAATAGTAGCTCTGATACCAATTTGTTGTTTTAAGAAAAGGAAGAAGAGGAAACAAGAGCTGAAATTGTTGTGTGGAGGATGCGTTTAACTTTTATTGAATAACTCTTTAAATAGAGTTAAAGTCTAACTGAACAAATCGAATATCTCCTCATTTGTAGGCATGACTAATACCAATCTAATCTTAAAATAAACAGAATCAACAACATATCAAATTTCAAATACTAAAACAGAAATAACAAACTCCTAAAGTCTAGATAAAATATCCCACTTTGCAGCTTTTGTAGGCATACTTTCAACATAGTTAATGAAAGCCTGGAATTATGTTCCATTTTTTACTTTGGATTTATCTACCACAACCAAAAAATGAAATGTTTTAAATGTTTAGATGGTGGTTATTCTCACCTGTGCTGGAAAATATGTGCAACAAAGGCAAGATTAAGATTTGGTGATCCTTCCACTATATCTCTTGAAGTTAAGTATCGCTTGCAACCCATCTTATCAGCATGTTCAAGAACTAACTTTGCTCTTTCAAAGGGATTTTTAACTGCCAATGTGGAGGGATTGGTGTATTCAGGTGCAAGAACATTTAGAAGGTGTGCATAAGCCTCAGCATCCTGCAGGATCAGAACCATAGAAGTGCAATAAGCAGCTTTTTACAAGAAATGCATTGAGAAGCTTCAGTTAAAATTAATGGCTATACTGACTCAACTTGTAAATTTCCTGTACTTCCTGTGACTTAAGAGTTACCTATTACCTATTTTTCAACTTGAAAATGAAAAAAAAAAAAAAAAATTGGATAACAAAATAAAGATTCCTACACCTGACAATAGTTGGCTACAGTATAAGTGGACTACAACTAAGGCAAATTTTACTGACAATGTCAGGGTTTGAGTCTAGGAGTCGCCAATCTAGTAAGGCTTTATCTAACAGTTATCTCTGTGGGGATACTGAGCAAAGAATAAGTAACAAATATTCCTACAAAAAATGAGTTTTTTTTTTTTTATAATCCTAGTGTGTCTATATCCATACAGAGGTATTGGCACAAGTGTTCAAGCGGTATATAGGTGTTGGCTGAAGTGTGTAAGGTGACAATTTTTTTTAATTGGACAAAGAATGAGGAGTGCTCGACATGTGTCGAATAGGTATTAGGAAGGTGTTGGAGTAAAAAACATTTAGACATTACAAAACTTCAAACAAGAGAGTGTCTTCACTTCATGGATCAAATGATCAAATTATTATTCTAGAGGAAGTGAACAAAACACAAGTTTTGCATTGGGATTTGAGATAGTACTGAATGAACAGTGGTTCTAATTGTCCATAGAAAAAAATATAATATAAATACATTTACTTTTCACCAAATTAAGAAAAACTCAGTTACCTTCACATCAGAGGAGAAGTTAGTGACAATCTTCTTGTACCCTGCTTTCTTCAAATGGAAATTCATCCACCTTAACAAGATTTTTTCTGGCGGTAGATTCATCAACTCTTCCATATCCTGTTAATTTTAAAAAAAAAATGAAGGCAACATATACAATAAATAATGGAAATATGAAAAGATAATGAAAGAAAATATATACCTTACTATCATCAAGCAACTCAAGCAGCTGAGGAGTTTTCTTCAAATCGAGGTCAGCCAATAATTGTATCTAATTTATCACCACCATTAGGAATGTCAAAAGCAGGCACCACAAATTGCAACATGCAATATGCAGTAGTTACCATTAATTCCATTAACCCAAAAATTAAATAGCAACTTTCCAGATTTATTTGTTGAATTTGACTAATGTTTTTATAAATCTAAACCAAAAGGTCATGAACTTCTGTATAATCAATGATTGTTTACCTTAATAATCTGAGAAATCACCCCAAGCACCAGATGACGCTGAAATGAGAAGAAAAACATATTAGATACCATTTCATGTGAAATTGACTACCATGATCAAATACTAATGCACAAAAATGACTAGGCAAAAAAAAAAAAAAAAAAACTCAAGAGATATCTTGATCAACTCACTTATCACAGATAAATCTTGATCCTCTTTTTTCACATGCATCATGTTTTTCACTTGGCAAACATCTCAAACACAATTGTTCATAAACCGGTTCAACATAGTTTAGGCACATGTGTGTCTTAACCTAACTTTTAAGATCTTTAATCATTAGGCACATCTCTTAACAGAACTTTTAAGCTTTTTGGTTCAAGAAAACTTCATACTTGAATCTATATAATTGGTCTGTATCTATTTTAAGGCGAACTTAGATTATGCTAGTAAAGCTGATGTACAACAAACAAGATTAAATTTAATAATGCAGAAACTTCCTGAGTCTAATATAACAGAATACTTTTAGTAAACGCCATCATAATATCCTATTTCATGTGTAGCATTTTCAAAAGAATAGAGAAAGGCTGTGACTGTAAAAAAATGTATCATGTTACAAATATACTTTACCAGTGTTTGGAATCATTTAAAAAAAGGGGTAACTTGATTGAGAATTACTTTGATCCAGAAATAACAAATCTGACCAGATTTGAGCAGATTTCTTTGTAGTATACACAACTAAAATTTAAAATAAAAAAAAAATCTTAAAACTTTTTGAACAAAGGATTTGATTTTAAAATAAAAAAAATTCCCATTTCATAATTTAACAAAGGATTTCATTTAAAAATTAAATTTAATCTTAAATTTTGTTGTTCTGCAGTGTACACGCCCACAATAATTCTGCTTTTATGGGTGGAAACTTGAATGCCTACAAGCATACCCTTCCTTCAATGAAGTCCTGAGTGCCAATGTTGACTACTGTACATCCAATTGCTTTAGCAGAGTTGAGGTAAAGTGTGTGATTTTCATTCCTTTCCCATGGATTGAGTATTTTTTTTGTATTGATCGCCCGTTCATCAATGGTCCCTGGAACTGCCACATTGATAAGCTTGCTGCAACAACATGTAACTATTTTTAAAACAAAATTTCCAAGAATAGTGGATATAGTAAACCAAGTGAAATGAACAGTACCAAAGAAGAACACCATCTTTTGCAATTTCAAAGAGCTCATTGGTTGAAGGGTCAATAGGAAGATATTTCTTGAGGAACTCATCTTGTGCTAGATAGTGATTTATATGTGCTACATATGATGATTTCTCAGATTCACTTATTGTGTGAAGCAATGTGGTTGTAGCTGCCTTGAGGAATGCCAACGAGTTCTTTGGACTACTGCCGGTTCTAGAATTCACAAATGTTTGGAGTTTCAAGTAGACCTGTCATCATTATGTCACAATTACAAGTAATCCTTGGATCAAAAAATTTGACTTGAGCACACTAACTGATTGTTCAGTATGCTTCTACTATTTTTCTACTCTATACAAGATGAATTAGTTCCAAACTATATCCCTTATGCTGTTTGGTTACAGATTCAAATAATTAGAAAATTCACTGCAAATTTCAGCAAAATGAATGATGAAAATGTGCTTTGAGTTGAGGGAGGAAAAAAGGATATTCGAAAAAAGTCAAAACATAGGAAGCATATCCTTTAAATGCTGTTTGGATTAGATTTTTATTAATAACAAAGTGTAAAATTGCACGGTTGGACACAATTCTACCAAAAGAATTTTTTTTTTTTTCATTCTGGCAAAGTGTTTGGATTGGCCGACAAATTTGCTAAAAGTGAAGGATTCAAACAAGGACAATCAAAACCATATATAGTTTTTCAAAGTATTCCCCTCTCTTAATTTTTTTTTTATTCTTTTTTAATGTACTTCAAAATATAGAAAACTCTTCCAAATCAATAGGCCGATCTTCGATGATTATCAGGGCTCTCTAAAGCAACAGAAACATCAGTTTCAAAATACTAATTGTATTTCTTTCTTACATATTCTTCTCCCCCATTTGAATGATATTGAATAGATTTAAGATTGCCAAAGAGAAAACAGTAAGGGGGATCAGACAAAAATGAAAGGAAAAAGGTGATGCATAGTATAAATGTAGAATTTCAAAAAAGCCAATAGATCCACTACCATCAAAAGGATGATACGTTAACAGATGATTAGCAAATCAAGATTACAAAACAAAACTAACCTTGAGAAACAATTCAAAATCAACCTCCTCTTCAGTGTTCTGATACAAATCCTTCACACAAGAAGCTCTCTCTTCATCACTCAGATTCTCTCCCACCACCTTCAACCTTGACATCTTGGAAGCCAAATCCGCAATCACAAGCCTCCCACTTTCCCTTCTCATGCTCATGAACTACACAAACACAAACACAAGCACATACCAATCACACACTGATCATAACATGATCCAGAAGCCCAATCAACAAAACAACATAAAAAATATCCAATTTTTCAAAACATGAGATTCAAACACTTTCTAGCACACCCCACAATGGGATTGCAATTTGCAACCAAGATCAAATTTTTAAAAAACAGTTTGCAACCGCGATTTTGGCCACGGCATCAAGGCTTTTGTGGTCTTCATATCGGTCGTATTTGTCTGCAATTTCCCACAATATCAAGAACCATGACAAAGCTGCAACCGCGACCGCGACCCCAATTTAAAACCTTAACCAAGAGGAACTTACATGGGACTTTAAGCTACGAAGCTCCACTTGTGTGAACTGATTCTGAAGCCATGGATCTGAAACAAGAATCCCCCAGTGACCAGACATGTCTTCAGCTTCTTCTGTCTCAACTACAAAATGAATCAATATGGGAAATGAAGAATAACTGAATGAGAAGAAGAGAGAAATATAACTAGAAAAGTGTATGTAATGCAATGTCAATGTATTTAATGTAACTATGTAAAGCAATAATTGTACCTATTTAACTAACACTTGCGTTGCGTCTGCCCTTTTTTTTTTCTATCTCAATGTTTCTCTCTAACTTTAGTCTTAAAAAGGCTTCTTCAAGTGTGGTGGTTGGAATGAAGAAAGGTGTGTGTGTGTGAAGTGAGAGAGTTGCCAATGCCAACACTATGGGACAGTTCAGAGCTGTCAGAGTTCAAAGTTGTTCTGTGAGAGAGAAAATTTGAGAAAATTCAAATTATTATTACAATAATGTCCTAAGTTTGAACTTCCTAACATTTGGGGTGGGACCCTACTTGTTGCCCGTTAAAAAGACATTTTCAAATTTTCACTTCCAAGTTTAAACTTTGGTATGACTTACCAATACATAGCTGAAATGATACCAGTAAAATCAGGTTTAAATTTCTTAAATAAGTTTGAGTTTTATAAGTAAAAAAATGTTATTGTTAGATAAAATTTAATTATAAATAATCAGTTAAATTTTTAGTAAAAATTAATAATAAATAAAATGATGAATATTTTATATCAATATCCAAAAAAAAATTATATTTGATGAATACTTCGCATACTCTTTTGTCCGGTTACATCTGGGTAAGTTGTTGTATTAATCTCAACTGTTCCAAGTGTTTTTTTTAAGTGAAGTTACCGAACCTTGGAAGTTGGACGTGTTGCTTTTTATGTTTAATTTCATATTTAATGATATGGACCATATGGTTGATACTTCCCACTAAATTTTGGACAGCTAAACGTTAGTTTTTGGATTTATATTTGATTTTATTCTCATTGAAGTTTAGTTGTAACAAAATTAGTGTGATTAATTAATTTCTTTTAAAATTACGATTATAAGATTTTTAAAATGAAAACAATTATTGTTTTATAAAAAACAAAGCTATATACAAATGTTAATTTTGGACACACAGATGTTAGTTTTTGGGTTTAAATTTTTTTAAAGTGGGTTTAAATATGACTTTATTCTTTTGAAGTTTTGTTGTAAGGAAAATAGTGTATATTGACATGTAATCATGTTTTTTTAAGTATGTAGTCAATAATTTAATATATTGGTTCGTATGTATAAAAAAAATCATATGCTGAAAAAAATTAATTATTTAAATAAATCTCAGTATATTAGAGGATTAGTTTTTAATTTTAGCTAAAGAATATCTGGAGTTCAAAAACGAAAATAATGTGTTTGAATTAATCTATTTTAAAAAATATAATTTTATAAGTTTTGAAATAAAAATACTAATTAGAAAAGCAAAGCTATATATATATTGAGAGATAATTCAAGCACCATATTACTTTTGTAGTTCATCGTAATTCAAGCACCATATTGAATTATTTTTATAATTATTTGTCATTTATCTTTCTTATTATGATGCCTTAAATTTATATTTATGCCAAAAGTTTAACTATTTTTCTTAAATGCATTAAATAAAATGAGGGTAAGAAATGAACTTTAAGTTTAATAAAAGA
>PYAF01002713.1:31256-45635 GCA_007407185.1 Glycine tomentella | reverse complement strand
CCAGTCTGTAGTTCCTTTCCAGGTCTGTGGCTCCCACCACCAACAGTCTCAAAATCAATGCCTAATCAAGGCATAACAATCTCATATCAAAACCAGTCCACAGACATACAAGTCTCAGTATATATTATAATATAACATAAATCCCCTATCCTAGGGTATAAACAAACTCAGCCCACACTAGGCTGCTTTCAGAGCACACAAGGTCCATCAAAGCTAATTACTAGCTATCTGAGTCATCTCAGACTCAATACAATACAAGCATGGCCTAAGCTCATCAGTCTTATAGCCATCAATCATCAATGGAACAGTCTAAGCCTCAGCCCAGACACCATTCCCCTAGCCTTTCAGGCTCAAAACAGACATAATCTAGGCTCTGGAATGGCCTCTGCATCACAATTGATTCATCCTAAAGGCCGCACATACAAACCACAGAGCCAAAATTCAAAGTCATCAGAAACAGAAACTGAAAGCTAATCCTTCATCTATTCATCGCTCTGAACACATCTCTCAATAGGACCCTGGACTAATTCTAGCCCCAGCACAAACGGGTCACTATTCATGAAACCCCTCAGATTCAAAATCAAACGGAGAAACTTGTGTTTCTTACCTCAGTCGCGACTTTAAAGGCCCCAGGACAGCTTCCTCGAGCTTCTGTGTCCTTTATACGCCGTGGGTCTTCGCCAATCTCAAGCTCTCTGAGCTTTTCCTCTGAGAAATCGCTTCTCACTCAGAAAGGGGTTTCAAGAGCGGAAAATCGAAGGATTCAAGCTTCCATAGGTTTCTCTCACACTCAAAGGTCGAAAGGAAGTGTTTAGACTCTCAAATATGGTCCCAAAAAGCTTGGAGCAAGCTCTAATGGAGGTTTAGGACGAAGAGGAAGAAGGAGGGAGTGAAAAAAATGCCAGCTTTTCGTGCTTCTGGCCTTTTATAGGCCCAGACGCGACTGCCACGCTACTAGCATGGGCTGGCAGAAAAAAAATTTCATTTCTGAGCCACTTCCCACGCTACTGGCGTGGACTCCACGCTACCAGCGTGGACATCCCACGCCATCAGCGTGGACTCCCACGCCATCAGCGTGGGACTCCAGAGAAAAATTGCTTTTCTGGACCCCTTGCCATGCTATCAGCGTGGCTTCCCACGCCATCAGCGTGGCACTCCAGAAAACCCCAAAAAAGTAAAAAACAAGCTTTAAACGCATGGTTATTATACTAACAGTTCTAGAGACATCGTCCCTGTCTCGGATGATACTTCTACTTCAACAAATTCTTCTTCTCGAATACGCAATATTTCTTCAGGTATGTCACTGCTTTACTGACCATTACTTCTTTGACGTAGGTATTTATGGACCCGTCATTGGAACAAATTGCCGAATCTCAGTCCGCTGAATCACATCCGGGTTCCGCTCCTCCTTCTATGTCTTTGAAATTCCTATGGGTAATCCATGAGGTTCTGCGAACGTTGTCCGAGCATAACTCGGAGGACATTGCTGTAATTCCAGTTGGAAAACATGAAAATTTCGTCCTACATCCCCCTGCCAAGAACGAGCCTATTTGCTCTTCAAGGGAGGAGAATGACCCTTCTTTTTTCCTTTTCTATAAAGATGTAATAACCCAGATAAGGATCCGATTTCCTTTGTCCGAGTTTCAAATGAGTGTTTTGAATCATCTTCACATAGCTCCTTCACAACTTCACTTAAATAGCTGGGGCTTCATGAAAGCTTTTGAGCATTTTTGTGAGCATTTAGAAATTCCTTGTACAGTTCCCCTTTTCTTTTATTATTTTACCGTTCAAAATGGTAGACGGGCAAAGAACCCCCCAAATAGAAAAGGATGGACTTCCATCCGGGGTCATACAAAGTGTAAGCTCTTTAAGGTATATACCGAATCCGGCAAGCAACCTTTTTTTCTTTGTTCTCCCGAGTCTAGGGATGTAGAATGGAAATTTCCACTCTACTGGTCCCATACCCATCACGACCTTCCTCCTTCATCCTATCGTTTCAAGGAAACGGATTTATCGGATGCTGACGCCTTCTCAATAACCCGGATAGCTACCTACCAGGAAACTCATGGTCCTTCTAACATAGCTTCCTTTATTCGCGGAGAACCGAGTGCGATTTTATCCATTTTCTTATGTTTGTACATAACTTTGCTTTTTTAATTGTTTCTTTGCTTTTCTTTCGCAGTTGCTGATATGGGTAAACAATCTATGCCTGCAAATCCGACTTCCGATGCTGAGAAAGCAGCTCAGCCAATGCCTTCGAATCTGGCTCCCAATGCTGAGAAAGCAATTCAGCCCACTTTGAGTTCTAATGTAACACCTCAACTCTGAATCTTGTTATTATTGATTTTTAATGAAAATTCTTTTCAATTTTCTTAAAAGCACTAAACTGAATATCACAAAATTTTGCCAATAACTGATACTCCAAAAAAATTTCCTTACTGAGTAATATTTATAAATCTGAAGTAACATATAATAAGATTACAAATTGACATTGGTTCTATTACATAGTACAAATAATTCAAAATACTCTATAGCAAAAGAATACATCTTCAAACAAAATTCTCTTCTTGTAAACAGCTAGTAGTCTCTCTCTACTGTTCATCTGCTCGCCCGAATAAAATCGAGGTCATAGCAGGTGTCAACCATAGACACAAAATACAGGGTAAGTTTATGATAAACATAATTTAAGCAACAGAATATATTCAATATGCAAGTATTCATCAACATGCATGATTCTTTCTTATCATGATGCACGATTTTCTTTTATCTTTTATCTTTTGGAACCAATACTTAAGATAGCCCCATCCCCGTGGCACAGAACCAAAATGATCAGTCAGGGTACCACAGTGGTGCACAAGATTCTCACCCATACTTCATGTGATCATCATGGGTGGCGTGATTTCCCCACTGCCAGCTACCCCCCAGCTCAGACTCCTTTTGTCTGAACGCTAGAACTCAGTTCCTGTAGCTATCTGACACACCTCCTCTTGAGGCAAATAATGCGGACTAACCCCCGTCGGGCATATGCATATGAGACATATAAGACTGATTCACTTTCATGTATAATTTCTTTATCATTTCATATTTATTTTTAAGCATCAGTCTTCAATTCATACTCAGAAATTCAACAGAATTTAAGTATAGAACTCAGCTTGTATAGAAAAATTTCATGAAAGCACATGAAGTTTATAAGGATTCATGAAACACTAAGCAACCCATGTATTTCATAGAAATTCATAGAAACACTTAACAACACATGAACTTCAACATATATTTGAACAAAGCACACCCAAACATATCTTTATTTCTTTGAAACAATTCATTAAACACATGGTGTGCAAGCTTTGTTTTTCCATAGAAATAAAAGAGATTATATAAATACTTATTCGAACAAAAGAAATACTTAAACTATATTTAGCATAAACTTCCCTATACATACCTTGTAACCTCTTAAAAAGCTTGTCTTTCTCTTCCTAGTTTGCTAGCTTTTCCACGTGATTTCTTCAAGATGGTGAGGTCTTTTTCTACTTGATTTAGGCTTTTAAAAGGAGAGGATGAAAGTGAAATGAAAGGGAGGTGAGGGAAGGTTCACGTGGGATAAGTTATGTAGGGAGGAAGTCTTGGAAAATGACTTCCACTTAAGCTCTCCTTCTTCCTTTATATAGTAGTTGGAAAATAATAAAATATTCAAGAACATTTCTACCCTTTCTAGCTAGTTACTCCCATTTGGTTTCATTAGAACTTAGTTTCATCTCATTCCTTTCCATCCTAACCAAGCTCATAATGACTTTTGCTAAATATCTTCCAACTTTACAAAAAATCTTCTAAGCCATGATGACTTTCTTCCAAGTGTCCCACCACTTGGATACTTCTTACAAGTGTCTTCCACTTGTCCAATATCATGAAACTTCTTCATTTCTCTAGCTCTTTCACGTGGCCATAAGGGAAGGAAGTGAAGTTTTGCTTCCTTTCATGTTATCTTGCATGAATATTGTCCAAAGCATGACTTCTTGGCCCTTTTTCTTTCCTTTTTCATGTGGACTTGCTCTAGCCAATGGGAAGATTTTTATCTTCCTTTTCTCCTTCTATATCATGTTTTATTTCCTTTTAAAGAAGAGAAAATTGTATGGTTTTCTTTGTATACATATGTCACCTTTCAAATGAAGATTAAGAACCCAATTCCAATATGGCTTCACACATGTCTTTTCTTAAAAGGAAGTCAAGTTTGATTCGAACTCTTCTACCTAAAGATAATATTAAATAATAGAACTCCAGAGATTTCCAGAAACTGATTTCAGTTACAGTATAAATATCTTACAAGCAGTCTACACAGAGTGCTACACAAACCTTACCTTCAAGACTGCTTATGTCTTAATTCTGATTGGTCTGTTCCACTTTTGACCATCAAAGTTACTAAACCATTTTCTTAAATAAATATGTACATCCTACAATTTAGAGAAAATTCTATAGATTCTATTTATTATTTTTCCATATTTTTCCAATGTTTGAATTCTTCTGACTAATGTTCCAAAGTTGTCACCTTATAAAATTCATAGAAATTCTATTCTAGAGTTTCTTGTCACAAACTATTTTGATATTCTACCAGTCAAGAGTATTCTATAATTTTATCAGGTTCTCACAAAATCTCTAATGATATCTGGTCATTTTTGGCCTGAAGGGCATTATGATAAATTCATCATTCATCCTAGGGGCATATTTGTCATTTCCACCATAAAATATCTAGCCAAAAATATCTGAGGGTATTCTTGTCATTTCCAAAATATCCAAGGGCATTTATATAATTTCCATCTTAAAAATCTCACTAAAATATCTAGGGGCATTTTTGTAATTTTCAAAAATATCCAGGGGCATTATCGTCATTTTCACCTTAAGGGCATTTCTGTAATTTTTGATTTAAGGAAAGGGTAATATGGTCATTTCTCTTCAAACATTTCCTTAATGTCTCTAATTAATATTTCGCTCAAATAACTTAAATATAGATCAATCAAATCTCACATAACCTAGCACTTACATCAACAGTTGCACAAGAATATATATATTTGCAGTTATTGAAATTTCAAGGTGTTACATCTAACAATCCACCAAGGTGATCTGAACCCCCTTCTTTTCTCAACGCTTTGGTGTGAGGGAAAATTTCTACGACCACCGGTCTTGGGTCCAAAAAGTGAAAGCTTTCCGAGGCCTAAAGGGGTAAGGCAATAACTTCTGCCCCGACACCTGTTTCCAAGGCCCCACCGGCCAAGACTCTAGTTACTCCGGCTGCACCTACTCCCATTGTAACCCCACTTCAACCAATCGCCCCTCCACTGGCTCCAAACACCTCTGCTTCCGGCATACCCAGTATCCTCTAGGATAAGGGTATTATTGATGAATTCTTTCATGCTACTCGCACACCCAAACACTTCGCGGAATCTGCTTTCTTTTCAGAGGCCGACATTCGAGAGCTCAGTTCTATAGAACTTAACATTATGTAGTGTGCCTCCCTAGTTCAGAGTTTAGCAACTATGAATACCAGGTATGGTAGAATAGTTAATGAGCTTGAAGCCTCCAGGGAAGAAACAAAAAGATTCATGAGGAAGTGCTTGTAGCTCAAAGTACCGTTGCAAAAATCCGTGAAGAGTTGCACATTGCTGATAAGGAGCTTCAAGCATCCCGTAAAGTGGCACAGAAGTGAAATTGCTTACTTTTTTATAGTAATACATAATGTTTCATATCCCTATATTCTTATTTTTGTTATAATCTGTTTTATCTCATTTTTATATTTAGATTTGTTGTGATATTAATTATATATAATTACATTAATTATGTTTCTATTTTTACTTTTTTTTTATCAAATGTTTCTATTCTTACTTATTACCTTAAATAGTAGTAACTATTATTATTCATTTTAAAAATCTTAAGGGATGATCATAAGAGCGTTCGCATTGTTTCTGAAGAAGGATTACCGCAAATCGCCACTCGAGTCCAAGAGACAGAATCCAAAACCAAAATGTTCACAAAATGTTTCTGGACATTTGATATGAATTTCTAGATGTATTTTTCAATTTTTGATATTACAAACTAATGCTTGTAGCATGTTTGTCTCCTTAAAGACCCAAATATGCCCACATTTGCCCCAAATTCAATGTGAAATCTTCTGAATATTATTAAAAAAATCCAAATACATAATATTATAAAAATTGCTTTAAATCTGGAAAATATATCATTAAAACCAAAAATAAATATAAACATCAATTCATATGTGTGCCTAAAGTTTGTCTTAAATCTGTATGAAAATTTTTTTGACGAAACTTTAGAATAATTCTTTAATTTGTAAAGAGGATTTTCAGACGGAATTGATTTCATCTGAAATTCATTTGAAACTAATTTTTCGTCCAAAAATTGTATGAAAAGTGTTTAAAAGTCATTTGAAATCTGTCTGAAAATCAATGTGAAAAAGGTATTTTTTTAGTGTAAAAATGAACGTAGAAAGTGACGCTATGACATTTTTGCAATTATATGCAAGTTGTTAACATTAGTTCCTATATAACTTATGTAAGACGTGAGTTGTTAACATCAATTATATATATAGAAGTCGATATGTGATTTTCATTTTTAACATTGATTCTATACTAATCGATGTTGATTTGTTTCCAAAACTTACATAATGTTTCAAATTTGATCATCTTCACTCGTTGCACTCATCTTTTTCTCTCAAAATCGTTCTTTCTCAAAATCCTAACGCCTCCACCATCTAGATTCCTCCTCGCTCCAACACCTCCTTCTTTCTCAAAACCCTATAACTAGAAATTCCTCTCTCTCAAAACTCTCACCCTTTCACCTTGTCTAATGCAAAGTAGGGTTGCTTCAAAATCTGAAAACAGTTTTGCAAAAACCTTTGAATGAAATATCAAAGTTATATATACTTTTGTAAAAAAAAGGTTTTTCAAAACTCAAAATGAATATGCAACAAGGATAAGTAAATGAAAAGTAATAAAATGGAATACATCACACCTAAGAATTATATTGGTTCCCCCCAACTTGGACTATATTTAATATACATTTGTAAGCTTTCTCCACTAAGACCAAGCACTCAACCTATGGTATTCCTTCTTTTGAATCCTCCACGGGCTCCTACACCCAATATTCTAAATCTCTATAGGTTGCGCAAGTTGCACTCAATATTCTTTGCTAGCCTCTACAGGCTAATCCACAACCTAGTATTTTAACCCTCTATTGGTTCTACTTAGTATTCTCTAAGCCTTTGCAGGCTCTTAAACCAACATTCTCCAAGCCTCTATAGGCTTTACCTAAGTTTTCTTTCAAAAATTCTTTCCAGATTTCATGCCTAAAGTAGCAACTACTACTTGACTCACACAACACTCATGTTCACACAAACTTCAAAAGCATCAATTAATCCATGTGGTAATTCTAAGGATTCCCTCCAAGAAAAATAGAGATGTCTCCAAGGTTCCCCATACAATGTGGAAGTAGTGACGTAATTTCATAGAGTCGTTCAGTCCGAATGCTACATGAAGAACATAAGCCAGATGAAGGAACGAGAAGTTAGACAAATTACACCTTTAATGTACTTTCTATTGTGGCTCCTCTGATGAAGGTGTTTACAAACATTCTTTCAAATTGGCTTCTGGCTCTAACATTAAGTGTTTTTAGCTAAGGAGGATTCTTTTGATAAGGGTGATCCTTAACCTGACTCTTTATCTTACCCTATTTATTTGACACTCTTTCCTTACTCTTTGCTCATTTGAATTTGATTCTTGATATAGCCTTAGAGTTAACGATTTCTTGTCATTAGAGGTAGAATTCAAAATATCAAATGTTGCATGAGTTGTCCAAGTTCACACAGCTGGCAATCAACTTTATCTTCTCCTCCAAGTCTTCTGAAACTTGAATTTTGATTTGTTGGAACTGCGCATTTTCTCTACTCTTCTCTTATACTCTCAACAAATTGCATATGAAATGTATCTATTGGTTCTTGTTGTGTGGTCTTAGAGGTTCCTTATGACTTCTTGATATTTTTCATGGGATGTCTTCTAAAGATTGTTATACAACATGTCTTCTAGAGATGCTTCTGATTATTGCAGTGCTTGTGCTTCAATCTTTGCTTTTTGGTCGCCTATTCTGGTAAGAACTTATCGATGTCTTCTACTTCCATTCTTCTGAATTTCTTCAAGTTTTCTGGAGAACTTCCTGCTTTAAAATCTGTGCTTCAGTACATGGGTGCATGCATTCTGACTTGTAACCTCTATTATGCTGAATAGTATAAACTCTCATGTCTTCATTCAACTGTTTTGTAACTCATCTTCCGATGATATTTTAGTCATGTGCAACTTCTAATATTTACCCCTTGATTAAAAATACCCATAAAATCATGCTTTTGATCAAACACAACTTGATTAGTTCTCTTTGTTGTAGTTCTGCTTCTAATTATGCAAAATCTATGTCTAGAAATCTTCATCTATATGCCAACACTTCACACCTTTCTTCATGCTTTTGAATTAACTTGTGAATTTTAAAGCATATCTCGGAGCAATCATTAAAAGCTAAGTTCATATAACTTATTATTTGCTTCTTGGAAGTTTGTTGTATTAAAACTTAAGCTTTTGAAGAGCCTTTTTTCAACATTCTCCTTGTAACACCCCGAAATCATTTCCCCAATATTTATGTAAATATGTTATTTATTAAATATTTTTGCCAACTTATTTTAAACAATATAAGTGTCATGAAAATGTTTTAGATCACGGTTTGTCACCAACTAGCAACTATATTGTTTGCAACTGAAAAATTCGGTTGCAAATATGGTTGCTTATTTAGACAAATGTTTCCGATTGTAGTCTATCACCAACTTTTGTTGACTCCCCTTCAATCTGTATTCCCTTTCTTATTATTTTGTTATGTGATACTCTCTTTCTTATTAGAGTTAATATACAGAAGAGAGTAGAAAAATTTATGAATTCTCATTCATCAAGCAAAATATGCCATGCATCGGTACACTTTATCAGAACAACATATTATTAATCAAGACATACATCGATCATAGATTTTATGCATTAAAAAACACAACTCCTACTTCTACATGTGATCTACTTCTATTCTGCTTCTAATTCCTCTTCTTCTAGTGTCTTAAAATTCTCCCTCTTTTGTCATCAATCAAAAAAGAAAGAGGAACAAAGATGAGGAATGTTTAGTCGAATTAGATTTAGAAGGAGGAGTTTGGAGTGGTTGGACATATAAGTCTTGATAAGGGAAATGTCTTGCATGTGGAGCTAGATTAGGGAGAACTTCATTGAACCAGTAGTAATATTGGTCTGGCCTCTTTGCCATCTGTGATAATTGTATCATGCGTAGGGTAATAGACTACTACACACACACACACATATATATAGGGTAATTGATTACAAATTTTGATTCTCTCCAATGCTCTTTTCTCTCTTTCTTGTTCAGCCAAATGTGTGAACCACAGGATTAACTAAAGGGTCAGATTTTAAAAGGGAAAAAAAAAAACACAAGGCAATTAGATAATGAGTTCAGCTTAAGAAGAAACTAAAAAAGATACACATAATTTATATATATATATATATATATATAATTGATATTGTACTTTATAAATAAATAGTACACACATAATTTTGTTTGAACTGATTTTCAAAATTATATGTAAAATTCAAATTAAATCATTGTAATTAAAAAATTTAGTTTTTATTATTTAACTCTGATAAAAAAATTCATTTACACCAACTTATAAATATTTAATCTATTATTATTTTGGTGATGATAGTAATTAATAAAAATATAAATATAATACAATTTGTCAATTGTAAACATACAAATATTATTTAAAATCTGAATGTTATAGGAATGTTAACGTTCAGCCTTTTTTTTCCTTTAATTTTTTCTTAAGCTGAACTTATTGTCTAATTGTCTTGTGACCCTTTTTTCCCCTTTTAAAAACTGACCCTTTAGATTAATCCTATGGTTCACATATTGGCTGGAGAGAGCAGGAGAGAAATTAGTGCTGGAGAGTGGAGAGGGTCTAGACTCTAGATCCATTTGATTACTTGCAATTGTAACAGCTGCCATTAATGAAAATTTACAGTTTGTTTAGAAAATGTTAGTATATTCATTCAAAAAAAAATGTTAGAATTAAAGACGTGATATTTTCTCAAGAAATTTTAAATGGCTTAGTGTGTGCTAGCTAGCTAGTATATGCTTTTGCGATGAATATAGGAGTGATGTATATCTCCTCTAAGTGTGTGATTTTAAGAAAGGACAAATAATCTTGATATTATTTCTTATAAACAACCACGTGTTAAAAATGAGCATTTGAATATTTTTTTTTCAAAGATAATAGGTATCTCTCAATTCATTAAGTTAAAGATTAATATCATTCATAATTCGTGATTGTCATTGATTCATAAAATATTTATATAGGAAATCGAATAAAAATTCTCTTATTAACATTTGAATATGAATGTACTTAGAGTATAATGTTTAGGTTTTGATTTGATATTCATGAAGGAATTGTAACAAATTGAATAGGAAGTACTGTAGCTAATTATATTATTTGAAAGTTATTACTCTTAATGGAAGAGCCAATGAAGGATATTTTTTTTACTGAATGAAGGATTAATTATAAGTGTCTAATTTATTTATTTTTGAAATGCAAAAAGAATATTATATTAAAACGCAACCAACCTAGCTTTAACACAAGTGGTGTTAAAACCAAGCCAAGGAACATAAACAGTTTCAATTGAACAAGAACAACGGCATAAAGGCTGAAAAGCAAAAAACAAACAACGGCATAAAGGCTGAAAAGAAAAAGAGCTTTCTTTCTTTCTCTATAAGCCTAAGTGTTTTGTTGTAAGAGTATAAATTACCAGTGAGAAAACGTGAAGGAAAGTAATTGATTTTTTTTTTTTTTTATCTGCAAAGGTAAAATATATTAACAGCACAAGCTGTGCCAAAGAAGAAGTAATTGATATCATATCAATGGCTGGTAATGGATGTACGCTTCTAAATTTAGATTCCATTTACATGCATCGTGATTGAAAATTATAAAATTATGTACATATAAAATTATGTACCAAGGTTCTATGTTATTTACAATTTTTCTTATTAAAAATAGATTAAGGCCCTGCACCACCGATATGGCATTTGCATATTAGTTAAACAGTCAAATTATTCTATAAGAATTTTGACCAAGTTGAATTAATTAGTCGACATTAAAATGGAACGTAGTACGTGCTCCAATGTTTTTTGAAGTAACTAAAATTTGGTGACTTTAAGAATCTAATTTTGCACTGCTATTATTTTTTCAGAGTGACTGTCTTGAAGTAGCTCTCAAAATATTAAAAAATCAAGAGAAAGAAACATTATTGATTGGGATTAATTTGGTAGATTCTTGCATATTATTGCAGCATCATATTTGCTGTGGAGGGCTTTTTTTTTTTTACTGGAGTTAAATTTATTGTTATTAAGTTAAAGATTAACTAATATATAACAGTCGTTGTTCCAGTTATAAGTGGTTAATTTGCATTCAATTATTGTTATATTTTAGTTGTTAGCGACTCGATATCACATCTATATATATGGTCTCAACAATTGACCAGTCACCTCTAAAGCACAGATTTAATTGAAGCTCTAATTGATGTTAACACAGTGTTCTTCTTTTGAGCAGTGTAATGTAATTGATGCATGTTAACACATTTTTTTATGCATAAACATTATTTAAAGAATGAATATATATCTTTTGTAGTTTAGTTAGGTGATGGAAAAATAAAATCCATTTGTCTAATGCAACATATAATTTAGCTTGGTAAAATCATAAAAATTAGAAATTTGTTTTAAGAATTTTATTTCTTTTATCATATTTAATAAATTAGTAGCTAAAAAACTAATAATGATCGAGAATATTAGTAATTATCTTGTCTAAAGGTATTTGGTTTTGTCTTCAATCAAGTTTTAAGATGCTTTTACGGTGATTCTTCCTTGGGGCACCACAATGTATGGCTGGTGATGAATGATTGATATATTTGTAAAGATATTTAACACTTAATTCAACAAAGATTTTAGCATGATGATAATATTTTTTATTGATAAATATTATTAATTTTTTGTCAAAAAAATCAAACTCACAATATTTCTTCCATTTTTTTTAATCATTCAATCTATCTTATATCTTTTGATGATAATAATTGTGACTGAGGCATACTTGATATTATTATTAGCTAGCAATAACCTATTTATAAGAATTTTTGTGGCGGGTTGCGATGCATTGTAGAGGACCCAAAATCAAATTACACTCCTAAGAAATCAAAAGTTTAAGCTTAAAAACGTAACTATCTAGAGATAAAATAAAAGTAATTGTCTAGAAAATCTTTAGTCGGAAGAGTATCTAAGAAGTTAATTAACAATGTCTTTGTGCATGTGTTCTTGAGCACAATAATCACTCATTTATTATCTTAGAGATATTCTTCACATTGCAAGAAAGAAACAACTATGTAAGTTTATCAACAAAGGTTGAACCCAACAAATTAAGGTGAAGAATGTATGCAATGGCTCTCTTCACTCATGACAACGAGTAGCTTCTATTGGCTAATGCTGCTACATCCATTTGTTTTTGTTAGAGCTTAGTCTTTCTATGTTCTTTAGTACATGTACCAAAAAGGAAGTCAATTTTCTTTTTGAAGTTGACGCTTTTTCTCCAAATTATAGGTGAATGCATGTTCAGAATAATTTTGTTAATGAAATCATTTATTTTTAAGAGTTTACTCGAGTATATTTTTAAGAAAAAATAAACTAAACCGAAAATATTATTTTAACTTTTTTTTTTAAAAAATAGTTTGTCTTGAAGGATTTACATTTACATTTAGCACACTTCACAGTTTAAACAGTTTCCCTCACTCTAATTGAATATTTTACTCAATTTGTCACCTTTCAAGCCTTTTTTAAAATTTATTTTTGAGGTATTTTCCTATTTGGTATCTTGTAACTCGACTTATATTGTCTTTTTTAATTAATAAAACATTAAAAAAATGAAAACAATGGAACATACATAATCTTTTGTACCTCCACAAAATTGTTATTTCCTTTATCTCTTAGTCATTCATTTTTTTCATTTTCACCTAAACTAGTGTCCTCAATTATTTCTGCGTTATTATGTTTTAAGAAATGGACCTAGCTAAACGGAGGCACCTCATGAACCATACAGGCACAGTTGTGATGCACTAATTTGAAAAGATGGCTCACGTGAGTTTCTTAACTTTTTCCATTTGGGATTTGCCCATCCTACCAAATAGCAAACAACAAAGAAGCTACAATAATCTCATTAAGAAGAAGACCCACCCTTAAGTAATTACTGATTAGCAAGGGCTAGCTTAGGTTAATTGGCGTAATCAAATTGCGTCAAGTATAAATCTTGAGTTTGATTAGTATTGTTGATTAGGTTTTAAAGACTTTTTATTTTATTTTAATATTCTTGTTCTACAACAAAAATGTGCCTTAATTACTTTAAAATTGAGTCAGAATATAAATATAACTAATAATTTTTTCATGAATCATCAAATTTGAATATTATCCTAACAATTCAAATTAACTTTAATACATTAATTACTTATGCTTAATTACGTAATTTTTTTTATTATTTATTTAGTTCTTATACCTACATAATTTTTTATATTATTATCCTACATTTTTTTACTGATATTTTCCTACATTTAAAAATTACTCATTGAGTCTCTAGTTTATATGTATACCTTTTAACTCGTTTTAGTCCTTTATTGAGAAGGGATTAAAACCAATAATTTTTGCGTATAAAAATTAAAATATAAAGATTGCGACTGCACGAACTAAATGAGTAATTAATTTTTTTTTAAAAAATATGAATTAACTAATTATAATACACCACACCATGATCGTAGAACAACACGTTTGTTTTTTTCACAAAAAACAGAAAAGATAAACCTTCAATTTAGGAGACCCGGGGCAAAAGGTGGGCCAAACCAAGGGATGAGCTACATACATTATTATTTTTTCTTATACACCATTTATGAACAGTGCCTTTCAAAAATTACCCTTCGCTTTTTTAACGCTTTTGTACACGGATACGTAATATTGATACTTACGGATTGACGAATCCGTAAGAATCTTACGGATCAACAAATCCGTAAGATTCTTACGGATTCGTCAATCCGTAAGAATTTTTTTTTACATGTACGGATTGGGAAATCCATAAGCCCAATCCGTTTATTTTTTTTTATATACGGATTGGGCAATCCGTAAGCCCAATCCGTAAGGTTTTTTTTTTTTTTTTTTGGAAAGTTAAAATATATTTTCAAAAATAATGGTGTGTGCAGGTAT
>PYAF01002713.1:3107-31156 GCA_007407185.1 Glycine tomentella | reverse complement strand
TGCATGCATACATATCTGTAAATTATAAGTAAAATTTAACATATAATTTACATATCTATGAAATTAGTTAATGATATGAAATAAATTGTTAGCTACAAAAATAAGGATAAAAAGCATTAAAAAAAATTGTTTAAGAATTAAAAGTGAAATTTACAAAAAGTGTAGAAATAAAAAACATATTTAAAAAATATATGTTACATATAACACTAAATATTTCAATGTATATTTAATACACATATATTTTTAACATAATAAATTATTTTAAATTAAATAAATTTAGTGATATATATATATATATATATATATATATCAACATCGATTAATTTTTAACATAATTGGTCTATTAGCTCAATTGGTTAGAGCATCGTATTAATAACTTAAAGGTCACATGTTTGATACTTGCACACACCATTATTTTCGAAAATATATTTTAACTTTCCAAAAAAAAAAAAAAATCTTACGGATTGGGCTTACGGATTGCCCAATCCGTATATAAAAAAAATAAACGGATTGGGCTTACGGATTTCCCAATCCGTACATGTAAAAAAAAAATTCTTATGGATTGATGAATCCGTAAGAATCTTACGGATCAGTTGATCCGTAAGATTCTTACGGATTCGTCAATCAGTAAGTATCAATATTACGTATCCGTGTATAAAAGCGTTAAAAAAGTGAAGGGTAATTTTGGAAAGGCACTGTTCATGAATGGTGTATAAGAAAAAATAATGGTGTATGTAGCTCATCCCCCAAACCAAATGTGAAAATGTGGGCCTTGTCAAGGATAAAGGCATTGTTTAAAATACAGGTCGGTGGTGTGTAGTGTTTTGGCTTGTTCACATAAAATTTTCAATCCATATTTTTTTCGGATTAATAGTCTTTATCATTCCTGAAAAATGGGTCCTTTTTTTAGTCGTCTACTTTTAAAATTACAATTTTTTAGTCTCCAAAACCACAAATTTTCGTCCCTTAGAATGATAGCTTTCGAGACTAAAATCTAAGCATTTAAAAAATATTAGGATGGAAAATCATGATTTAAAAATTGGGTACTAAAAAAAAACTTATTTTTCAGTGACAAAAAATACCAATAATTTTTGTTTTTATATATATATATATATTTTTTTGCTTTACCAAAAGGCAATGAGTCAATGACAGAGAGGGGACATGGGATATCCATTTGGGAGTAAGGAAAGGGCAACATTTTGGCAATAAATAATTGAGAAATAGCTGAACGCTTTGCTGTTTTTGCTTATACTCATCACAACACTAAGAATCATCATTTAGGTCCACTGATGAAGCATACCTTAATAGTGCAAATATTAATAAAAATTTCTAATTACACAGTGAATCAGAATGGGGCCTTCCAACACATGGTTTTTCAGTGTACTACTGCTAACTGGACATAGAAGCTCCATCATTGTTTGCTGATTTGGGGTGTCACCAAAGGATTATTCGAGGCATCCTTGGGTTTGATCACATTTTATCATTAAACATGTGATTAGCCCTTTTCTCATTGCTATTCTTTTTTGTCATTAGGCGTGCAAGTGTGATGTAGCTGCTTAATTAAGAATTTGATTTGTGTAAAGCTAAAAGAGTGTAAGTAGGAAAAAGGGTTGATTGAAGAATATTAACCATGTATGAAGCTTACAAGAATTATATACATTACCACAACATATTCATACTGAAAGTCTCAAGAATTTGGGAATCACATTTCAATCTCATGTTAAAATAATTTTATGTAATAAGCTTGTGTCAACACTTGTTCTAATCCTTATTTTGTAACTTTGTAACTTCAATTAAATTTAGTGGAATTAAGATTGAATCTTTCTTTTTTTAATAATTATTGTCAAGGTTGATTTTCAAAAAATATAATTAAGAGAGAATAGCCTATGGATCAACAGTATAAAAAAGTTTAAAGTGATTCAACAATAATATAAAACTATATTTTATAGTGTGAGAGTAAGAATAGTAAACTTTTATAATAAAAAAAAGTTGAACCTTTCTAGGTGAAACCTATATATACTTTGTGACTCTTGCAAAAATATATATATATATATATATATATATATATATAAATATGATTAAACCGTTTTTTTAAAAATAAAATTGAAACTTTCATTTTCTAACTTTTGCAAAAACTGGATCTTTTTGAAAGAGATTAAGCATTTTTTTTAAGATCAAATTGAGACTTTTAATTTAAAGATACAAATTAACCTTGGGAAATTCCCGTGGCAAATCCTTATTCGATTACAAATGTTACAAGAAGTGCAAAAAAGAGGGCAAAACTATCATATTGTAGGCACAAAACATCTTTCAGTTCCTATTTCATGTCCATTGGCCGTTCATTGCTATTTTGTGAAATTTAAGATTCCTCAAGCTTAATCTTCATTCCACTAACTAGATTTGGACCCGTACGGGCTTGAAATATGATTTTTTAGTTCTTAAGTTATAACCATAAGTTGTAAATTAAAAAAAAAAAAACTTTTATAAAACAATTGTAGGTTTTAATGTTGTCATTTAAATATTTTATAATTTTGAAAAAGTCAAAATGAATACCAATGAGTGCTTTATATATGAAGTAGCTCACATTTCAAAATAATACTGCCATTTTAAAATGCATTTTGAATCAATTGGATAAAAAGCAGAATGTATGATTAACAAAGCTGGTATTTGTTTAAACTCCATCAATAATATATACTGTTGAATGCTCCATTACTAATCCTTGTAAGTTTCTTGTTGTCCCTTCACAGATCTTTATGTAGTAACGCATACAAGAAGTTATTTTAGAATAGGATTCTAACTATTAAAATTCTATTCCAATTTTTAGATTTAAGCAGTAACCTGCAAGAATAGTGAAATTTATTTTAGATAACGATTACAATTTGATATATCATGTTTTCTGATTAAAAACCATCAATGTATCTCAGTACATCAGATATTTTAGAGACACAGATAGTTAATCCTTTCTATTAAATTGCATGTCAAAACAATAGAATGTACTCAAGCAGTATGCGATCAGAATTAGTAGATGTTGGCACTTGATTCAATGCAGACTTGACCATAATATTTAAGACTTATGATGATAAAATAATTAACATGCATAATCTAAATAAAGATTATGAAAATTTTAATTTCAAACGACCTGTTGTCATACATTTATAAAAACTTCTTTAAAAACAACATTAAAAGTGTTATCTTGATCTTCTTTCTCTCCATTAGTTATCATGATTTTCAATTTTTGCCTAGATGTAACTCTTGTAATAGCAACATCTAATTGACCATGGGAGAAAACAGTTTGGGAAAGATATACTCTAACATGCTTCAAAGATTGCCTTTAACTTATATTAATAGTCATTGCAAATGAAACAATTAAAGAAAACTGTCTTTGTTGAAACTTGAATGGAAGCCTCACATCAAAAGGTGTTAAAGAAAGCCTAAGAATATAAACCTTTAAACCAATTTTACTTCCAGATATTTTGTCTCCTTCAAGGACATATTTCCTCATTTTGGTAATAATTAAATGAGTACCATTACAAAGACCTGATGCCTGATCTATGTTTCTCAATAACATAGCAGGTACACCAATTTTAAGACTCAATGTATGATTTGGAAGACCAAAGGTAGAAATTGTGTTCAAGAATTCAGGGGTATCACATCATTTGTCATACCGATTTCCATCATGAACTAATAAAAGAGAATCAAAACTTAATGTTTTTTTCCTCCCGTGGAATCGATGTGAACATGTAATCATTGAAAATGTTTAAAATACCACCCTTAGGAGCTAACACAACCCACTGTTGGAAGTATGCTTTGTCATTTAAGTTATCCAAAAATGTAGGATAAATAGTGTTCTATTTTTATGAATAGGGGTGTCGGCAAAAGAACCTAAATAATACAAATTAAATAAAAAATTACCATTTTGGGGCGGTTTCGAAACTATCTACAAATTTGGGGCAGTAGGTCACGCCCAGAACCAGGCGTGACTAGGGGGACAGTCAGGCCTGGTTCTGGGCGTGACCTACTTGTATAAATGCCCCTGGTTTTCACTTTTCCCTCATTTTTGACTGTTGCGCCTTCTTTGTAAAAGTTCCAGAAGTGTAGTGTGAATTTGCAGCGCGAAGCTCTGCCAACAAGTAAGTTATTTGATTAATTGTGTATATTAGTTAATATGTTATAGTATAAAATTGTTACTGACATGTGGAATTGTTAGTGTTTAGGGTTTAGTTTTGTAAAAAATGTTTGGTATTAGGGTGCATAGTTTAGTTTAGGTTAGGGTATACGGTTGAGAGTTTAAGGATTAGGGTTTAGGGTTTATGGATTAAGGTTTAGGGTTTAGGGTTTAGGGTTTAGGGGTTAAGAAGATATTCTAACACAGTTTTTTGAAATTTATGTGTACAGCGAAGCTCTGCAAAGAAGTTATTATTTTTGTTCAATGGAAGAAATGAGTTCAGGTGGTGACGAGTTTGTCCGTGTTGTGTTATTTTATAATGGAAGGAAATTTGAAGGGAGACAGGGTGTTGTTTTTGAAGGGGAGTAAAGGCAGACACGTTTGAAGCAAAGCTCAACAATGGGTGATTTACATCAGAAGATAAGGCAAAAATTAGGTCTGCAAGACAACCAAAGTATCATACAGATTACGGGAAGATTATGGCAACGTGAACAGTACATGGGTTTTCAACTTGTGGATGATGAAGACGTAGAATTGCTAATGGAAGAATTTTTTAAGCTGGCAACGAAAGATTTTATAGAGCTGTATGTGGACTTTGCTGTGGTAGATGATGTTTTACCCATTAGGTCTGTTCCTTTAAATTCTGGTAAGCTTACATCGTCATATGCTGCTCCATTTGTAAACGTGTCTGAGGAAGATTCACATGACTCAACTTGGGTTATCGACGAGGATGAAGATGATGAAAACATTGCAATGGAGGATCGTCTTCTTGAAGAGGATGCTAGTGTGTCGGATAATGATGACAATGCTGGTGTGGATGCGACTGGATTCCAAACAGACATTGATGTGGGGTCGTTTGGAATCCATCATCATCCTGACGTAGGATGTTCACAATCAGAACAACCTGTTGAAGGTATGTAACATGACTAAAATGAATGATGAAGTCATTTAAACTTTGTATATTTGTATGTTATAATATTTTAGTGTGCATGTTATATTTATTCCACTGCTTTTGTATTTGAAGGTGCTGAGGTGACTCCTTTTTGGGATGAAATTCCTCACCACACATATATTGATTGGAGTCATCCAAGCGAAGAAGAATCTTTTACCGGTTTCGGTTCGGGTTCAGTGCAGGGTCCATGGCAATTAGGGGATCCGTTGTTTGTTAAACAAGAATTTGCCTCCAAAAAGGACGTACAGATCGCATGTAAGCGGAACCTGATGAAGGAGCATCAAGAGGCATATGTGGTTGAGAGCAAGCCTAACAAGTTTAGGATGAAGTGTATTGCTCATAATGAGGGTTGCCCATGGAGGGTTAGGGTAATTAAACCGGCGTTCGGTGAGAAGTGGATTGTTTCGAGATGGGGTGGCAATCACAATTGCCTTAACGACCATATTTCAAAGGGTCATAGACAGCTTGATGCTGATGTTATTGCTTCAATTGTAGTAGGTACGTGTGTTTAAAATTTCCTCTGTATGTGTTGAATAATGGTTAAATTTAATGTGAATGTTACTTTTGCATTGTTAGGAATGATCAAGGAGGAACCATCTGTGTCGATTGCATTGGTTCGGGAAAGGATCACCCATACATTTGGATTCAGAGTTTCATATTGTAAGGCCTGGTTTGCGAAGCAGAAAGCAATGGCAATGATTTACGGGAATTGGGAAGAATCATATGCATTTTTGCCCAGGTGGTGTGTGGCAACATGCTTCGTTTTTCACCAGGTTCTTTTTATGATATTCAAACCAATGGTTATTTTGTGACAAATCGACTGGTACGGGAAAAGCGTGTGTTTCATCGCATGTTCTGGACTTTCGAACAGTGTTCCCAGACATTTAATTTTTGCAAACCAATGATTCAGATTGATGGCACTCATTTGTATGGGAAGTATACAGGGAAATTGTTGATTGCCACAACCCAGGATGGCAACAACGAATGTCTGCCACTGGTATTTGCCATAGTTGAGGGGGAGACCTTGGAAGCCTGGTCATACTTTCTTGCTAACATTCATTTGCACGTTACTCAAAGGCAAAACATTTTTCTCATTTCAGATAGGCATCGAAGCATACTATCTGCTGTGGCGAATCATGCTGGTTGGCAACCCCCTTATGCTCATCACGTGTTTTGCCTCGTCATATTGCCAGTAATTTTAATCAAAAGTTCACAAATCAACGCTTGAAGAAGACGCTGATGAATTAAGGTATGGTTAATAATTATGTGATTATATTAAATGGATATATGCGTAAGTAGATTAGTGTTAATGGGATGATTGTTTTGCAGGTTATACTCCCTGTATGATTGATTTTGAGGTGGCGTTAGCACGATTTCGTGATAGTAGCCTTGAGGTTGCAAAATGGATTGATAGCATCCCCAAGGAAAAGTGGACACGTGCATATGATGTACAGGGGAGGAGATTTGGCCATATGGCGACAAACTTGTCTGAATCAGTCAACAGGGTGTTGAAGGGTGCAAGAAATGTAAGGACCCTGAGATCTGGCGCGGGTGGCGCGAGGCGCCGCGCGGTTAGTGCCAGGTCCATTTGGTAGAAAACCCTGTGAAGGGTGTGGCGCGGTTAGCGCCAGAGCCACGGGAAGATGGCGCCAGGGGCGCCAGGTGGGCGCTGGTAGCGCCAGGGTCTCTGGAAGGTCACGCTGGGAGCGCCAATAGTGGCACCAGGGGCGCCAAGATTTCCAGCCAGCGCGGATCGCGCGGGGTGTGGCGCGGATGGCGCCACAGGTTCGGCCAATTCACGCTAGTAGCGTGATGGTGGCGCGAGTAGCGCCACCATGGCCGTGCAGTTGGTGCGGATGGCGCGAGATCCGGCGCGGATCGCGCCAGATCTCGGGCAGGCAGAGTATATAAGGCCAGCTCGCATTTTTCAGAGGAGAAATCCTTCTCCTTCTTCCTCCAGCGCCTTTCTGCCATTGATGAGCCTCCCCAAGCTTCCTTGACCTTGATTAGTGACCCAAATCACTTCTTAAACTCACCAAACCTCCTAGAAACCAAGATTAAGCTAGAATCCTTCCTCCATTTCCTTTGAAACCCCAGAAATCTCTTTCTCTGAGAAGGGCTGAAGAGAACTCAAGCTTGGGCGAGGAACGACGGTGATTCAGCTGCACCAGGGCTAGGGAGAGTAGTCTAGAGGCCTTCCTCATCGGTTTTGAGGTAAGAAACTCGAGTTTCTCCGATTGATTTGTGAATTGAGGGTTTTGATAAATAGTGACCCATCTGTGATAGAGCTAGAATTAGCTCTGGGTCCAGTTGAGAGATGTGTTTAGAATGACAAGAGGAGGAAGGATTAACTTTCAATTTGTGATTTGGTGATTGTTGGTTTTGGCTCTAGGTTGTGCATGTGTGACTTGGACTGAGTCACTTGATTTGAGACATGCAAGAGCCATATTGATGGGCTTGTGGTGCCTGTGAGGCCATGAGAACGGTGTCCTGTGATGTGAACCGTTCAAGCCCTATGGAAACCCTGAGTTATTGGGTGGTGTGAGTTGTGATGCTCATTGTGAATGGCTAGCTGTGAGTCTAGGATGACTCTAAGGCCATGGTTGAACTGAGATAGACCACTGAGGGTCTATGGACAGGCTTGTGATGAATGAGCCTGAGGAACCCTAGAGTAGATGACTTGGGTTGATGGAAAGGACTGAGGTTCCTTTCTCTGTGGCAGTGGTGGACTGTCTGATGAGCTATGATTGTTTATGTGCTTGAATGGTCTGTGATATGTGATTGGTTGCCTTGATAGGGCTTGACACGAGGTGTCAGAGAAGCAGACCATTGTTCCAGAGGCTGGAGTTGCCGGCACAACTATCAGGTAAGCTCATCGTTCTGGGGATTAGCCCTTTCTCTTATTTGCCACCCAAGTGGGTGATGACTGCATGCCATGTTTGATTATATGTATATAATGTGCATGTTGTGGAATGAAAGGCCAGTGTGGCCTGTTTTGGATAATTGTATGTGATTGAAGCCTGAGAGGCTAGATGAACGGTACTTGGAGTGATACTCAGACCATTCTAGATGTATGAATTTATGATGAACCCTAGGATAGACACCGAGATGGTGTGAGGGTAATTGTGACACCTGTGGCTTCAGGTGTGGGGCCTTGGGCCTTTGGATTGATGAACACTGTGAGAGTGTTCTGTAATTGAGATGAAGACCACGAGGTGGTCATTGCTGGAACCTATAGGATACTGGACTAGTATCGGGCTAGATGAGGTTCCCTAGCCAGAGGAAGAGTTTGAGGACTCCCTGGAATAGCTGAGATTCCTTGGGAGGTGCCACTGCTCTCCATTAAAGCCCTAAGGGTGGATTGCCCTACATGGATGTTCCTCCTTAGGCAGTGATATTGAAAGTCCTGGAGGGTTTTCCCAGGCCAATGTATGTGATTAAGTCCTGGAGGGTTTTCCCAGGCCAGTGCTGTGAAAGTCCTGAGGGGTTGGGTGCCTCCTGTGTGAGATGATCCCTCTCAGGACAGTGTTTGGTAGTCCTAAGAGATGGAGTGCCTCCGATGTGAAATGATCTCTCTTAGGCATGTGATTGATAGTCCTGGTGGACGGTGCTCCCGTTGTGGATGACTCCCCAGGCAGAGGAAGTCCTGGTGGACGGTGCTCCCATTGTGGATGACTCCCCAGGCAGTTGAGATGGAAGTCCTGATGGATGGTGCTCCCTGTGTGGATTGACTCCTCAGGCACGTGTTGTGGAAAGTCCTGGAGGTGATTGCCCATTTATGGATATTCTTGCCCAGGCATGTGTTATGAAAGTCCTGGTGAGGCCAGGCAGTAGACAGATATGTTGTATCTCTAAGAGAGGGCTTCTCGAGGGGATGAGAGCTTAGGACCTCTTAGATGAGCCATATCTGGATGAGTAAAGTCCCGAGTGAGAGTCCTCAGGCATTGTTTACATGGTTTCAGGAGGCGATGCCTCTTTGGTATGAGAAGTGTCCAGTGGTTGACACTTATGATATGGTGCCTCTGTGAGAGATCAGTGAGATATCTATGAGACGGCTGTAAGAGCCAGTATGAGTTGAGATGCCATGGTTATGGCTTGACTCTGTGAGATGAGTCTGGGATGGCTTGAGAGCCAGCATGAGGTGGAATACCTCTGATGCGGATAGCATCCAGTTAGTACCCAGAGAGCTGAGGAATGTGTGATAGCCAGGATGATGTACTAGGCTTTGTTGTGTTCTGTTTGTGCTTGGGGGTGAACTAGGGTAAGGGAGGATCTCCCAGGACCCTGAGCTTACTGAGATGTTTATCTCACCCCTGTTGTGGGTTGTGGTTTTCAGGTGCTTCTTGAGGAGAGGAGCAACCACAGGGTAGGAGACCCAAGCTGAGTATGCTGGAGTGGTCATGGGCTGCAGATGAAGACTAGAAGAGTCTATTTCTTTTGATCTCTGTCTTGTACCCTGTATGGGGATAGGGTGTGAGTGTACACCCATTGTTCTGTACATATTTTTGATGTATAACCACTTATGTGGTAGAATTATGAGTTGTATACATATGTACAGTTATGCTTATGTGTATAAGTTTATTTTTTCTCCTGATTATCTCTGTTTAGACTTGTATGTCCTCTGCCTATGTTATTTTATGTTTGAGTTAACTGGATCCACCAGGGCTTGTCTGTGATGCTTGTGTTGTGTTTTATATTCCATGCATAATGTAATCAAGAAAAAAAAATGATTCTATCGCTTCCGTACTGCGTTTAGTTAACGCTGATAGCGCACTTATGATATTATTAATGATAACAAGTCTGGGGTGTTACAAGAAACATGCCTATAACTGCTCTGGTGAAGCACACGTACAACAGATTGGTTGAATATTTTGTAACTAGGGGTCAGGCGGCTATTTCACAAGTTGAGCCTTCAACGCGGCATTGCAGAAATGTGGTTGATGCTATGAGGCATAACCAGACCGTTGCTACAGGCCACCACGTACGCACATATAATCTTGATCAAATACAATTTGAGGTGGAGGAGGACTGCGAGAGGTCATATTCAATCAACCTTGGACAACGGTTTTGTCAATGTGGCAAGTTTAAGGCCTTCAGATACCAATGTAGTCATGCCGCAGCTGCTGCTTTACATGTTCGTTAGAATCCTTTTCAGTATGTGGATGATGCCTTCCTCGTAAGTAATTTGGTGCAGGCTTATTCAATCCCATGGCAACCAATTGGTAATGAAGGTGCCATTCCACCGAGTGACGGTCTAGTTATCATACCCAACAGGGAAATGTTGCGTGGAAAGGGTCGTCCAAAGGCGACCAGAATTCGTAACGAAATGGACGAAGTCGAAACCAGTCAAAGACACACCAGATGCAAAATTTGCAAGGCTGTTGGACATAATCAAAGAGCTTGTCCTGATCGTCGTGCTGTTTCATGATTTTAGGGTCATGTTTGTAGTATTAGCTGTATGAAAATGTTTTGTATTTTAGGGAATGACATTGTTTCGTACTATGTTTACCATTTCATCATCATCAATTCGCATAAGAAAATTGTTTCAAAACAGGTTTAACATATGGAGATAAGAAAATAACAATATTAATTAAGAAAATAACAACACTAATCAACACCATCACTTGAAATAATAACAACAATTCAAATAACTACACATATGGAAATAAGAAAATAACAACACAAATTAACAGTTTCACATATCTTGTGTAGCGCATATGTCTTCTTGCAATTCGACTACTGGTTTGCTAAAAACAGCTAAGATGTGTATTGGAGAAAAACGTTTCCAGTAGTTGTATTCTTCTAACACCTTCAAGACGTCTGCATTGGTTAGCAACTCTTTTATGTGATATTCGATCGTGTTGTCTGAATAAGCGTGATGCGCTGGCTGTCGAAAAAACAATTTTCTTACTACTTGTGACTTGTGAATCCCATAAGGGGGAAGCCCAACAGGCGCAACTTGCTTGATTAGATCCTTCAGTGTTTCAATGTTGCATCATGAAGGAATGTCAAATCTAACTGGATTTGTTCCAGTGAATGCATATCCCACAAAATCGCCTTGTCGTGGTATGTTCTACTTGCCATTGTAATATAACATTGCATCATGTGTTGGGACGATGGTCGATTGAAGTAGGCTGAGTATACCCTCAGGTGTTCTGTTTATGGTGCATAATATTTCTATAGGGCCAACGCTCGATATTTGTTCATTGCACATTACATTAGGCAAACATCGTTATCATTGGTAAGTTGAAAACAATAAAAAAACATTGCTGACCTGCATGTAGGCTTGGCTGTCTGTAATAGATTTCATCAACAAAATGGTCACTACTTAGCATAAGCATGTCGCTCATCCTACGCTTCAATGTTTCAAAAGAACACTGATCAGGAACCCACATTGGTATTGGAGAGGGACATTCAAAATAAACACCTGTTTCGTTGTGTTTCATCGATCCATTTGGATAAATGAAGGCTAATTTTGAGTTAGCAATCGTCTGACTGCTTGTTTCTGCTAAGAATGTCATAGTATTTAGATTGAGGGAGTTATGGAGGCAAGTATTCAGATTGAGGGAGTTGTGGAGGCAACTTGTGTGGGATGGTCAACCTTATATAAGGGTCAATGACGCCCAAATGTAGGCGTGACCCCCTTTTCTATCACGCCTAACTTGGGCGTCTTTAGTCACGCCTTTATTTGTTGGGTGTGTCCAGTCACGCCCTATTTGAGCGTGTTCAGTGACGCCTCCATCTGCCAACAAGTAAGTTGTTTGTCGATGCCTCATTTGTGGGCTGAATTGCTCTTAATGAGGGTTACAGGTTATTTGTCGATGCCTCATGGTCTTTCTTAAGTCTCTAATGACGATCCTTATATTGCATTTTAAGCTAAACAAGTTAACAAGTAAACCAAAAACAAATTGGTGCAGGTAGTGCATAAAACTGTTATAAATTTCTCAATTACAAATAAAGTCCACTACAACCAAAAAATAAATAAACACAAATGTAAATACAGAAATAAACACTACGACTCAGGTGGCCACTGATAATGACGGGCTTGGCGATTGGGCAACACCCGTCTGCCACGTCGCCGAGAAGATCCTGCCTGAGAAGGGGCTGCCTGAGGAGGGGCTGCCTGGGAAGGGCCTGCATCAGAAGGGGCTGCCTGAGAAGGGGCTTCATATACAGGTGGGCATGCAGTCATCGGATCCTGCGGTGCTGGGCGGGGATAATTAGGAGGTGGGGTGACATATTCTCCATATGTTGTCCAATCTCCCTGACGACTCAGACTATAATTAAATAGATTGTCAATGTCCTCATCAGTCCACCTTTCACCAGGAACGTCACTACTAGTGCCACACTCCGCTGATGCCATGGCCAAAGTTGGGGCATAATACTCATGCTATGACTCGTAGTTTGACGGTGGAGGCATGTCACCACTACTACAGCCCATACATACTAAGTCAGTTATTTTACACATACTAAGTCGGTTTTTGAATCGACCTTATAACCTGACGTCGTGAAATAGGGACCTTTACCACGTCGGTTTTAGACAGACCGACTTTGTATTATATATTTTTTTTTGTAACTCATACTATTTAAGTCGGTTATTTCAAATAACCGACTTAGAACACCTAGATACAAAGTGGGTTTCTTAAAAACCTGACTTAGAAAGCGTGCATACAAAGTTGATTTTTTGAAAAGACCGACTTAGAAAGCCATGAAACAAAGTCAGTTTTTTGAAAAGACCGACTTAGAAAAGCATGAAACAAAGTCAGTTTTTTGAAAAGACCGACTTAGAAAGCCATGAAACAAAGTCAGTTTTTTGAAAAGACCGACTTAGAAAACATGAAACAAAGTCAGTTTTTTTTAAAAGACCGACTTAGAAAACCATGAGACAAAGTCAGTTTTTTGAAAAGACTGACTTAGAAAGTCATGAAACAAAGTCAGTTTTTTAAAAAAACCGACTTAGATAACCATGAAACAAAGTCAGTTTTTTTAAAAAAACGACTTAGAAAATGTCAAAACAAAGTCGGTTTTTCTAAAAAACCGACTTAAAAAGCTAGATACAAAGTCGGTTTACCTATATAACCGACTTAAATTTTTCCAACTATTTTTTTTAAATTTTCCAAATAATTATTTTAAATGCTGTTTTTTTTTTTTCGATTTTCCCATTACAAATTGAAATCTGGAAATCAAACTAGCAATGAAGCTTGAAAAGATCTCATTACAAATTCATAATACTTGTTGAATTACATTTTAGCTGTAAAGGATATATAATTAAGATTAATATGAGTATAAAAAACACCTAATAAAATTAATTTAATTCATGATCCAATCATTACAACAACACTAGGAGCTACAGTGTTAGTCAATTCCGAATACCGAAGGCATGGTCTTCATTCCCTTTGAGGGCCTTCATGAACATTTAAGCTCCTTGAATGGTCGTGGTTATTCTTTAGATCACAATAACCGACGAGCAATCTGAAATGATACAGGAAAAACAATGTAATGACTCATGGATGACTTTTAAGTACATATGTAGAACAATGCATTTGGAATTACACCATCAGCAAGCATCTGCAAATAAATTGGCTGAGCAATTCCATCATAAGGAATGAGATTGAACTCATAAGTCAATATACAAAGAAAAGTAGTACATATAGGCAATTTATTTCTGCAGGGAATATGTTAACTAATAAATCCTAGTCATTTAATGATATAGTGCTGGACCTATAGGTTAAACCCAACATTGTTTGGAATTTGCTTGTGATAGTTTGACTGTGATGAGTGCTCACAGGGCAAGGCTACTTCATTCTCATTAAAAAATACATGACATTTTATCTTTTATAGCTTACACAACATCACCAAACAAGGTGCACAGTCAAAGACAAAAGTTACATGAGTTAATTGAGACAACATATAACCTAATTGAAATATGTCAAACTGATTTGTGAGTATATAGATCCATTTGTGACATCATTCTCACTGATTGGTTGAGAAAGCTCAATAGAAGTCAAGTTGGTATAGGAAGAGAGGAAGTGAAGAAAAGAAAGGAATTTAGAGGTGCATTTGGATTGTGCAAAACAGCATTGAGACCAGCAAATATGTTGTATGGCAACATCTTTCTCAAACTACAATAGGCAAACCAAATGAATTCTATGACAAAGTTGTTCAGGAAATGGAAGAAATTTTACTGATCCTTGACAAAGTTGTCCAAGAGATTTGGTAGACTATTAATTGTTGCCTTAATTAAGTTGACATTTCTCTAAAGCCTGTAAAAATGAAAGCCCACAAAACCTTTGCTTAGTGAATAGAAATAGAGAAAAATAAAGCAATTTATTGCATGTTTTTTCAATTGTAGAGCCGGTTTATTTACCTTCCATATTTCATCATCAGAGTACAGGCATAGAGGGTCCAAGTTCTTTCGAATGCTGCCCTTGAAAAGAGTTGGTTCTTGAGGAATGATGGTTAGCTTTGTTCTTAAATCTTTTAGCCCTATTGAGCATATATTAATCCCATCTATAAGAATGTCACCTCTGGTAGGCTCAACTAAGCGAAACAAAGCACTTATAAGTGTAGTTTTTCCATTTATAGTCCTTCCCACAATTCCCACTCTACTCCCTTCTTTAAACCTACAAGAGATGCCCTTAAGAACTAATGGAGCATTTGGACGATATCTAATCTGAAATCGTTGTACAAGAATCAGACTTGAATTCATTTGTCATGAACATGGGTAAATGTGGAAAAGATAGGCAATGACATAAGTATACATTTGGTTATTAGTTTGTTACCTCTAGAGATTGGAGATCCATTCTACACTTGGATGGCCAAGAAGGTGGTGGTCTATTATCCTCTACAATTGCACTTGGCTCTTCTGGTATGTGAATGAATTGCTTGATTCTTTCAGCGGAGATCACATAGTTTGATAAGTTACAAAACATTCAAGTCAGATAAACTACGGTTGCTGTCAATGAAAAAGCATAAGGCAGAGAAAGTCCCGCAAGGCCTGTAACCAGACAAGCCCAAAGAATTTCTAGAAATTATCAGCATAAAAAAAATTCAAATATATGAACATAACATGAGAATGTAATATACGCTAATTTTTTTAAGTAATGAATAACAATACCAGGGGCCACATATCCCTTTGGAAGCAGAACAAGCAGCAAAGCTACAATGAAGAGTGTCAAATTTTGAAGTAATTCAATCCTTAGAATAAACCATTCAATGGCAGCATTGGAATGAAAAACATTGTGGCATCTGCGTCAACAAGGTTAAGGTAGTTTTTGAAAAATCTGTCAGCCATGTTGAAAGCTCTTATAGTAACCGCACCAAGTGATGTCTCAACTGTAAAATTCATAAGAGGAGCTTTTGTAGTTCCATTGATCCATATAATTTCTCTAGCAGAGGCTTGATAGTAGCCCTTCATCCAAAAAAAGAAATCACAGGTAAAATAACAAAACAATCATTACTTGTTTCGCTACATTTGAGCAGGGCTAGGAAAAAAATTACCTGAACATATTTTGAGGCCACCATGGCAAGAACTGCAGCAATGAGCACTTGCCATGTGACCGAAACTATTATCACAATCATTGTCAGAAGTTCAGCTATTTCAGATGCTACAAAGATGGTGGCAAAAAGGATATCAAAATCTAAAATACTCAAATCTGATGAAGCCTGCAAGTTAGAGACATACTGGGTCAAAGAACAATCACAAGAATAGAGATCAGTCTTTCAAATTTCAATACAGTAAGAAATAAAGGAACCTTACTCGGGTCAAAATCCTCCCTACAGGGGTTGAATCAAAGAACAACATAGGAGCATTAAAGATAGCATCAGTGAAGGCAGAGAAAAAAGCTTTAGAAGCCTTTAAACCAAGATGTGCAGCAAAGTAAGACCTCAGATATACAAAGACAATGCTTAAAAAAGAAATCACACTATAAACTCCAATTAAGATTCTGCTAGTTAATTTTGGCATTTCATTGGCTAGAGCAAGCCAATATGTTGATGCAGCCTGAAAACCTACAAAAGCCAACTGTGCTAATATGCTCAAACATAGAAGCAAAGATCCCTTGGGGAACAAAATGTAGTCACAGAATGGCTTCCACTCAACATCACTCTCTTTTTCTTCTTGTTGTGTAAGTTGAACCTTGGTAGAAATGTACCCATCACTTCCAACTTTAGTGAGATTAGAAACATGAGAATCCTCAAGCTGAACTGTAACCACATTTTCAACTTCTCTTTTGCATGCGCTACTTTTTTCTATCCCTGCAATTGCTTCTCTATGAGCACTCAAAAGCTGTTCAAAGGCTGTTCCAGCTGTCAACAGATCTTCATAACTACCCAATTGAGTGTTTTTTCCTCTTTCCATTACCTAAAATTGCATACGCAATTTGCTTACTAATGAGTAGAGAACAAATAGAAATATAGAATTCAAATGAGACACCTACCAAGATTTTATCAACTTCCGAGAGAAATTCAACTTGATGAGTCACAAGAATAACTCTTTTCCTTCTTAAAGCAACCCTGACACAATCCTGTAATTGCATAACATAAATCAGAATAGTTTCCAGTATATGAGCCAATGGTTTCATTTCCTTAAAGAATCAAATAGTGGTTCAAGTTACATTAAACAGAATAGATGCAGTATGAGCATCTACAACACTAAAAGGGTCATCTAGGAGATAGATATCAGCATCATTATAGACTGCACGAGCTAGTTGAATCCTTTGCTTTTGTCCTTCACTCATGTTAATCCCTCTCTGACTTATTTCTGTAAGATCACCATGGCTAAAACCATCGATATCCTTATCCAAGGCACAGACCTTAATGGTATGTTCATACCTGGTTTCATCCATTGGTTTTCCATAGATAATATTGTCACGAATTGTACCACTTTGGATCCAAGGAGTTTGGGAAACGTAGGCAAGTGTTCCACCTACACTAACCTGTTTTCCATTTTCATAAAGAGCAAAAGAAAAAGAAAAAAAAGGAAAAAAATTTAACAGTCATCGAAATTACTAAGTGGCTTCATGTTTAACGTGATAATATACTAAATTTGGTGGTCAATAACTCACATTATGATCTTTCATATGAATGCTTATGTCCAAAGCTTCTATGTATAATATTAGAAAACTTTTATAGTTGACAAAGTAAAGGAAAACAATAGAAAGTGAGAAAGTTCTGAAAGCGAATTTCTGAATTTATCTGGTGGAATGGCTGGTAGCTTGATTTCAACTTCTTGTTCTCATTGTGATTGTTATGTCTTGAAACTTTACCATAATGTTACTTATGTCCGGCACTTTAATATTGTGGGGTCATTAGATGATTAATTCAAAATACGTGATGATTCAAATTAATGTTCATGACATTGAAAATGCTTTTAGTATCCTGAAGCTTCGTGCAGTAAAATTAACACTATATTTTGTGGAGGTACAAAAGGTTGGAAAATGGTACCTTGACTGCTGAAAAGGTGTGGTCACCTTAATCCACCAAACGGATGTGGGGAGTGTGCCCTTGACATTGCCTAGGATGGGTGTTGGTTGACGTGAAAGATGGCATGAGGATACCATTACCATATTAACAAATTACACACTAGTCCAAACACAATCTTCCATCGAAAATGACTTGGTAGTTGGTAGTAAACAAGACTGTTCTAGGCAAGGTGTGCACCCACCATGGATATGAAACCTGCTCTAAATGCTTCCATTTGACGCATGATTTCGGTCTTAACAGTTGCCTCAACCACCATGGATATGTACTCTCCTCTAGATTATTGATGTCAACCTAAAAGTTTGACAGTAAGTTGAAAGCAATTTTCATAACAGACAGAATCAGAAACAAAACAAAAACCAGGTAATAGAAACAGACTTAATACACACACAATTTCATCTCCAGGTTTCAAGATGTACTCTGGATAACCAGGAAGTGTGAAGTCCAAGCATAGATTGTATATAATGTTTTCGGAAAACAAGGGCATTTAAGTCTTGCAAAGTTTTCCTAAGCTCCGCATCAATGAAAAGAATGTCATGCAAATCAAGCTCCTGCAATATAGCAAAGGCTAAATATATACAGAATAAAAATCAACCTTAAGATGCACATCAAATCAGATAAGACATCAACATATCATAACTTCCTTGACCCAGATTTGCAACATTTTGCAGCATTAGAGGTTGAACCTCCAGGGGGAGTCCTATCAGTCTGGTTCTCTGCCCTCTGATAAGTTATAGTATAAATATCACCCCACAACCAGCTTCCATCACTAGATACATAGTCACTACTGCCACCCAATCTCTCATCATCATCACTGAACCATGAAATTTATAGAAGCCACAAAAAGCAGTAACTGATAATCTGAAACAAGAACATTTTTTTGCTAGGAATACCAAAGGTATCTTAGAAGTAAAACAATTCAGTTATGTTTAACTTCAGATCATTCACATTTACAATAAATTTCTTAAAGGTAAAAGATCAACGGAAAACCCAGGTGATTGGCTGGATCATTCAAAAGCAAAACAGCTGGAACATCTTCCAGGTTGAATCACAAAAATAACCATGGCCCAAACTACCATTAATGGTAAACCTGTCAATATGCCAACATCTGACAAATACTTAGTAAAATACAAAGCGCTTAGTTTTACATTCATCCCCAAGTTCTGCCAAGAATTGACATTTTCACCTTATCAATTTCATACTTTAAAAGGTCTACAACAATAGAGTAAATTACATCCTACAAACACACCAAAACATTCAGATGTTGTTGCAAGAAACGGGGAAGCATAACAATAATACCATATCGCCATCACAAGCTAACACCACAAATTCATCTTCATCACAAAGCTCAACCTATAAAAAATATCAAATCAACAAATTTTTCAGTTATAACAGCTGAATAGTTTAAAGCAGGTTGCTGAATTGAATTACAGTAACCAACTTACACCAAGTTTAAGTCAGGATTGGCATTTACAATTTGTTTTTCAGCAGACAGAAACTTATTATGCTTAAATTCCATGTCACCTGCAGTAAATTGAAACATATTTAAGAATTGAAACCAGTTTTCTCCATTTCTGTCACACAACAGGATAATATATTTGAATGTTTATCCAATGAAATTTAGATGACCAAAACCTGATAATAAGCAGATAGCATCATAGCCAAAACCATGCGAATCAACAAACAAGTAACAGTTACTTGTACATTTTGTAAGTTTTTACCAATAATATACATATAATATACAATAGGCTACTAGTTTGTGCTATAAGCACTAATGTTGTCTCAGCATCTTCCTTTTAACTTCTAACAAATACGCTGCCCATTTGTTCCGAATTGTTGTTATGGACGCCATGTCTAACGGTGTCGCATCGAGAAACCACTGCATCAAACACAACCAACAGCAACATAACACAATTATACATAATTAATGATGTTTTCTTTTAATACTTTTAAAAAGTTGAAACACAGTGCATACAAAATTTAATATACCTTGTTCCATTCACTCTTGACACTCCCACTGACAATGTTCCACATCCAATGCATGATGTAATAGCCACATTCATATCCTTCTGTTTGAAAATGGCTCTAACAACAAACAACAAATATTATACGTGAATTTTCGCCATATCAAACATCAACACCTACAATAATAACTGTCCATAACATAATGATAAAATTTCTAACCTTTACTTCAATCCATTTAGGCATCACATTAGACCTTTTAACACGAAATGTTGGCTTCAATGTCTTCATTGCCCTAAATTTGCATAAAAAAACATGAATGTTAGGCTATTACATAGATAATTTTTTGTAATCAAATACTTCAACTTACTTGTTAATTGCGCTTTTGATGTGAACATCAGGCTTCCTATGTAATGAACAAAACCAAACAACCTCATAAGACCAAGGACATAGCACAACAAGTTGCCAATGGGCCCTGCAATGAATATAATTGTTAGTTATTATCATCCATATATAAGCAAGCATTTCCAAACATTTCTTTAGCTTACTCATTGAAGTAAGCTCCCAGGTACAATTGTCGTTGTGATTCCTTGACCCATGTTTCGATGTATTTTTCACACTCTTCACTTCTTTCCTTTGCGTTGTGTATCGATTGAGGCTCAAGAAATCCATAGGCCGATCCATGCCCTAAGCTTGTAGTTTGTTCTTCCATAAACCTAATTTTAACACATAACATCTCAAAGGGTAACATCAATCCAATGTTAAATGGTGTATCAATTGTACTTTGTACTGCACATGGTGAAACTTAATGTACTTACATCATCCACAATTGAAGGTTAGAAATGTTCAAACATTTGTCGCCTGAAACAATTTCGGTCACATCAGCAAAGTGAAGAAGAATGATGTCACTGCATTGTGGACCCCAAATTTAGCTCCATCCCACACCAACTCCACCGGGTTCTTGTAAAAATCAAATAGGTTATGAATAAGGTTGCCCAATGGGTCATCTCCACAGTCAATGCACGACCTTTGAACTGTTTCATTGGATTTTTTTTTACACAACTCTAAATCCTATCAATGTATATAACCACATCATGTTAATTAAATATTGAATACGCAACATAATCAACAAGGTATATTAAAATTCAAACAACTTGTAATATAAATGAAAAACTGGATTCATAAATACCTAGGGAGGCATACGTCTCACAAGATATGTGGGCCACGCAACAAAAGTGCCAAGGGTCTCTCTCACATATTTGATTTCAGATGACGGGATAGGGACTTCAGCATCCCCATCAATAATTTCTTTGACAGAAACTCTCACGACATCATCTGCATACGGCACATTGTGTATGGTGGATACCCAGTGCTCCACTATTCCCCTGGCAACCAGCTTCGTAGATTGATCACACACCACAAGTAGTTCCATGGTAGGTACCACTTTGGTGACATGGTTGCCACCAGATGCATTCACTGCTTGATCAGCACAACTCTCCTTTGTGCTGACACGTGCAACTACTTGCTGACAATCCAAGTCACCCGGAGGGGACGGTGGTGATGCGATTTGGGACAACTCCATTTTGATTACCTCCTTCAACTCTTCTCTCAATATGTCTTTAACCTCTTGTAGTTTTTTCTCAATTGTGTTTTTGGTTGCTTCTTCTTGTTCTCTCCTCCATTCTTCTTTCATATTTTTAATCAGGTTCGACAAATCAGCTTGACTGATGGATGTCAAAGAACTAGTAGACCCACGGGAGGCCTGTCCAAAATATTGGCGTATGGTGACACCAGTCCCTGCTACACGAACACGACCAGGGTGCTCTGGTCTTCCTAGTGCAGTGTTTAGAATATCATTTCGACCATGGGGAACAAAGCTCCCCTGTGTTATTTGCTCTTCTAACGAGTCCTGCATTACAAAGTACATAACAACCACAAAATTAAGTTGTTTACCAAATGAGACAATAAACACAAATATATGAAATTATCTCACTATTCTATCTGCTATTTCTTGGCTCGCTGTAGATGTCATTCTTCCAAACTTTTTCATTTGAGCCATCTTCCACTTAACATGCCTTGCAATTGGAGAAGGTGGTTCATCGACCAATGTTGGGTTCTCAGTGTATTGGGCATCCTGTTGTCGTTTCTTGATCTTTTCTTCCATCAGTCGTTTTTCAGCAACTCATAACCCCCTCGAGATAGGATGTGTGGGCAATCATTGAACTTCTGAATTTCCTGGGCCTTTTTTCTAACCCCCTGTGTTTACCATCAAATATGACACCAGTTAAACATTTAAGTATATGAAAATGAATAATGTATGATAAATACTTGTATCAGTTTTGTAAACAAGTTGTGTAACATGCCAATTAGGATTTTCCCTGCTTGCTGCAAATGCCTCCCAAGTTTCCGGATCCAGTCCATACTTAACAACAACGAGGTCTTTATCTTCACCATGTTTATTACCATATATGTATCTACAAGTCAGCGAAGACTTAAATTGCCTCCATCTAGTGGCCACAGATGACATCACCTTCTTCCTCACTTGAATTGGGTCCGGGATGTCAAATTTTCCCTACGCCAACAACAACTCAAATTAAGTATATTACATAACAGCTCACAATTAATTGACTTAACCTCACAAGAAACAGAAATTTTTTTTTTGAAATACCATTATGTCATCCCATATTAGCTGCTTAAGATTTTCAGGCACATCTTTCCATGTTTCGTGGATGATAGGAATTTTTTCTCGAGCTACAACTCCTAGGTAGCTGTGGAACTTGTGTCTGTGGGGACCAGAGCCTCTCCCAGTTTGGGGATTTACTTGAACGGTGGGTCTACGCTGGTCCAAGTTCCGTGATGTCAAGCTTCTTAGTCGCGTTGCTTGCCTGGTCTTTCTCGACTGACACTCAGAAGGTTCACCTGCAGGAGGAGGGGACCGTGGTGGTGTTGCCATTTTTGTCTGCAAAAACAATATAAAAGCAATTAAGTTGTCATCATTTAACAAGAAACCTAAATATATATGAAACTTAAACAATTCCGTAATACCGTTAAACGGAAGGCCAAAATGGGATGCAATAAAGAACACAAAATGTTTGAGATTGCTAACTTAAGCTTTGTTGTTTTCCCATAATCCTTCTTCATGATCCGTACGATTTGCATGCTCATCGTCCACCATATGTTCGTCAACAATGGGAGATATTTGCATAAACAATGACGGTACGTCATGTTTGTCTTGTGGAGGTTGTTGACTTTCATCGACTATGCCAGTTGTTCTTCCTTGAATGACCACGGACAACCTTGAATTTGAAGGATCCTGCACATAAAAGACTTGTCTAGCTTGTGCAGCCATGATGAAAGGCTCATCCTTGTAACCTAGTTTATGAAAATCAACTAACGTAAAACCGAATTGGTCTACATCAACACCAGTGTTTCCATTAACCCAGTTACACTTAAAGACCGGCACTCTGAATTCATTGTAATCAACTTCCCATATTTCTTCAATTACACCAAAGTAAGGCATCGAAGCTCGAATAGGATTTTTATCTGATGCACGAGAGAAGTGTTTCGAAAAAGCCTCAACACTCACACCACTATTTTGTACAGAACTTCTATCATCCATTGATTTTGTGTAAAAGGAGTAGTTGTTGATATTGTATCCCTTCCAAGTAGGGACATTAAGGTTTGGGCCCAACGCAAGTGCAGTTAACTTTCTTGAGGCATTATGATCAGCAAGGATTTTATCTCAGCAAGGATTTTATCTCGGAACCACTTAATGAATGTCTTGTTATGCTCTTGCAGTGCCTTCATGATATTCATCTTTGGGTGCAGATCTTTGATGTGTTGTTTGTGCATGGCTATGTAAGGCAAAACCTGTGGTGTGTTATTCAGAATATACAAATGTGCTTGTTCAACCTGTTGTCTGGTCATAGTCACGACATTGAAGCCTCGTGTACCGTAGCCAACCCCGGTTAATTCATCACGGGTCTGCGGAATACCAATAGGTTTAAGTGCATCCACATACTCGGAACAAAACTCAATACATTCTTCAGCAACATACCGTTCAACAATTGAAGCTTCTGGTCGGTAATGATTTTTGGTGTAACCTTTGAAGACCTTCATGTACCTCTCAACAGGATACATCCATCGTAAAAAAACCGGACCACATAACCTTATCTCCCTAACAAGATGGACAATTAAATGCACCATTATGTCAAAGAAGGAAGGCGGGAAAAACATTTCCAATTCACTAAGCACAATGGCAGCCTCGTTTTCCAGCTCATCCAGCTGTGTAGGGTCAATAACTTTGCTACAAATTGCGTTAAACAAACAACATAGATGAGTAATGGAAACCCTAACTTTGTCAGGCAAGGTTCCTCGAATGGCGACGACCAACAATTGTTGCATTAAAATGTGGCTAGCGTGAGAGTTCAACCCTACCAATTTAAGCTCCTTCATGGACACAAGGCTCTTGATATTTGAAGAGTATCCTTGTGGGACTTTCAAAGTTCGCAAACAGTGACAAAAGCTTTTTTTCTCCTTTGTAGACATGGTGTGACATGCTGGTGGCAAATACACTCGACGACCATCTGATATGGGATGTAATTGTTGACGAATACCTAATTCAACTAGATCTTGTCGACTTTTCAAACCATCCTTAGTTTTTCCTTTTATGTTCAATAAGGTTCCAATTAAGCTGTCGCAAACATTTTTCTCAACATGCATCACGTCTATACAATGCCGGACTTCAAGATTGGACCCGTACGGAAGATCAAAGAAAATTGACCTTTTCTTCCAGGGATTCTTTTGCGTGGCATCCCTATTTTGAGTCTTCCCATAAATAGTGATAATGTCCTTGACCCGGTCATAAACTTGCTTCCCATTTAATGGTTAGGTGCAATTTCAGTCTCATGGAACCCATTAAAAGCTTTTTTCAATCGCCGATAAGGGTGGTAAGGTTTGAGAAATCTCCGATGTCTAGTATACACTATTTTCTTTCCATGTTTTAGTTGCATGTAGCTTGTTTGTGTCTCGCAGATAGGACATGCGTGATGCCCCTTCATACTATAACCACTCAAATTCCCATATGCGGGAAAGTCGTTAATTGTGCAGAAAACCATTGCACGCAACAAGAAACTTTGTTTTGCATTTGCATCAAACACTTCAATGCCGTCAACCCACAATTTCCGCAAGTCTTCAATCAACGGACTCAGATAGACATCAATATCATTGCCTGGTTGTCTTGGACCAGATATCATCATAGCCAGCAACATGTATTTTCGCTTCATGCTTAGCCAGTGAGGAAGGTTGTAAATCATCAACAAAACTGGCCATGAACTGTGGTTGGTACTTAAGCTACCAAAAGGATTCATACCATCTGATGCAAGACCAAGCCTTAAGTTTCTAGGGTCTGATCCAAATTGTGGGTATAAAGAATCAATCATCTTCCACTGGGGAGAATCAGCAGGATGCCGCAGGAACCCATCAGCTACTCGTCCTTCTGCATGCCAAGTCAAATGTTTGGCATCATTTTCATTAGAGAACAACCGCTTAAATCTTGGAATAATGGGAGATACCAACAAACTTTTGCTGGGCACCGGTTCAGTGGTGTGGCATCATGACCATTTTCATCATCCTTCACTTTGAACCGGGAAACCCCACACGTGGGGCAGTTGCGCAGTGTAGCAAAGTCACCCCTGTACAAGATGCAATCGTTCGGGCAGGCATGTATTTTCTGGTACTCCAAACCCATTGGACATAATATCTTCTTTGCATCATAGTGATTTTTCGGGAGAAAATTGTCTTCAGGAAGCATATTTCTCAACAATTGTAGCAATGCGGTGAAACTTTTGTCACTCCAGCCAAATCTTGCCTTCAAGTTGACCAAACCTAACACAGCTGACATCCTTGTGAATGTTGTGCACCCCGCATACAATGGCTGATTTGAATCAATTTGTAATTGTTCATAGTAAGGAGCACGTGCCTGACGAAAACCCTCTTGGCCAATATCACGAATCATTTCTTCCAACCGACACCCAAGTACGTCGTCATGAGATACATTTTCAGACATTGATGGCACGTCTGACAATTCTCCATGCCAAATCCATTTAGTATAACTTTGGATTATGCCTTCACATATAAGATGTGACCTAATCTCATTCAACGACTGTCGTCTTCCATTAGCACATTTAACACAAGGGCAGAAGAATTTACCACCCAATGATGGTGCATTAAGTTCAGCAAATTGCAAAAAGTATTCAACCCCATTCTCATACTCTTCACTGATACGTGGTTTGTTAATCCAACTACGATCCATGTTTACTCTCCTGATATACTAACAAGGTTATCCATCATGCAAAAACATTTAACCTACTACATTCAAGGTGTGGCCCTATCCCATTTAGGAAGATAAAATTTTTGTACCTATTTCATGTGTCGAGGTGAACTATGGGTTGTCCAGTTTGACAAAATTTTGGCAACATTTCGCTTCCATCTCCAAGTACACCAAGTGAAACTAGTGACATTAAGTCACCACATCTCATATGTGCACCCAGAGATCAAAGCAAGATGCAATTATCCAAAATTTAATCAAAATAAATAAAACCATAGTTCACTTCAACAGATGAATTAGGTACAAAAATAAAATCTTCCCAAACTGTCCAAACGGACAATTCGAGGTTCAATACAACGATTAATCCAAACTATCCGTATTAATCATTGTACTAAATCTCGAACGGGACACTAAGGTTCACTAAAAAATGAGATAACTTAAAATCAAGGTATATCACATGTTACAACAATTAAGTGTCATATGCAAAAAACTATAAGAAAGACACACAAACCTCGTACAGTAGGCACAAACGACAATAGCAACTTGGTTGATGGCAACCCAAACGAATCCACAACTATGATATGGTCCTCAAATAATGCCGGCTTTAACGCTGACTATCAGTCCTTGCAACAAGCTTACTTACATGTACCTGCAAACAAAGTATATAGCCCAGTCTGATGTTAAGACCATATTAAGTTTCATCCTGAAAGAAAACATAAAAACAATCATATTGTATTATCTAAGGTTGTTGTTGATTTCGATAAAATTTAGTTCAATAGTAGTATGACCTTCCAACCAATTATAACTTCAATCTGCATTCTTGTTCACATAATTTTTTTGCCCCGATGATTCTGTACTGATTTTTTTAGTTACCTAAGACTGCTTTGGTTTGTTTTCTTTCCATTAACATTAGAAGGAAAATGGAGCAATTTTGGACCAGTAGTTGTTTCCACATAATGGAAAAAAACTAAAAAGTACTCATCTCTTTCACGGGTTCATCATTCATGTGGTTGGTCTTGGGAATATGATATTCACAATTCCCTGTTTGCTGTTTGCACTTCTGTTTAAATAAATAAAAACTCCTCCTTGTGCAACAAGGGGAAAGAGAGTATGTATTTGGAATTTGAACTCACATCCACTGGTCATGTTCACCAATAAAATCATGTCAATTACAAAAACATATAATTTACAAGGAAGCAAGAGGAGAGTTAATGATTATAAAATAGAGACTTAAATATGATTTTATCCCTAATTTTAATACCTTTTCTTTTTTTTTGTTTGGGTATGTTTTTTATGAATTTTTTATACTTAAAAACCATCTATTGTAGTTTCTTTGCAAATACTTTTAGATTTATTTGGTTCCTATCATTACACAAATCTTATCTTAGTCCTTGAAATTTTGTATTGTTAAGGACCTTAACATGATTATATAGGGACTAAAATGAATGATCTTTAAGTATAAGGACTAAAAAGTATAATTTGTACAACTATAAAGCCCAGATTGCCATTTTTTCAAAGTAATATAGGACTAAAAATGAAAAAAAAAAATCATGGGGATGAAAAATGAAAAAAAAATGAACTTAAGAAAAAAAGTGATATATTAGTAGTGTCAACAAATATTTAAGCTTTATATATAATGTATAAACTTAATTTAAAATTAATATATGTTGGTGTTAAAATGTTTGTTATTGAGAATAGTTGTTTATTGGATAATTCTATTGACTAATTCAATCATGGTTGTCGATTAATATAGTTCAATCTAAGTGGATTCTGACTTGGTTTAGTGCTAATGTTGCTGAATTTACGGCAAGTATATACGGCAAGTGCACCGATCGTTAACAAGTAATAAAAGTGAGTAAGTGAGTTATCGTCTCCACAGGGATTAGGGTAATTTTTACAATAATATTAATTCTAAATGATTGGAAGTAAAAACAGAAATAACAAAGAGTTGTTGGTTTGATTAGTGTTTGAATCAAAATAGAAAATGCAGTAAAAATATAAAAGAAGTTACCAATGGAAGAAACAATTGTGGTCAGGCGCAATCCCCTTTGTTCCTACCTCCTTCACTTGATTGGTTTATTATCTTAAGTCACACACATGATAAATCTTTCCTAAATTCGTAAATCCTAGAGCACAACCAGCGATTTAGCCCTTTAATTCGA
>PYAF01002712.1:624895-656327 GCA_007407185.1 Glycine tomentella | reverse complement strand
CTAGAACTGCGAAGTCAATTTTACTCAATATATTAATTAATTATATTGTTTATAAAATATAATATATTCATTAAATTTTAAAAAAAAATCATATATATTTTAAGACATTAAAAATATTATTTTTATCATTGTTAGACAGAAATGGTTTATAAAACTTATTTTAAAAACATAAATATATATTAATAAATTGATAAATTTATATTCACATGTAATAATTTATATTCAAATTTTGTAATTACTAATTTGACTACATGTATATTTAATAAATATGATATTTAATATTATTGACCAATCAATTTTACTTATAATATAATAATTATGATATTTTTTAAATATAATATATTTAATGAGAAAACACAACAAAATAAAAAATAAGTAACTAAATTCAAAGGCCTACTAAATAGGTTATTATAAATTAATAAAAGACTTCGAAGAACATTAAATATTCATCCACCATATATATCTGTTTGTGTGTTTGTATAGCTTCAAGCCAACTTATTACGTAAGATTGAATTTGCAAGGAGTCATTACTCTAAAATCAAATTAAGATGAAGCTTATCTCTTCCGTTTTATTCGTTGTGTTTATTCTTTCCATTGGGATTGGTATGTTTTCGTTTTTACTTATTCAAGTTAGTAACTTAATTAAGAATACAAATGTTTTAAAATTCTGTATTTTAATAATAATCTGAGTTAGAGATTCGTTGTTTAGTATTGAATATTGTGTGTATATCACATAAAAAGTGAAACTCCATTAAAAGTGACAGATCAAGGCAAGCATTTGTGACGTAAAACTATATGACTATTGTGAAGCAGATTGTTTCACTGATTGTCCCAAAAAATATGGAAAGAAAGCCCAAGGTATATGCAATGAAGCAAGTGAGTGCATATGTCGTTGGCAAGTTAAGTGTTTGACCTTCTTCTCCAATGATGTCTTTAAGAATGCTATGTAATCACAATGGTGGATGATTGGATTCAAAGAAATAAAATTACTCTTTCATAATTATATCTATTTGTCTTTCCTTTTCTAATTCTTTTTCAAAGTACGATTATTCTTTATTCCATTGATAATTTATTTTACTATTTCAAAAAATGGGAGATAAAATACTTAACAACAAATTCATCAAATAAAAAAATGACACTTTCTTAAAAAAGTAATAGCATTTTTTCCTTTTTATAACTTTTTAAATAAAACATGGATTTTATTATTGTATATTGATAGTATAAATGTTTATTAGTTTTACACTTATCTATTGATGAATTAGTATATAATTAAAAATTGTTTTTATTTAGTGTAATTATTGCAACGACCGCTACATGATAACTCAAAGCTAACAAAGCGAGAGATTTTATTTTACTTTATTTCAAGTCTTTAATTAATTTATTCATAAAAATACTTGTGAACTTTTTCAAAAATCATAAGCTAAACAAACAACTTCAAGATAAAACATTCATATATACATAATCAACTAAATAAAATAAAATTGTGTGTCTCATGGCACATCAACATCTAAACCAAGATAAAACATCAAAACAACTCAACACACACCTATATACACATAAAAATTCTTAAAGAGATAAATGTTGAACACCTAAGGTGGTTAACTCTATGCATAAAACTAACAGAGAAAAACACAAAAAGGGTCACATCTTCACTTCCAAGCATGCTCATTCACAATGCCTCCAATAGGAGAGTCCACCTTCTAACCATTTGTTCCCACGAACATGAAATTCGAGATCATCACAATCACAACCACATGTGTCATACACAAAGATAAGCTACAAAAATAAACATACTTAAAACAATTTTAAACATCAACAATTACATAAACTATGTCATCTTTAAATCATGGTATTTGAAAGTAAATAAAACCAATAACATTCAAACCATTCAAGGAGACCCAGATTAATCATGTGAAAAAAGTGTGGTTTTATCGAAGATAGATGAGGGTGGGTAGCGGCTTACCTTGGTAAGATATGGATTAACCTTAATCTCTAGAAGGATTCACGTGCACCCACCCATTTATTTTATAGGCACATTTGGCATTAGCCACCACAGAATCACATAATATTAGGTTGAGGCACCAAGCACTCTCAACTTACATTTTGTAAAGAAAAATATTACAAGAAGGGAGGTTGAATTGTAAAGGCAAATATTCCTCTGACCATACGTGGTTGGTGGAGAAATTGCATCATAAACTTCTCAAGGTTACAAATAACTCATATCCTTAGAGAATATAATCAATGTTCAGATAGACTTGTTGCTTACGTGGTAGTCAATAAAGAGAAGTTCACTTGGTGGGACACTATTCCCAGTTTTGTTTACGAGGCTTTCTTTAAAGATAGATGTGGTTTATCGAAATTTCATTTTTCTTTATTGTTTTTGAGTTTTGGCCTAATCCCCCTAAATCTTTTTCTCTTTATTAATAAGATTTAGGGTGTTAAGTAAATGATTGATAGGTCTTGGGGTGCCAATGTTGTGGAGATGTCAAGATATCTATTGTGATGCTTGTGCATTCTAAGCGTTTATATAAATTAGAGGAATATTAAGATTATTTTCTCTAACATACTCTTTTTTATTAGTTGAAATCTAATGTAAATCATAATTTTTTTGGGGTCTCACGTATTATTAAATGACTGTCTCTCACAATTTTATAATTTTCAATAAATATTTTAGTAAGAATATACTAAAAAGTGTGTTGTGAAACTCTTCACATTAATTTATCATTAAAAAGAACAAAAGTAAACATGTTTTCACTCCACTCTACCACCAAATATGTGTTTGGTTAAGGATTGCGACTCACATTCAACATAAAATTACATATTTTAAGACACAAAAACTAAAATAACTTGAGAGAAGTTTTTTTTTTTTTTTTTAACACCAATCTTTGCAAAGAACTCCAAGAAGTTTCAACAGCTAATACCATTGGCGGCAAGTCTAGACATGGACCCTATTAATGACTCGTCTCACAATCCTTTTTTTCCCTCATTGACTATAGCGCGGTGGCCCGTATAGAGAAGTACTGCCAGTAACGGACAAACTCATATAATCCACAAATTTGTGGTCATTATTTTTTCTTCTTTCATTGGACTTGAAGGGTTTACACGTGGAGTTCATAGATGTCATTGATCGAGTCATCCTCTCAACTTGTCTTTGAAACCATAACATCTCCATAAGATCCCCTTTTTATTTGGGTTCTGTTCAACGCACCTTACACTCTATGCTTGCATCCACTCATTCGGTTCATTATTGTTTCTTTCTTTTCTTTTTTCAAAGTCCTATATTATATACCCATTTTGAGAGATTTCCTAGCCACGTAGTTCAGACCCATGTGTCTTCACGTGAAATCTCCCACTTTTTGTTTGACCAAGTATCCATGTGAAATCTTTAGTGCTAAGCTAACGAATAAGAACCTATAAAAAGATTGTTTCATTTTAATTTTCTACTCCAAGGAGACTTCCTATCCGTTGTGAAACTCATTCTGACTCGCTCGAGTTATTAGATCGATTGGATCGAAATACGATGTTGTAATTGAATCAATTTTATTATCGAATTTATCATTAATTAATTTGAGATGATCTAATCAAATCTAATTAGATAGGTCATCGATTTTCAATCATATCAGATCAAATTTTACAAAAAAATTTAAAATATATATTATTATTTTTAAAAAATAATTTTAAATTTTAAAAAATAAATTATTATCAATTATTTTAAATTTTGAAATATGAATAAATTTTTTTTACTCAAATAATATTAATTATATAATTTTATAATAAATATATATAATTTTATAATAAATATATATAATTTTAAATTTTTAATATATACTGAATCAAATTAAGTCAACTACTAATTCATACTGATTCACTATCTCAATAGTATCAATGACCAAACCAACTTTCAAAACTATACTTCCAATCAAACTAATTAAATTCATGGAAAACAGGTTTTTTTTTATTATTTATTGTAATGCATAGGAAACAGGCAAGTTACACACACATTTATTTCGCATTTAAAGATAGAATTAAAATATAAAAATAAAAATAAAATCACATAGTGCACGAATTACTAGCTGGCACAAAATTAATCATATTTAATTAATGGTTTTGAACTTGAATTCTAAATATGTTATTAATTGCGTTAAACACTCTGTACAGCAAAAATGGAAAATTGTATCTAAAAAATTACATTAAATATTCAGAAGAATTTTTTATCAATCATAAGAATCTTACATAATTCTTGTAGGATTGTTTCTTGTTATAAAAATATATAGTCTCAAAAAAATTACACTCATTTTTAAATATGTTTAAACACTTTCATTTTGCTTTAATTTTAAAAAAATAATAAATGAATGTTATAGATAATTTGTTTTAATATAAGCAAACAACATAAAATAATATTATAAATTTTAAAATTTTAGAAATTACGATTAAATTCTAAATTATACATAGTAGACGTAAAATATATAAAGGTGGAATTATTACTAAATATATATATAAAAAAAAAATAGTAATCCCACCAATCATTCTATAAATGATGGGAAACATGAAGATTGTGAACTTTCTTTTAGTAGTAGATCAAAGATGATGTGAATTTTAATTAATACTTATCTCTGTTCTAAAAGATATTAAATAGCTTCACCAAAAAAGAAATATTAAGAATCACAAAAAAAAAAAATGTGAACTTCAACGGCGATTATAAGTCGTTAAAAAATAACTCTGAGGATTAAAAGTATAATATTTTTTTAATTAAAAGAACAAAAGTAAGACAATTGTTTTAGAGAAAATTAAAATGAATTCAATTTTAAATATTTTATATTTTTTAATTTTGCTTCTAATTAAACAAATCGGATATGGTTTAGTACTATATTATTTTTCTTGTTAGACCAAAAGAATATCTAGATTCCAGAGGGAAGCCCAGGTGATTATCACGTGGGTCTGGTCCCACAGTAGGTTACGTAGGCAACTTCAAAATGGGCACATATCACGTGGATCAGGTCCCACAGAACACCACGTAAGCCACGCACCCTAATTCAGCTACGAAACGGACTAGGTAAATACTAGATAATAATACCTGTACATTTCATTATTTTAAAAAAAAAAATTTATTTTTTATCATATTAAAAAATTTATTTTTTTATATTTTTTTTCTAGGTATTGCATTAGAATTTAGAGTGCCCATTAAACATTTTTTAAACTAAAAGGAGTTAAGTATCAAGAAGACAGAATATTTATATAAATGTAATGCACATAAATTATACAGCACATATTAACAAAGTTCAATTCAGTAAAAAAAAAATAGTTCTATTACTACTTAATAAATTACTATTAATCATAAAGGTGTAAATAACCAGAAAAAACTAATTCAATAAATTTACCATGCAGTTGTATCATTATTTTAAATCTTACAGATAGTTATTATATATATTTTTTTAAACATCTTAAAAGAAAAAATGTCTAACAAAGAAGCGAAGTCTTACCCATAACCCAATGTTGTCACTATTTACTTGCAGCGTCACACAGTTAAACGCCCTAAAACCTGGTAAAAAAATATCTCAGCCGTAGCGTGCACTTAGAGTTATTTCTTTTCCAATCTAAAGTTTTCACCCACAATTTTGTCTTCTGTAGACTTAAATTCTTATCCAATCTAAAATTTTCAACTAAAATTTTCACCCACAAATTTGTCTTCTGTAGACTTAATTCTTATCCAATCTAAAATTTTCACCCACAAATGAACCAACACACTCACTCAGCATTCCGTGCTTCACTCTCGGTTAAGTTAAAATATCCCCCGAGAAATCCGACAAAGATATTATATTATTATATTATTTTACACTAATTACCTATATTTTTGGATAAAAAGACGATAGCAACCTGCGAAGAAAAGAATACGAGGATGCAAGTTGTACTTAACTAGTTGCATCGCATCGCAGCCTTACACTTCGCTCCATCTATTTATTTTAGTGCCACGACAGAGACAGCAAACAGAGTGAGAAACAGAGAAGAGAAGAGGAAAACAAAAATGGAGGAATCATCAACAAAATGCGTGTTGTGCGAGAAGAGGGCAATGATGCTCTGCGACTCGGACCAGGCTAAGCTATGCTGGGACTGCGACGAGAAAGTCCACAGCGCCAATTTCTTGGTCGCGAAACATTCTAGGGTTCTTTTATGTCGTTGGTGTCACTCCCCAACTCCGTGGAAGGCTTCGGGGACGAAACTCACACCCACTGTGTCGTTTTGTAACCGCTGCGTCGCGCAACGGAACGCGAGGTGGAACCAGTTGGTGAATAATGAAAATGAACATCAACAACAACAACAACAACAACAGATTGATTTTGTGGTGGATGATGGTATGGAACATGGTTCTGATCATGTTTTTGATGATGACGATGGTGATTATAGTGATGATAGTGGTGAAGAAGCAGAGGATGAGGACGAGGATGAGGAAGGTGAGAATGAGAATCAAGTGGTTCCAATGTGTTCTGGTTCTGCCAGATCACCACCTACGGTGCCTGTTTAGCGTTGAAGCGATTGAGAAACAACGCTTTTTCTGTCGATTCTTCACATGTAAGCTTTTTTTTATTTATTTTATGTTTTGATACTTCTCTTCGTTTTTTACAAATTTTTAAAAATATTGTTTATATAAGTTTTAAGTTAATTATTATAAAAATTAATAAATTTAATGATTATTTATGATTGAAAAGTGAAAAAAAAAACTAATTAATATACTATTTTCTCTTTTTCAAAATATAAACCTGTGTTGTGGAATGGGTTGTAGCAAGGTTCTCAATCTGCTTTGTGTCTTCATCTTCTTTGTTTTTTTTCTTCTGTCTTTTTGTTTAGATCTCCTTAATTTAGATCTGTGTCTTCTTTCCACTAGGTAAAGTTCGTGATCACTTCGCCCTCGGTCTGTGGTTTGCAATAAGTGGGTGTTCTGATTAATCTGTTCTGTATGTTTATATTGTTTTAGAATATTAGATGAATTTATTATATAAAAAAACTTTTTTATAAGGTTGTATTTTTCTTAATACGGAATACCGATGGCAGTTTTAAATTTGAATATGCATGTATATATATTAAGTTAATATTTTGTTTCAAAGATAAAGAAAAGCTAGGCAGTTTTTATATTATTATTTAATAAAAGATTATTATATACATGATAAGTTTATTATTTTTTATAAAACTATTTTAAAAATCATACTCACTGTCTTTTATAATATGTAAAAAGATGAAAATTTTACAATGTGAATAGATCATCATTAATTTTTTTTATTAGAGGATATTTTCATTCTTGATTAATTAATGTTTATTTTGTTTATGATTTAAGGAAGACACGACCTGATCTTGTGAGATGCTTAGTTCTACATTGTCCAGTGGTGATGAATCAACCTATTTGAGTAGTGTATTGAAGAGACATCGAGTTGATAAGCGAAATTATTGACCCTTGATCAGCGAAATTATTGACCCTTGCATTGGTCGAAAATTGAAGATGTTAGAGGTGTTGCAAGTTTGTGTTGATGAACCCAATTTGATCGGAAATTAATCTGGACCGTTGAATTGATGGTGATGATTTAATTACAGACTATGTTAAATGTTAACTTCCATCTTTTTCTTGAAACTACTTTATAGGACAACTTCAGGAAAATTTAGTTTACCTTTTGTAGGCAATGTTATTGATAATAACTCTGTAGTTCACATTTCATTATATATATATATATATATATATATATATATATATATATATATGTATTTGGAGAATGTATATATTTCAAATCCTTCTTTCATTCATTTTGGTCACCTATCGCTTTTGTGTCTTGTTACTTCTTATTATGTAAAACTCACCACAATGATGTGTATATTTCATATCCTTCTTTCATGTCTTTTCACCACCTATTTCGTAGTGTCTTGTTATATCTAGCTTTTTATGTAAAACTCACTGCAATATATGATAGAAGCTCAATTACTTTATTCTTCTTTGTTTGCTATTTAGTTATTTGTCGCGTTAAATGTAATTTTTTTTTAATTATTATAATTAGGATCTTTGATTCTTTTAGAATATCAAATTATCTTGATAAGCTTTGATCTTTTAGATCCACTGAGACTAAACGCTTCTCTCCTTTTCTACAATATATATATATATATATATATATATATATTCTATAAGAATCAAATTAAATATAATTTTTTTCTCACAAACTCAACATATATTTTCAAGTATATTATACCCATTGAGTTTACTCTTTTTATTTTAGCTAAACATTTGTTGCTCAGAATTTTTTTAAATATGAAACATTGTTGTAACAAGCTAGCAATAGTTGCCATTTCTAAGTTTCTAGTGGCATAATTAGTGCAATTAATCACTTGGGCATAGGGAGAGGAGAATGGAGATAATTTTTTGTGAGAAATATACGTGGCAGTTGAAGAGTTATTGCTGTTTTGGCTTTCGTATCACCATACACTTAATCTTGGCGACAAAGTAAGAATGCAGTGTACAATAGTGGATAGAAACTAGAAAACAAGTCGCATGGACTTGTTTACATAAGGTAGGTGATAGTGGACCATCCTAGAATAAAAGAAATGTGGGATAATCCTTATTCTATTTTCTTGTTTCCATTTTCCCTTATCTTGACAAGTCTTCTCTTTTCCCTTTTGGGAGTGTGCCCATAATTAAGGGAATTGTTGGCTGCTGACGTTTAAATTGCTTAATTGAGTTTATGCTTGCCATGTAGCTTGAACTTGATTAGGTGATCCAATCCTTTATTTTTAAGTAGTGAATAACAAGTGACCATTGTATATAGTCGTTGACAAAGATTTAAATTTGTAGTTAAAATACATTTTTAATCCTTTATTTTTAGATTATATTTATTTTGATCTCTCATTTCTAATAAGTTCAATTTAATTCTTTTATATTTATAAAATGACTCTCTAAAAAATGATTATTTTCAATTTTAGTACACAACTTTAAATTATTTTAGGCCAATTTAAGACATAAACCTTATCCTATTATATTCACTTATTATACAAAAATTATAAAACTCCACTAATGTTTAATATTTTTTTAATTATTTGTTTGTTCGTTGTCCAATTATTTTTATTAATATTTATTTTGTTATTAAAGGATGAGACAGCTTGTTCTTCATCCTCTGTGAGCATATTCAGCCTTTGGGCAATTGAAGAGGCATGTAGTTTTATTGTATTTTATTTTTTATTTTATAACCGAAGAGGCATGCAGTTCATCAGGGAAATTGTGGAAGACATAAGAGGTGGATTAGGTGGTAAGGGTTGTGTTGAATCAAACCAAACTTCAATGGAAATCTGCATTGTTGATGGTGATATAAGTCAACTTCAATTTCTGGTATATTTAGCTTCCTTTTCCAATTCGATTTTGTAGTCAATCCTAGCATGTTGATAACAACAACCTTGTAGTTCACATTTCATGATACCCTTTTTATTTTTATGCGGAGGATATGTACATATTTCAAAGGAAAATTATGAGTGGATATTAAGTATCTAGAAAGCAAATTGGATGGACATTGTTTACATAAGGTGGGTGACAATGTGGACCTAATTAATTAGAAAGCAAATTGGGTTCTATTTTCTTGTTTGCACTTTGCCTTATCTTTGCCTTCTTTCCCTTTTGGGACAGTGCGCATGATGAAGGGAATTGTGGGCTACTGACGTTGAATCGAATGTATGCATGCCATGTAGCTTAATTAGGTGATCCGGTCGTTTATTTTTAGGTACTGAATAACATAATATATTGTAATCTGGGGTTTGAATTTCATTAAGAATTTGATACTTAGATAATGAATTATTGTTATTTTAATTGTGAAGTTACTTTTCTTCTATTGAACTAATCTTATGCTTCGTTTGGTTGAAAAAATGGAGATAAAGGCATGATGGAGAAGGGTGTTTCGTAGATGAAATACTGGAGGGAAAAAAATGAATAGACGTGTCTCATATTTTTTATTTCTTCATAAAAGTGAGTAAAAGTAAAACAGTTATTAAATGTTTTTTTTACCGAAAATAATCAATTGTTTTCTTTCAAAATCGATGATCGCCTTATATAAAATAACAAAAAAAAAAATCGATTATTTTCCTTTAAATAGTTTTGTTTCAACAATCAATTGACATAAAATAAATCAATTGTCTTATACTATTGAGTCTACTCTATTACTTATTCATTGTTGTATATTATATTTCTCTCTTTGGTATTTCTCATTTATTTATTTTCTTTCTAATGAATACATTTTAAAGTCACACCCTTATTTTATCCAATATTAACATAATTAAATTGATCATTGAACCAATAAAAATATTGGTTCAAGGTTTAATAGATCAATAAGAATTGAATTGATTTTAATAAGATATCATTTTTAAAAAATTATATAATATATTAAAAATATTAAACAAAAAATAACATAATATGCATAAATTTATAATATTAAAAATTAAACTTTACTTTAATGTATCGTAAATCATAACATATAACAAAAGAAAGTTATATGTAAAAGTATATATAATACATTATAATATTTTAAGTTTTTTTATATGTAGAAATTGTACATGTTACTGGGGATTTATAACATTTACACATTCTGTTTTACCATTATTTTACATCACCACTTATATGAGGCATGAGCCACCAACAATGCACTTCGATATACCTTGTGCCACCTTTTCTAGCTTTGACAATTATATACTTAAAAGGTTTGTTGGTATAAAAAAAAGGTTAACTTACATGTTTGGTCTTTTATGTTTTCATGTTTGTTTAATTTTATCCTTTATGCTTTAGAAGCTCTAATTTAGTTTTTTATGTTTTAAAAGTGAGTCAAAATGATTTTTCTATAGTAATAATTCTTTTTTTATTTTGGCAGGCAATTTTAAACCCTTTTTTGACTAATTCGAGGCATTAAAATATTTCACTAGATTCATTTACATGAAAAGATAAAAACGTAATTGATGTTTAAATTAAAAAAAGAAGATTATAAACATAGTGAAAATTACATGAAAAGTGAATCCAACGAATAACCGAAAAATTAAAAAATCCTAACATGTAATTTAGCAACAAAAAATGTTTTTAAAAGAATATGGGGCAATCTTGAAGAAAATGGAGGGTGAGTTAAGGACTAGAACCACATCGCAGGCAATCGACCTTTTTAGTTCTCATAGTTTTAGCTTTCCAAACACTCACTCGCTCAAACTCGATGGTGTGTTTTGAAGAGAGGAGTAGGCTTGGTGATGTAAATAAAAGAGCACTCGGTTCTATTTATAAAGCTTTACCCATCATAGAGCTTAACCTCTGTGGATTAGAAAGTGGGATAAGATCATGGTTGTTGATGAATGTTGCACAGGTGGGTTGAATGTGGACAACAAATGGACCACATACTGAAATGGTTATCCCATAAAAATAGCAACTGAAAATTAGGGATGTACGTCTTGGAATTCTCCCACTTGGTCCATTTAACCCAACATTAGTCATAATAATAAACAAAATATATGAGTTATGGTGATAGGTCTTCTAATAGGGAATATTATCTCCCATGTACCACAATATATAAAGTCTCTAAATGCTAGCTCTCAACTTAATGAATAAATCAAATATTTATTCTAGATCAAAACTTAATTATACTTCTCAAAATAAATAAATGAATATGTGCACAAAACCATATGAGAAAACATCAAACTGAGCAAAGTTTCATTGATAATAACAAATGTAGGTACAGTGAAATCACATCATGGAACCAAGTCCATTCGTACTACATGATTCTTAAAATTCTTTGGTGCCATGCCTTTAGTCAAAGGATCGGCAATCATCAACTTAGTGCTAATGTGTTCAAATGACCACTTTCTTTTTTTCAACAAGTTCTCTTATGGCTACGTACTTGATGTTAATGTGTTTACTTCGACTTTCACTTTTGTTGTTCTTAGCCATCAATATCGTAATAGAGTTGTCACAGTACATCTTCAATGGCCTAGAAATAAAGTCCATAACTCTAAGCCTAGACACGAAACTCTTCAACCATACACCATGTGAGGTAGCCTCAAAACAAGAAGCAAACTCAACCGTCATAGTAGAAGTAGTAGTAAAGGTCTACTTGACACTTATCCAAGATACAACTCCACCAGCTAGCATAAAAATATAACCAGATGTTGATTTTCGTGAATCAAATCAGCCAACATAGTCTGAATCTGACTAGTCAATCACCTCCAGACAATCAGTTTGCCTGTACATGAGCATGTAATCTTGTGTTCCTTGAAAGTATCTCATTACTTTCTTTGCAACTTTCCAGTGGTCAATACCTAAATTACTCTGATATCTTCCCAAAACTCCAACATCATATTCAATGTCAGGTCTAATGCAAACCTGAGCGTACATAAGACTTCCTACAACTGAAGCATATGGAATATTCTTCATGTGTTCCTGCTCAAAATCATTTTTCGGGCACTAACTCAAATTGAGTTTGTCACCCTTCATAATGGGAGCTACACTTGGTGAACAATCTTTCATGTTAAATCTCTCTAAGACTTTGTGAATATAGGTCTCTTGAGACAAACCCAAAATGCCTTGAAACCTTTCCCTATGGATCTTAATGCCAATGACATAAGATGTTTCTCCCATATCCTTCATATCAAATTTCTGAGATAAACTGTTTCACCTCAGATAGCAAATCTTTATCATTAGTTGCAAGCAAAATATTATCTATGTATAACACAAGTAAACAAATCTTACTCCCACTGACCTTCTAGTGTATGCATTGATCCATGATGTTCTCTTCAAAACTGAATGAAGTGATGACATCATAAAATTTTAAATATCATTGGCGGGAGGCCTGTTTCAATCCATAGATGGATTTATTAAGCTTGCAAACTAAGTGCTCATTATCACTAGAAGAGAACCCTCCAGGTTGTTTCATGTAAACCTCTTCCTCTAAATGACCATTAAGGAATGTGTTTTCACATCCATTTGATGTAACTCAAAGTCAAAATGAGCTACTAATGCCATAATTACTAGGAAATAATCTTTCATAGATACAGGAGAAAATGTCTCCGTGTAGTCAATTCCTTCTCTCTGAATGAACCCTTTGGCAACCAATCTTGCCTTATATCTCTTAATGTTGCCTTGTAAGTCTTTCTTTGTTTTAAAAACCCATCTACATCCAATGGCTTTTACACCATTAGCCAACTCAACGAGATCCCAAACTTGATTAGATGTCATAGAATCCATCTCATCTTTCATAGCATTGTACCACAAGTTTGATTCCTCAGAATTCATGACATGTGAAAATGATTGAGGATCATTTGCGGCTCCAATGTTGTAGTTCGATTCTTGCGAATACACCACATAATCACTAGGAATTGATAACCTTTTGACTCTAGTAGACCTTATTGATGTTGCTTCATGATCTTCTTGAGGAACTTGTTGTTCCTCATCAGCAACTTGATCTACAGGGTCATTTTCAACAGTTTGTGGATTTTCAATCACTTGTTGCCTAACACTCATTTGTACTTGAGGGGTGTGAATGACAATCAATTTGTCACTTGAGCTAAAGGGTTGGGCTTCATAGTGATCCTTTTCAGAAGTAATGTCCTGAAATTGACAACTCTTATTCATCAAGTCATTCTCAAGAAATTTTGTATTTCTTGATTCCACAATCGTAGTGCTATGTGATGGACAATAGAATCTATACCCTTTGGACCTTTCAATATATCCAATGAAATACCCACTAATAGTCCTTTGGTCTAGTCTCTTCTCTTGTGGGTTATAAATTCTTACTTCTGACAGGCATCCCCAAACACGTATATGTCGCAAACTCGATTTCCAACCTTTGAATAACTCCAAAGGTGTCTTGGAGACAACCTTGGTTGGAACTCGTTTTAATATATACACAACCGTCTTTAATGCTTCAATCCATAAGAATTGAGGAAGTTTTATGTCTCCTCATACTTCTTTTCATGTCCATTAAGGTTCGATTTCTTCTTTCTGTCACACCATTCTGATCTGGAGAACCAAACATAATGTACTGGGCAAAAATCCCATGTTCTTAAAGTAACTTTGCAAATAGACCAGGTGCTTGTCCATTCTTCGTGTATCTACCATAGTATTCTCCACCTCTATCGAATCTCACGATCTTAATTTGCTTTCCACATTGCTTCTCCACTTCAGCCTTAAAAACTTTAAAGGCATCTAAAGTTTCATCTTTAGAAGGAAGTAAGTAGAGATACATATATCATGAAAAATTGTCTATGAAGGTGATAAAGTATTTCAGATTACTTGCGTCCATGTCTGGACAAAAAATATATGTATGTATGATTTCTAATAGATTTGAGCTCTTCTTTGAACTGTTCTTAGACTTATTAATTTGCTTACCCTTAATGCAATCTACACAAGTTTTAAAATCAGCAAAATCCAAAGCACTAAGTACCCCTTCATCTACCAATCTCTTAATTCTCTCGATAGAGATGTGTCCTAATCTTCGGTGCCACAACATAGAGGATTCTTCATTCACAACACATCATTTTAACCCAACAGTAACATGCATAGAATTATAGGCAACATCATTTTGCAATTCAATAAAGTACAACCCATCAAGTAATGTATCAAAACCAATAATTCCAAATTTATTAATTAAAGTAAAACCAGAATTCGAAAAATTAAAGGAAAAACCCAATGGTGCAAGTCTTGATATAGAAATCAAATTCTTAGAAAAAATTTGGACATAAAAGATCTTTTCTAAATGCAAAACAAAACCATTGCTCAAAACTAAATTGCATGTCCCAATGGCTTCCACATGTGAGCTCATCTTCTCTCCTGAATAGATGTACTGCTCACTTCCCACTGGCCTCCTTAGGTTTTTCATACCCTACAAGGTATTAGAAACATGGATTGTAGAATCAGAATCAATCCACCATGTGTTATGATTAACATTAACCATATTAGATTCATAACAAACAAACAAAAATGGAGTACCCTTCTTGTCAAGCCAGTTCTTAAACTTTGGACAGTCTTTCTTCATGTGCCTCTTCTTCTTGCAAAAGAAACAATTTGACTCTTTCTTAATGACTGGCTGAGCAGGAACTTTGCCCTTGTTCTTGGCTTGATCCCCTTTCTTCTTTCCCTGAGTAGTCATGTATACCTTTTCACCTTTTTCCATTATCAACCTTTCTTCTTCTTGAACACGCATAGTCAATAGCTCATTAATTGGCCACTTATCTTTATGTGTGTTAAATGAGATTTTGAAAAGGGCACATTGCATAGGTAAAGTACATAAAATGGGGTGTACTAGGAAAGAATCTGACATGGTAACTTCTAAACCTTTCAGTTGAGTCATTATATCCCTCATGCGCATGATGTGATCACACACTCCTTTAATCTCATGGAGCTTTAAGGATGAGAACTGCATTATAAGGGTGTTGGCAAGGGCCTTATCAGATGTAACAAATTGATCATCAATGGCCTTCCAAAGATCCTTGACCTTTTCATGATCATCGACAGAACTACGGATACTAGCAAATATTAGTCTTTATGAACGTCACAAAGAGATGATTAGATCTCTCCTATTTTTTTCATAAAGATCAATAGTATCTAGAGTGCTAGTTTCAGTAATACCCGGTGGTTCAATTTTTCTAATGACATAGTTAATATCCATCCAGCCTAAATGAAGCACAACTTTTTCCATCCAAACCTTATAATTGTCCCCTTTCAATTCGGGAATTTCACACATAATGTCAAAAATGTTCACAGATTGATTAATTGAAAGTTCAAACATACATTCTCATTATTCATAATTTGAGACTAAATAAATATTATGTTTTTACCGATGTAAAACATGTATTAGTTTATGAACCTGGTGACATAAAACCTACTCAATTAGATTCAAACTTATGATAAAACTATCAAATTATTATTATTATTATTATTATTATTATTATTATTATTCTTAATTCTTGTGGATAAATTAAGAAATATAACATGATATTTTATCCTAATTAGTCATACAAATATAATTAAATTCTTGTGGATAGATTTTATTACATTACATATGATTAATCACAAATATTTTAAATGTGATTTTAACATTTAATATATAAATCTAATAAATTAAAGATGTTGTGCCTATTCTCTAATCAATTAAATTATATTAATTATTTAACATTAATTAATTCTTAATAAAAACTAAATATTTGCATAACATTCTCAATAATGCAAATAAATTAAAATAATGTTACATAAAAAAATAGTTATTATAACTTTGCATGCATAATTATCATAAACTTATGCACAAAATTTCAAGAAATAAATAAATAACTATGCATACAATTATCCAATAGTTCATTAATATTGCATGCTTGAATAAATATCATAAACATACAATTAAACTAAGTAAATAATTTAAACACATAACTCATAACTAAATTAATTATAAGCAACATATTAATTAAAATCATTGAACATTTTATAAAACGTAAATAGCAAAACATGCACGTAAGCTTTCAAAAGGAATCAGCATATTATTCTGCAATTGGGCTTCATTTTAAAACATAAAGGCTATTGGACTTCATTAAATAGAAATAAAAGGAAGTAGAATGTTATTATGCAATTGTGATGCACAATGGGCCGAAGAAAGTAGGAGAGAGAAAATCACGCTATGCCAGCATAAATGATGACACTATTCCACTTTCTTTAACTTTCAGTCGGGTCATTTTGACCCGACGATAACCTGTGGACCCGAATGAAAAACTCAATAGTTTTCAATCATTTTTAAACACTGAAGTCCATATTTTAATTTACATAAAACTTATAAACTTAATTTCCATATGATTTCAAGTCTCCTTAATGATTAAAATGTTCAAAACAGAATATCGATTTTTCAATAAAACAACGTTACAAAAATATGAGTGCAAAAAAAAAAGCAATGCAAAGGCAAAAAAGTGACGCTGATACCAAATGTAAAAATTAATTATACTGGTATGAACATGTTAATAACCATAAGCAAACATTTAGATCAAACAACGGAAGCAGAGAAGGAAAAATAAATTTCAGAGGTACCTACCTCCAACGATTGCTATTAACCTTCTTAAGCCATGAGCTTTTCAGATTTTCACTCGCTCAAACTCGACGGTGTGTTTAACTGAAGAGAGCACCTAATTCTATTTATAGAGCTCTACATATTACATAGTTCAACCTCCGTGGGTTAGAACATGAAATAAGATTATGAGTTGTTGCTCAACGTTGCACACGTGGGTTGAACGTGGACAACAAATAGACTACATACTAAAACGGTTCTCCTATAAAAATAATAACGGAAAAAATAGGGACATGCATCTGTTCCGATATTCAGGCAATCCAACATTTATTTCATTTTCACCTCTTGATTCTTCTACATTCTTTATTAACTTGTGTGATGTAAACCTTGCAAGTGTCACCATCACCGTCAAACCTTGATATCCACCATTGCATGTGTATGTTTCATCCGATATCCACCATATCACCACAAACCAAAATTTTGCAATTGAATAATAATTGCATAACTATTATTTTCTTTGAATTTGTAAAAAATTTCTTCACTCTTTGTTGATGTATGCAAGGTTTTCAGAATCGCGATTCTATGTAGAATTGTAGAGGCCTCAAAATCGAATCGTAGAATCGTAAGAGTCTATTTCAGACAAAAAAATTACCTAAATACAAAAAAAATGAGTCAGAAGATGTATAGTAAGCAAAAAAGGGGTGCATGAAGCAAATCCGTTATGGATCTGGCCCAATAGTAAAAAAAAAAACCTAATCCTTCCCATATAAAAGCTTATGCCGCTGCTGGCGTTGCATCCTCCTTTTCTCACTTCTTCCGCTACAGTGTTGTCCGCTCTTCTGCTTCAATCTCTTCATCAACTTCTATGCCAGTAGAGCGACGACGACGAAGCCACCTCAGCGACCGAGCCATGAACCCACGGGGAGCGACAATGTGTGAGGAAGAACGCACAGAAGATGAGGAATAAGGAAGATGAACGCAGAGAACATAGCACCAAAGCACGAATGCACAGAGAACGAAGCACGAACGGAGCACAAAGCACGAATGATGGTATTTCTAAACCCTATTTGCATCGTCAAAATGGCGTCGTTTTACCTGTTACCAGACTCGCTAACTCGCTTGTGACTCGTAATTCTGCCTGAAATCGTGCGATTCTATGTAGAATCGTGCAATTCTACCCCTAAAATGAGTCTGCACCCGATTTAAATCATGGCAGATAACTGAAATCGTAAACTCGAGTGATTTTACTATTTAAATCACGAGTGTGAAAACCATGTATGTATGCGTACAAAAAACTCTAGACTTAATTAGATTTTTATCTTAAATTTTTAAATTTTTGACAATTTTTATTCCCAACAAATTAATTTAACTTATTTTAACTTTAATTTTTAAAACACATGTAACTTTTACTTAGTTCTAACTTCTAACACAATTTACTTTTTATCCCAATTTTTGTTTTTGATAAATTTTATACTGATTTTATTATTTTTTTACAAATTTACTCCTAACTTTTTAGTTTTTTTAATACAAATATTACCCCAACTTTTAATTTTACTAATGAATAAATGACAAAAATAAATTTGCAAATCTCTTAAAAAGTTAGCATAAAATACGTTAAACTATTTTATGGGGATAAAATTTACCAAAAATAAAAAAAAATAGAGAAATGAAAATACAAGAAGCCAAAAACTTATACCTTAGTTATCAGAAACAAACATTTTTTCAATAGATACCAATGATAAAATTTCAAATTTTAATCATATTAAATTAAAATATAAAGCTTTCTATTTACAAGATAGAAAAGTAATGATAATAGTTAAGTACATTACAAAAATTAATATACTTCAGTCAGTAGCAAAAAGTCTAAAATTAGCAATATTTAATTAAAATCTCATTAACTAATTCGCTAATGTCGAGTGACTACTATTGGGCAGTCTTATAAAACTCTCTTGATTTTTTTTAAAAGGAAGTCGTATAAAACTATATTCAACTCAAATAATCTCCAAATTCCATTGGAATTATATAATTAAAATCAATATCATATTCAAACAAAGGTCTTTAAATCTAACCAAGCCAAGGTTTTGTGTCTATAAAACTGCCCTATAGATAATTTACAAATAGATTATATCCAGAAAAATAAAAAATCCAATTCGTTAACTGTTTCAACGATTGACTTGTGACTACCACCATTCACTGAAATATCGTCATTATGAACATTAAACAAGTGCTCATGATAATCCGATTTCCCACATCATACAGAATGGGAAGAAAATAACCCCAAAAACAGTCACAGGCAAACTTGTACATCTACATGAAAGAGTATATACCACTTCGGAACTAAAAACAATCTTCCAAAGCCTAATGGAACCGAGATCATATCAAGCCATACAAAATCATCCATAATCTTTCCACAGTTCATATGCAGGAAATGCTCTAAGTACAACCTGACAGGAAGAGAAAGAGAGCACTCTACAACCATATTTCCACCTATCTCTTCGGATCAGAAACACACTGTAATCCAGTGGGGGGAAAAAGGGGGAATTAAGATGCATGAGATTTATGAGGATATTTCACAGGAAATCTTAAACAAAAAACATCAATAGTCAATAGTAATTAACCAAAAGTCGTCACGAAGCATTAGGGGCCCAAACAAAAAGAATAAAGAATGTGACCCCCCATCCTTTGACAAATATAAAACAAATTCTTTTTACATTCAAATGCTCAAAGTAGGGACAAAAGGGGGCTAAGAGCATACCTTCAGAGATAGGGTTGAAGTGATGAGTTGCCTCCAACTAATCCTCTGCCCAAAGCAAAAAACAAATATGAAGTTAATTTTCAATTTCACAACCAGCATAAATGAATTACACATCAATGAAGTAGAAAACCAAATATCAACAATTCAACATCACAAGTGGAATATACAAAATAACATTGATCTGTTGGAAGACTCCAAAAATAAGTAAAGTATACTTAAAATGATTTTTTAAGAATCTAATTTATGGAATCAATATTCAATCCCAGAAGGCAGAAATACATTAAATATTCATATTAAACAGAAACTATCAAGTTTTCATCCATCATCCATAGTTGATTTATTGCATATAGAACTATACATGACAAAATCAACAAAAAAAAATGCAAACAAAACTAGACAAACATGTTGAGCCATGTATTTCATCACTGGGAAAACACATCAAATGCTTTATAAAGATAGAATTACAAAAGAAAAGTGGAAAACCATACACAACCAATGATTATTGATCATCATGGGTTTCATACTTCCCTTAGAAAATGAGAAGAAAAAAACATTATTTAACAATTTTTATTAAAAATTCACACTAACTCACATTTAGTCTGAATCCAGAACAAGCTAACAACATGTTTATAAAACATGTACAATGAATGATAACTGAGTTTGGTAACTTAATAATATCGTATTTTCCAAATTTTCAACACATTGCAGACAGAAATGTCGACAGGGGACCACAGCAGGCAGGGATTCATCTTATAGACATCACTGCTGTACACACAACAGTTAGCCATAACAGACTTACACATCCCATGAACCAGAAGGAATACAATTCTACTGTAATGTGACTCCCTGGCAAAAGGCAAGATTTATGGAATAACTAGTCCAATCAATTCATGAACAATTTGGCTGCATTTGCCATCCCATATCATCAAGACAAACTGTACAATAACCTTTTTTAGAAATAAAACACATCCACACCATCAGAGTAAAATATAAAAAACCAGACACAACATAAAACCCCATTATTTCACTTAAAACACAATCCACACTGATTCTTGAACCACAGCAGCCACTCATTCCTCACTACTAACATGGATTCAAACAATCCACCCAAAAAAAAAAAAAATCAAAATAGAAACCGCCTGAATCCCTAAAACTCTATCATAAAGTCACCACCTACCAAGTCACCATAACCAAAACCTCACCCCTTTATTTGTAACACAAGATAGTAGAACCCAAAATATCCAAAATCTCCACAGTACACAAACTCCAAGCCCAAGGGCCAACCAAAACCAAAAATCAAGATGCACTTGTCATCACTCTATTCAACAAAATCACCAAGCTATCTGTATCACATCAATCCATAACATTCCAAGATTTTAAATTTGTGGTCCCTTAAAATTGCAGACAATGTAGTGGCAACACAGTCGGAGAGAGTCCAAAACCTTGACATTGCAGTAAAAATCGAGATCACAGACCTCTTTTAAACCTAACTATATTCCAATGTGTACAAGCAAGGTTTTAAACAGTCTGCAATCACGATGATTCTAGCAAGGTTCTAATGAAAGTTTGTAACTTTGACCGCAAGGTCAAAGTTTTGTGTTTCGTTTCTTTGGGGTGTCCACGACTGCAATTGTGACCTGCATCAACCGCATGCATTTGTTTGCAATATCAAGAAGGGTTGCACTAACAAAACACTCCTTCTAACACATACAAAATTACTTGAAAAATACAAAAATCGAAGAGACTCATTAGATAAGTAGGACCAAAAAAACAAAATTGTAATTCCAAACAAATTTCAGCCAATAATAGAAACGGGTTCAAAAGTGTGTATTGTATGTTAGAGTTTGTATGGCCAACATTTCTCTATCAACAAAGAACACAAAACCCCGGCCGCAATTTAAAGCCTTGATTACCACTTCAATCAATCAAATACTTCAAAAGTCAAATACTCTAATTGTTCTTAAGTAGTAGTAGCAAAAAAATCATAATTTCCATCAAGTATTAGCTTGTGTTCAAAGTTAGAGCATTTCTCTATTCAAACACAATTTAAAACCTTGATCACAACTTTCAATCAATAACCTCAAAGCCCCTAACCTTTCTTATGCGGCACCGGCTGGACGACGGCCTCGGCCTCGGCCTCGTCCCCGTCCTTGACCGTCACCACCGCCTCGGCGGTGGTGGCCGCCGCATCCTTATCATCGGGATAACGCACCACCACAACAGGACAAACACAGTGATGAACGCAGTAATCACTAACACTCCCAAGCTTCCCATCGCTGCCACGCTTCATAGCGCCAAAGCCTCTACTCCCCATAATAACAGCACTCAGCCCAAGCCTCTCCACCTCCAAGCAGAGCCTCTCCTTCATGTCATGATCCTTCACGATATGGATCTTGAACGGAATCTGCAATTCCCGTAACGGTTTCGCGAGATCCGCAACCTTGGACGCCGTGAAGGCGTCGAAGTCGTCCTCGAGCTTGCGCTTACTGTTGTGGTCGTCGCCGGTGTTGACGGCGCCGACGGCTTCCTCGTCGGAGTTGGGGTCGGTGTTGATGGAGAGGTCGATGGAGCCCCAGTCGGCGCCGAAGAGGACGTTGGTAGCGCTGACGTGGAGCAGGATCACGGCGTCGCCGGGGCGGATGTAGTGCTGCACGGCCCAGCGGACCGCGTAGGCGCTCTCGTCGGAGAGGTCGACGGCCACGCCGATTTTGCGGCGCGCGCCGGCGGTGGGGGTGGGGGTCGCGGCGCCGGCCGAGGAGGGGTGGTGGTGGCGCGGGGAGGCGGGGTGGTGGATTTTTATCTGCGGGAGCTGCGGGTCGGAATCCAGTGCGGGAGGGTTCTGGTGGGGCTGCATTTTTTTTTTTCTCTTCTGACTTTCAGAGGGTTCTAGAGATAGTTGGTTCTTTTTTGTAAAGAGAAGAAGAATAGTACGTGAAGAGAGGAACGGGGTTTGTGTGTGTGTATTTAGGAAAGTGATGAGACATTCGTGGGTGAATAAATAAACGGAGTGGAGTAGAGGGGAATAACGAACGAGTTGGGCTGTGTTATATGGGTTGGGCCTACCTAATGGGCCCACTGTAGGGTTACTTTTGATCTTGTTAGTGGCCCAAGATGGTAATGTTTGAACTCTGAAGTGAAGTAGTGGTGCCACTGGAGAGAACGTCAGAAACTCATAAGTCAGAACTTAGAAGGATGACAGAAAAATGTTAACCAGTATTTTTAAAATATTAAAATATAAAATTATATTATTTATAATTTATTTTATATTTTTTATGATCTCCATAATTAATATTTTAATTTTAAAATGAATATCTTACAAATACATAGTTATCAAGACCCAAAAAGGTAATGCTATAATCAATGTGATGTTATCTGTCACGTGACAAACCCCCCATTTGGAAGTTTTGGAATTAGAAAGAAGGTAATATTATATTAATAAGTATTTTTTTTCTAAATTTAATGAATATGATTGTGTAAAATTATATAAATTCTTTTCTCTTTTTTTAATAAGTTTTAAGAAATAAATTAATGCATATTCATTTTTTTGGGATTAATTATTTACTTATAAATAGAAGAAAAATAGCTAAAGGATAAAAGTGTTCTATATTTATACTTTTAAGGGAGCATTTGGTAACTTTATTTTTCTTCAAAAACTAAATAGGGTCAAATAATCAATTATAAGGAATAAATTAAGAGTTCACTTTTTTTTTAAATAGTAATTTGGTTTGATAAAATAAACATTTAAAGATTAACTGGATGACTAAATGTGATTTAAAGACAAAAAGATAATTTAAAAGTTTATCATTCTAGTGTTATTTTGACCCGATAACTTATATCTTATGCACACTAATTGGATTACTTACAAATGTGGGTGATTGTGATGGAGAAAGAAAAAAAAAGATTCGGAGCACACGGCAAAATGAATGAATGTCTGAATTAATCGGGGAGCTAAAGTTCTTGCCAAACTTTGGCACATGAAAAGGACAATCTAAAGCATGATGATTATTGATAGCATGCAGCTGAAAGATTCTGCTTTATCCAATCTCACCTAATTTTCGGTGATGTTATTAAATGCAATTTGCAAAAGATGATAGAAAAAATGTTAAAAATATAACATTATGTAACAATTTTATTATTCAACATCAACATCAACATATTTAATTAATATTTTAATATAGCATTATCTAACACCTTTAATCTAAATTAATTGAAGTCAATAATAAATGAATCCAATTATTATTGAAATTTGTTTACAAATTATAAGGTTTTGATAAACATCTTATTTCATTTTTAATTAATGAACTTGACTCTTAATTTTGTAAATTTTAATAATTATTAATTAGGTAGTATAAAAATATACTACTCACACTCTTCAAGAGAATAATCATATTTAAACTTTTTTTTATCAATTTTCTTAGTCTCCTTTAAAATGAGTAATTACTATAAAAAAATTTAATCGTTAATAAACAAATTAATATTACGTGTAAATAAATCAAAAAATCATGACTATATTAAAATATTAATTATTAATCAATATTTGATTCTTATCGTATCTAGAAATAATTTGAATCAACGACAATCATGCATATTTGAAATTGATCTTTGAATTAATGAACTAAAAGACAATATGACCTAAGAAAAAAAATCCAAACTATTTGCTTTATTCTTATTTTGTTTTAAAAGTCAAATGTTGTTTTCCTCATCTCACGTCATACCTAATTAATATATGGATATGATTTTTCTATTACATAATCCGAATCATTTTGTTTTACAATTAAAAAATAGCTCTTGATGATTTTTAAATATGTGGTTTTGTCTTTCTAGTTGACGATACGTAGCCTTGAAATTGTTAATATTGTCCGTATTATTCTTAGTACGCCAAAAAATACAAAAATGGACGTGACTAAAGGCAAAAACTCTTTCTTAAAAGTTATAATTACTAACAATATTAATATTCATATCTTGTGGACGTGCCGGAGTGGTTATCGGGCATGACTAGAAATCATGTGGGCTCTGCCCGCGCAGGTTCGAATCCTGCCGTCCACGTTTTTTTTTATGTATTTTTTACAAACATGAGCTTACTATCGCGTTTTACAATTATATTTATCTATAAACTAAATTTCTAATCTTTCTCTTTTATATCATTAAACTCGATTTTTTTTTCTTTTTTATAGCCTATTATAATAAAGTAGTTATATATTTCTCATATAAATAAAGTTTCCTAACATGTTAACTACTTTTTCATAAGTGTGATTTTCCTTCTACATCCAACGGCTGCAACATGTTGAACATATTATATGTAAGTTGTAGTTTTTTACGATTAATAATAATAAAAACTAACATCCTAGGTATTCATAATTCTAACAAATATTAAAGAGAGAGTTCAGTAGTACACATCTCTCGATAGCGAGAACCTTTCTAACTAGTAGTAATTATTTTTCCTAGCTTTGTTGTATCATTGAGTCCTACCTGTTGTGCAAACAAAATTTCCCCAAAGGGAAGAACGTAATCAACGAACATGAACAGAATATAGTGTGGGAGGCATAATTTGATTTTTGTTTTTATTTATTAAAACTAAATCTAGATGACAATTTGAAATGAATTTGAAAGATCTAAACCATTAATATTATTAAGGGTCAAGATTGCTGCACTTTACTTTCTAAAATACAATATGCACTTTTTGGTACATCTCCTTTTAACAAAGATCTAAACAAATATTTCCACCTTCATATCCTAGAGAATAGTAGAAGTTAACACTACAAGAGAAAGGTTCAGTAAGACATATATATCCGTCCGAAAACATTACCTACGTTTGTTTAGTATTTTTGTTTGTTGGAAATTTGTTGGAAAAACTATATTACAGACGGATGTGGAGCATTATCGACGGATTTTGGTCACCAGAAAATAGCATTTTTCATTTAGTATAATTTGAAACATACGTTGTAAATTGAAGAGTTTAACTTACGGATTTTGGTCACCAGAAAATAATGTTAAGTTATTTATAGGAAGACCAAATTGAGTGATTTGATAAAAGTTAAACTATTAAAAAAGTTACAAGTCAATGTACATGTACACCAAATGAAGAGAATCTCGTTTATTATTATTGTAAATTGTAACATGTTAGAGATACACACATGCAACATATATAATCCGTCACCGTTTGAATTAAAACTTCAAATTCCAAAAAAGAAAAAAAAATTGAAGAAAAATGAGGAGTTGGGCCCTTTATCAAAACTACTGTTTTGTCCCACAACTTCGGCATGAAATTAACCTCTACGTACGTGGCTAATTAAGGCTATGGCCACTTTATAAAATTAACTCGGTTTCTTCACATATAGCTCCCCCCTTGATAGGCCTTTTCCGACAATTAGGCACCACTAAGAACCCAATTAAGGTGTAAGCAATAGCACAACACTTACCCCACATGACCAAAACCAGAATACTAGTGATCACAAGAAAACTCAAAGCCATGTTTGAACCAAAATACCCTTTTCCTCCAATTATTTGCTTATTTTTCGCCACCCCAGTTCTATCCATTGCCAAGGATCTTGATAGGTACGATTCAGAGGATGAGGCCGAAGCATTTGTTGAAGTAGTGCTGCTTAAAGTGGATGAAATAGTAGTTAAATATGATAATGAAGATGATGCGAATCCAAGTGAACTAGAAGAAGAGGAAGTGATGCTTGATAAGTTGATTGAACTTTCTCTTGAGTAAGAATCCTTATTTGTTTTCCTCTTGCGGCTTTTCATCTTCTTGGCCTGTAGGAAGATTAATAATCAGAAATGCGTTTATTAACGAATTAACGAAGTAATAAATATCAGCATTATTATACACCATAAACGGAAAGGGTGTTAATAATTAACAAGATTGTTTATTCTTTATAATAACATTGAATAACGGTTAACAGAAACATGCACGTACAAATTCAATGTGATGACGGAAATGCAAAAATTAAACGACTTTTTGATACCTTTAAACGAAACCAAATTACACAAAACTGCTATCAGAATTGAAAATGGGAATAATTAATTTTCGGATTATAATTAATGCAGGTTGGGTTTTCATCGTGCACCCCCTTGTACAATATTTATATGGTATATATGGGAATCAAGGTTTTAAAGTATATAGTTGTGGTTATAAATGTGGTTTTGTCACAATTTGGGAATTAATTATTGACAAATGCGATCAATAGTAACTTCAAAAATCTTGTTGCACCAGAAATTTAAGTGACAGATCGTTTTTTAAAAACCTAATATGGATAATTTATGAAGAACATGATAAAATAAGTAAAAGAAATATTTGCTTGCATAAAGAAGAAGAAGAAAATACACAAACTGATTGTGCATAATATTGGAGCACTTTTGCAAAGTAAATTAATGGTGTCATATATTCAGGACAATTTTTTTTTCTCTTCTAGCTCACAACAAGATTTAAGGAAGAAAAAAAAAAGTTAAATTCAATTATATAGTCATAGTGATTTTGGAGGCCTCTCTATAACCGCATTGAAACTGCATTTTTAACATATTCCAAAAGCTTTTGCCATTTCAGAAACAAGAACGTAGCCATAACTGTAACAACCATTTTGAATAAAGATTGGTTGAAATGGAAGAAAGAAAATTAATGAATACCAACCAATGATGTGTGATTCAAAGCCGCCACGAGAGCCCGGCGAAGAGAGTTATTTTGTTCTTTGTCCATCTTTTTTTGCCGGCGACTCGCGTTTTCTTCGGCCCCCTTCGCCGCCGTGAAAGCCAAAGACAACGCCCTCGGTAGAGCCGTGCGCTGCTTCTCTGGCGCGACAATGTAGGCGAGAGGAGGATCGACGCTTTTCGCCTTTCGAGGCGGCGGCGGCGGCGGAAAAACACCGTCGTCGGGGAACTCGGGTTTGAAACATCTGAACAAACGAAACTTGTTTGTGCATGTCTTCTGCCTCGTCTTCGGAGACTCCATATGTTTACAAGAGAAGCCTTCGACTTCAACTATGAAAATGTATCGGCGGTTAGGGAAACGGTGCCATTTTGGCGGTTAGGATTTGACGGTTAGAGGAGAAAAAGAAGAGTTTTTGAATGCCCATGAAAAATGGAAACATGAACGTGACGTGATACGTGATACAAAGAAAGAAAGAAAGAAAAAAAGTAAAAAGTAAAATGTAGAATGTTGTGTTGTGTTGCGTGGTTTCTATGTATTAATACGCAAGTGTGTGTTTAAGGTGGCGTTCGGGATTCGATGTCCCTTGATGTTGTCAAGGAGTTTTCAAAAGAAAATCAAGAATCCGAGTGATAAGGGAAAATCAGATTTCACATCTGGCAAGATAAAATCATTGTTTGTCTCTATACTGAAAATAGTTGGACTTTGTTTTCCTAAAATAACTGTTGTGTCAAAATATAGGAACAAAAGAAATCTAGATGATTGGATAAAGGTCCTTTAAAAGTGGGATTTTGTTTTTGAGGCCTTAAAAAGTGGGATTTGAATTAGCCATTTCCTTATCTATCATAGTATGGAACTAGCACTTATTTATGTCAACCATTTTTGATATTCGTCCTAGACATGGGAGTGGGATCCGAACTCGGGGGTATCCATTCGAATCCGTTCTGATTTTAATAGGAAAAAATCGAGTTTATCGAGTTTGGCTTCGATTTTGGGTTCGGATTTTCTCCGATAGCCAAAAGCGGAGGCGGGTATGGGATTACTGATACCCGCCCTGCCCCTGCTCCCGCCCGTAATAAATTATATTAAAATAATATATATATATATATATACATATATTATTTTCTAATTTTTTAATTGAATTGGTTGATTTTGTTTTGTAATTTTTAAATTATGATCCCATATTTTAAATGTGGGTTTGTTATTTTTTTTTTGTTACGTAATTAGTTTTTTCGTCCGATTTTTCAATAAAAAAGCTATATATTTTTATTTTTTTAATTTTAATCAAATAGCTGGGGCGGGGCGAGGCGGGGCGGGGAAAACCCGACCCCCAGCAGGGACGGGAATGAGGATGAGTTTTAAAACCTAATGGGGATCGGGGACGAGGGCGAGAAACGATTTTTGAGTCGGGGGCGGGGACAGGGAATACAATACCCGCCCCCGCCCTGTCCCGTTGCCATGCCTAATTGGTCCTTACAAGTGAAATATCTAATTTATCCCATTTAAAATTTTCCCGTCCCTCTCTCCTCTCTCCCTCCTTTTATGACACCCTCCCTCTTTCTCTGTTTCTCTCTTCTCACTTATGCGCATTTTTTATCAAAATGGATCATTGTTGTTAACTAAATATCATTTTGGATTGATCATAAATTATTTATCAAGAGTGGGTAATTTAAATCATGTAGAATTTTGATGGCACCAATCAACTAATCTTCACTTGGGTAGCGCCACTCTATAGGTAACTAAGTGGCTTAATGGCATCACCTTGAGTGACTTCACTTAGTCGGACATACTTCTCAAAGACAATAAAGTCTTCCTAACTTGGTGGTATCAACCTCCATGACTTCACACATATGACACGAGACTGGGTAGCTTCATTCAGTTCTTATTTAATAATATTTATATTAAATATTATTATAAAATTATATTTTTACCTATTAAATTTTTTAATTAAAACTATTTTTCTTTACAAAACTATAAAATAGTTTTAAAATCATTGTTGTCAGATTTTAGTTTTGTAGGAAATAAATAGTTTTAAAATAAAGTAGATATAGTTTTAATTTTATAATAAGATTTAATAGAAATATATTTTGGGCATTTTTTGACTATGCAGAAAAAAATATTTGTCTAAGATTTTAATGTTGTGATTTATAGGAAAAGAAAATATAGTTGTAATGTTGCATAAAAAAATGTTTTGTTTTATTTAGTAATTTAATAGAAAATAGTATAGTTGAAGAATAAAGTTTAATAGAAAATTATTTTGAGCATTTTTTAGTTTTGTAGAAAACAATAGTTTTAATTACAAATTCATTAGGTAAAATTATAGTTTTATAATAATAATTAATAAAAATATTATTAAATAAGAATTGGATGGCGTAAAGTCAAATTACTTAGTCACCTGATGACACTTTGTAAAGTGACGACATCATCCAAGTAGACTAATTGATTGGCACTACAAAAATTCTAAGTTGCTTGAATCACCCATTCAAGTAATATACTTTTGACCAACCCAAAATAGTATTTAGTGAGCAAAAATGACCCATTTTGATAGTAAAAAAATTCACTTTTGCATTCTCCTTTCTCCTTCCCCCTTTGTGTAGTTGAACCCTCCTTCCCTCTTCCCTTCTTCACGCAACGCCGTGCTTTGATATATTTTTTTTCTTGTTTTTTACCTTCAATGAAATTCCGATTCCGTTTTTGTTATATAATTAGTTAAAATTATTTTTTTTTATAATTTTCATGATTTATAAAATAATTGTAATAAAAAATTATTTTTTAAAAAATTATAGATAATTTTAATACAATAACATTTTTAAATTTGAGCATATTTTTTTATTATCCGGTGCACATCAAACATTAAATATAATTAAATATTATTCTTTTTATTATATCTTATTCTTATCTTATTCGCATATTTTATCATAACTTGTCTTTATCTTATCATCAAATAAAGCCTAAAAGTATTAAAAGTAACGAATAAAATAGTAAGGCCAAGACAATACATTTGAAGTCTGAATTTGCAACAGGGTAATTGGATGGGAGTTCGGTCCTGTTCGGACATGTATTAATTAATTAAAGGTGGTGACTGATTATAGGATCATAATAATCAAAACAATAGGTCTCAAACACGCTACATGAAGAGGACCTCATTTCATTTTATTTTTATACGTGAGTCAGCAAAATCTTGTTTGATCCCTAAAAGGGAAATGTTAATTTTTTGGAGTCATAACAAATGGTTGACTTGGAGTTTTCATTTTTTGGAGTTGAGGCTTACTTTGGAATACTATAAGTATCAAGTACTTAAAAGTCCAAGATTGATTACTGTTGCGAACTTGGCAAGTGCACCGATCGTACAAGTAATATAATGAAAAAGTAAGGGATTTGTCGTTCCCAACGAGGATTGTTTGACCAAATAAACTATAACTTTAATCGATAAGGTGGATATCGAAATAAAGAAGAATAATGTTGTGGTTGTTGTTGTGTGAATGGATTAAATGAGATTAAAACTAAATGCAAGCATAAATTAATATCGGAAGCGAATTATAGAATAACAATGTGTATGGAAATGTAGCTAGGGCAACCCACACTCAATGTGCCTCTCTATGGAATGATAATGACTACTATATTCTATTATCCAAGCTATTCAACTGATGCGTTCTTCTTATATTGACTAAGCTTTGATGTCTCTTCCACTTAGTTCTTTAACCCACCATCCAAACCTAATCTCTTAGTGATCTTAAGCAAGTTAAGCATTAAGCAACGCATAAATAAGTTAAGTTGCAAGCACCCATCCCTATGTCTAGGTAATGTTAGCAAGTTACCACACTTAGGTCTGAAACCAAAGCCCCAATATGTCTATTGTGAACTTAAGCTCTAAGCTTTTACCTAGGTTAGCTAAGTCTAAGCAAAAGAAGAAAAGAGAAGTACAAAGTGCAGTAAAATAGCTTGTAATAAATGAACAATAGCATTCAATACATCCCAAGGAGATTTACATTAAGTGCTTCA